>CM038466.1:28190581-28635821 GCA_021464415.1 Lonicera japonica
TATAATAAGTAATACTAGCAATAATAATGAATAATAATAATAAGACATCAAAAGGATCATGCCGAGCTAGTTCCAGAAATATTTTTCACTAGAGTATGAAATACTTCTTTGGGATAAACTTTTTTAGCACCGCTTTTCTAAGGCTTGTTTAGAAACATGAAATATAGTGTGTACAATTTATATTAATAAGTTTCTCTTTATGTTGGCAGAATTTGCATACACGATGAAAGTAATTGAAAAGTGCGATGTATATATTTTTGGAGTTTAGCATTAATTAGAAGTGATCCAAGGGGAAGCATCCTGGTGACTTGATCGATACTATGTATTTTATCTTCATCGACTGAGGAGATATAGCTGAAAGACATGGCGGACCAACGCCTTTCATTTCCCTCACTTGGAATTGAGGAAGTAGAGATCTCTACTGTAATAGCGGCAAGAGCGTGTTTACATGCCAATCCACAATCAAGGCCAACAATGCATTTTGTTTCTCAGTTCTTATCGACTCAAACAATAGTCTTCTCGGAGATTCATGTTGAGAAATGTTAGTAACCATCTCACCCAAAAGCTTAAGCTGTTAAGTAGTGGGCCAACAATGTATATCATACTCTTCAACACTCCCCGTCACGTGCAAGCCACTCGCACGTGGATAGACAAATGAAACCAAAGGCCATACTGGCCAAACCAAAGGTGCACTTTGTGCACAAACACAAAGGGGGAAACAAATGCAAGCGGGAGGATTTGAACCCGAGACCTTGCAGAACCTGAGCTCTGATACCATGTTCATTATGAGAATAAGAGAAATTATATTCCATATTATTAGAGAGAACATTACCCACTTATATACATGAGACTCCTACACAGATAAGGAAACTACGACTAATTAGGATCCCTAAATTATCTACCTTCCTAATACAATATTTACAACTTATAACACTCCCCCTCAAGCTGGAGCATAGAGATTGATCATGCCCAGCTTGTTACAAAGATAATCAACCCGAACCCCATTTAAGGCTTTCGTGAAGAGATCACCAATTGATCTCCAGTCTTCACATATCCTGTGGAAATTAAGCCTTGCTGGATCTTTTCGCGGACAAAATGACAATCGAGTTCAATATGTTTTCGTTCGTTCATGAAACACGGGATTAGACGCAATATGTATAGCAGCTTGATTATCACACCACAATTTAGCCGGTACCGAAGTCTTAATCCCTACTTCATTTAAGAGCTGACATATCCACATTATTTCACACACAGACTGAGCCATAACTCTATATTCTGATTCTGCACTGGATCGTGACACAACATTTTGCTTCTTACTTTTTCATGAGACCAAATTTCCGCCAACAAAAATACAATAGCCAGATGTGGACTTTCTATCCACCTTGGAACCTGCCCAATCTGCATCTGAAAAACCTTCAATGCGAGTGTGTCCATGATTGGCGTATAAGATACCACGTCCAGGTGCTCCCTTTAGGTAACACAAAATTTGTTCTAAACACTTCCCAATGATGAAATTGTTGGGGACGACATAAACTGGCTCACCACACTGACAGCATACGCAATATCCGGGCGAGTCACACAAAGATAATTCAACTTCCCCACCAATCTTCTATATTTCTCAGGATCCTCAAATAGTTGACCATCTTTGTCAACTGTACATTAGGAATCATCGGAGTACTACACGGTTTTGCCCCCAATTTCCCTGTCTCAGCTAATAAGTCAAGAACATATTTCCTTTGAGATAAAAAATAACCTTTTACTCCTTGTGACTTCGACACCCAAAAAGTATTTTAGCATCCCTAAGTCCTTTGTATGAAACTGAGCATGAAGGAAGGACTTAAGAGAAGAGATTCCCATAGTATCACTCCCAGTAATGACAATGTCATCTACGTACACAACCAACAAAATGATACCTGCTTCAGATTGTTTGTAGAACACAGAGTGGTCAGACTTGCTTTTCGCCATGCCAAACGTCTCAATAGCCTGACTAAATTTTCCAAACCAAGCACGAGGACTTTGTTTCAAGCCATACAAAGATTTACGAAGATGACAAACTTTCCCATACTCCCCCTGAGCAACAAACCCAGGAGGTTGCTCCATATAAACCTCCTCCTGAAGATCACCATGAAGAAAAGCATTCTTTATGTCGAGTTGATGCAGGGGCCAATGATGAGTAGCTGCCAAAGATATAAATAGCCTGACAGATGTTAATTTAGCAACAGAGAAAAAGTATCAGAATAATCAACGCCATATGTCTGAGCATAACCCTTAGCAACGAGGCGGGCTTTTAAACGAGCAAGAGACCCATCAGGATTGACCTTGACGGTAAATACCCATTTGCATCCGATAGCCTGTTTCCCGGCAGGTAGAGTGACCAAGTTCCATGTACCATTCTTGTCTAAAGCATCCATTCCTCTATCATTGCATTACGCCATCCAGGATGTGATATAGCCTCATTGACAGTTTTAGGAATAGATATAGAATCAAGAGATGCAATGAATGAATAAGACGAATGTGATAGGTGATCATAAGAGACATAAGACGAAACAGGATAAGTACACTGGCGTTTACCTTTTCGTAAAGCAATGGGAAGATCATCACTTGGCACGGGATCTGATGAGGAAGAAGGAGATGGTGGAGGACATGAATCAGCAGGCCGGCCGGCGTCTGGAGTAGACTTGATGGATGGGAGGTCTGACTGGCACTGGTTCAACAACGGGTTCAGGAAACGTGATCGTATATACTAACAAATCATCATCCTCCCCCTGACTGTTGGAAGTGGAAGAAGGAAAATATGGTGTTTCCTCCATGAAGGTAACATCAGCGGAAACAAGGTACTTGTTCAAACTAGGGCAATAACATCTGTATCCTTTCTGAAGACGAGAATACCCAAGAAAAACACATTTCAAAGACTTGGGATCTAACTTAGTAACCTGTGGACGCACATCTCGAACAAAGCAAATACTACCAAATATTCTGGGTTCAATAGGAAACAATGATTTATTTGAAAGAGAACACTATAAGGAGTCTCACCATGAAGAACAGATGAGGGCATTCGATTAATGAGAAAACATGCTGTGGAAACTGCATCAGCCCAAAATGGTTTTGGAACATTCATTTGGAATAATAGGGCTCTGGCAGTTTCAAGAAGATGTTTGTTCTTCCGTTCTGCCACTCCATTTTGGGATGGAGTATCAACACAAGAAGTTTGATGAAGGATACCGTTCTGAATCATGTAAGTCTGAAAAGATGAAGATAAATATTCTTTGGCATTATCACTGCGCAATATATGGATAGAAGTAGCAAATTGAGTTTTAATTTCAGCACAAAACGCACAAAAATGAGAAAACAATTCAGAACGACTTTTCATTAAATATAACCAAGTTGTACGAGAATAATCATCAACAAAAGTAACAAAATACTTGAACCCAGTTTTTGACATATCAGACATGGCCCTAAACATAGAGTGAACTAATTCAAACGGACACTTGCTCTCTTTTTGACTCTCGGACTAAGACTACTACGTGATGTTGGCAAATTGACACGACTCACAATCTAATGAGGACACCTTATTAAACTGAGACACAACCTTAAGCAGAGGAAGAGAAGGATGACCGAGCTACAATGAGCCTTGAAAGCAATGTGACAACCGAACATGCAACGGATTTAGGTATCGATGGTCAAGGATGTAGAGGCCTCCCGATTCATGTCCTTTACCAATAATCTTTCTTCGTCATAAGATCCTGAGATAACAATAATCAGGAAAGAATGAGACGCAACAATTAAGTTTACGAGTAAGCTGGCTTACAGAAATGAGATTAAAGGACAATTGAGGTAAATGTAGAACAGATGATAAGGGAAGCAAAGGGGTTGGGGTGATTGTTCCAGATCCCAGAATGGAAGAAGATGTTCCATCTGCTAAAGTAACACTAGAAGGGGATACATGTGATTGAAAGGTAAGAAGAGGTTAGAATTACCTGTCATATGATCTGTGCACCAGAATCAAGACCCCATTTGGATGATGAGGAAACAAGGCATGTATTTGGTTTACCTGAATCGGCAATTGCAGTGACAGAGGTGAATGGAGTGGATGAAGACTTTAGAGATGCTTGATACTTAGAGTACTTGGCAAACTCATCTGCGGGGATAAGAACTGATTTGTCAGCTATATCAGTGGTAGATGCCATGTGGGCCGAGTGAGCTCTCTAGTCCTGTACCGAAGCTTCCTACAATCCCGTTTTAAATGCCCTGGATTATGACAGTAATGACATATGATCCCTCCGGAGCCTTGTCCCCGAGTCACACTCGCTCCTGAATCATGTACGCGAGTATTAAAAGGATTAATTTTCGAATCCTCCTCCTTTGATTGCCTCCCCGATATTGGAACCGCCCAGGTTCAGACTCATTATTTTTACTAACCAAGGCACTATGAACAGAACAGTGAGTCTGAACTGGGGAAACCCCCTCTGTGCGGAGAACTCTGCTATACACTTCCGGTAAGGAAGAAATCTCAGGACTAGAGAGAATCTGGTTCTTACAGTTTCAAATTCACCGGAAGACCAGCTAAAAAACTCATGATAGCCATCTGCTCTCTCTGACTCTGCTGAACTTTGACATCAGAGCTATACGGCAATACATATTAAGTTCTTCATACGTTTTCTTAAAATCCATAAGTAATTCATAATGGACCTGTCCTGTTTTTCTGCACGGTAAAGGCTTTGCACACATCATAAATACGAGAAATATTCCCTTTCCCAGAGTATAGAAAATCCAAATAATCCATTAGCTCCTTAACCAATTCACAATGGTTAATCAAACTAATCACAGAAACTATCAATCGAATTTCGAATTTGTAAAATAACCGGCATCCTCCCTTAGCCACGTCTGTCTCGAATTATCTGAAGGGGGATCACTAGTCATATGATCATCTTTATCGATACTACGCAAATAAATTCGAATGGTTTTGCTCCAATCGAGATAATTGGAGCCATTAAGTTTTGCTCAGTAATATTTTGACATCACAGAAACTACATCAGAAACAACTGCCGCCTTTTGCTCTGACATATTTAAATAATTTTATAGCGAGTACCACAATTATTATGAACAAAATGAGTCACAAAACAGCGTACTAACCATAAACGAGGCAGTGAATACCGTCAAGAGTCAAACAGTGCGAATCAACCCAAACCAATCACAGACCAGAAATTGCAAAGCACAAAACACCAATCAAACAGCCTCTGGACACAGTTTCAGGTCTGGAAACACAGGTTTCTCAGATCTGGTGTGCGCGGAACAATACGAGGAAGGCTAAACTTAATCCAAATTCAGATCTACACCAAACAGTGAGAAACCGACCCAAACCAAACACATATATGTGCTGTACATAGTGAGACGAAACCAACGACGGTGGCCGGAAGTCGATCGGAGGCTTCACGCGCCTCCACGCGCCGGCGCGTGAGGTCGCTGACGGATGAAGGAGGTGGCGCGTGAGGGCCACGCGCGTGGTTTTCCGGCGCCGGATTCTGGGCGAGTGTTGAACGGTGGTAGACGATCCTCCCTAGGCCGGAGGTGAGATTAAACAAGCACTACGAAGTGTTAAACAAAAAATTGAAAGTGAAAACCTAACCAAACCTAGGCTGCCGTCAACTAGGAGACGTAAGTCTTGGATGAGAAACCCTAATCCTCTGATACCATGTTAGTAACCATCTCACCCAAAAGCTTAAGCTGTTAAGTAGTGGGCCAACAATGTATATCATACTCTTCAACAAGAAATAACAAGGAGATAATTATATATCCCTTAGTATATGAGAACTTGTTGGTATCTTTACATTGTATTATTTTTGTTATAATATGCTTGTTGGTTAATCTTTCGAGCAAATTTTGTCCTCTTACCTATCCTTGTGTAACCCCTATTGATTTCATCAATATGTTCTATGCAGAACGCCATGTTTCTCATGAAGAAATAAAAATATCTTAGCAATGGTACTTTACCAGTTCATCATCATTTCGACTCTTCATACACATTGTGCTATGGTAATAGTGTTAGTTAATAGATTACTTAATATACTAACATTATCTCAATTTACACATATTAGCTCAACTTTCAATTTACACATTTTTTTAATTACAAAAAAATATAACATATAACAAATAATTAATATAAATAAAAATAAAATTGGCCCTGCCACATCCGCTCCCTGTTTCTCTATATCCCACATTTAAAAAAATATATAAAAAATTCATCCCTCCATTCTCTACTCTCATGTTGTTTTGATTCTAATGACATTTATCTTACTTCTAAATTATTAAAATTATATTTGTTTATTTAATTTAGATATTTTTTTCTAACCTGCGTATATATCTTCCGCTCAACAACATAGACTAATCTCTCGAGACATTGTTAGACATTTTTCGCGGAGACATCTCCCAATAGTGCCTGCTCCATTCCCAAGCTTCTGGTATCGAACTTAGAATGTCTTGCTTAATGGAGTTGATCCCCTTCCACTCGGACCAATTCATGTTGGTCAGATTCACAAATTTTATAATTGTGTTATAACCAGCGTTCTAAAAAGCGGCCTAGACAATCCCTCTTCGCTGGGAATAAGGGCTAGGCGTTGGATTAGGCAGGGACTATTCTTAAAGCAGGGTTAGGCGCGGCTTGGCGGAGCTGGCGATGCTAGGCGACTTGAGTTTTTATTTAAAAAAAATAAAAAAATTAAATTGGACCAAATGACGTCGTTTTACATGGGTCTGATTTTTAAAAATAAAAATAAAAATGAAAGACTAAATGTATGGAACCCTAAGGTTGTCTAAGACCCCATTTAGCAGTACCGCACAATTCTTCTTCTCTTTGAGTTTTTTTTATATATTAGGTTGAATCTTCTCTTTGTCTTTGTTTCTTTGCAATTCTTAATTAATAGGTTTGAACTTTGATTTTTGTAGTTTGGTAGTATTTGTTAATTGAATATTTGAACTTATTTTATGTTTATTAGAGCACTACGTTTAATTTGATGATTTTTCAATATTTTATTTTGTATATATATATATGAAAAATTTCAAGTAAGGACCTTATTTACGAACCGGGCCATTTGGCAAGCTTCCTGAAGTAACTTTTTGATGAAATTTGGTACAGATTTCTTCATCATGTATAGAACTCTCCACCAAATTTCATCAAAAAATTCCTTCGGGAAGTGGGTTAAATACAAGATGAAAAATGTTATTATTAAAAATATAATTAAAAAAAAAACTGCATGGCGTCGAGCCGCCTAGATCCAGATTAGGCGCTAGGTTGACACCCTAGGTCCACCTATCGCCTTTTAGAACCTTGGTTATAATTTATATTTCACTTCTACTGAAGTAAAAGTAATAGTCAAGGATTATAATCTTTTAAAAATATAGCTAAAAATATCATTGATAATCAAAGACAAAAACAACTTGAAATTTGAACATGTTTTTTTTTTTTTCAAACTAGTTTTTGTGCACGTGCGTTGCGCATGGTTTTAGTGCTTGACAAATGTTACTAATTAAGTCTATTAATGAATATGTATATACTAATAATTGATAATTAGTATGAAATAAGAATAATAACTATATACAAAACATAGCATCAGTGTAAAATTCAATTAATATTTATAAGAAACTCATATAATTAGTCAAATATAGAAAAATGTTGTAGATACATGAAAAAATTTGTCGCCTTGAATTTTTTTAGTATATAGGTGGCCAAGCAGACTCTAATCGGATATATAAGAGATTAATATATTTTTACTATGATTTTAGAATTGGTAGATATTTAATTCTATTAAATGTATGTGGATTATTATGCCAAACAATAATATAACACTCATATAAATAATATATCATATAACATCGAAAATATTAAAATGGTAAAAGAACAAATTTAACTTGAATGTTTTACTGAGCCACAGCTACAATATATTCATATTTTTTTTGTTTAAACATTAAACATAATTATAAATAAATAAATAAGTTTAAGAATATATAAATTAATATAAATTTGATTTATTATAATGTTAACAGTAGTTAAGCAAAATAGAGTTTAATCTACATACCTTTATGATGAGTTTTGGAACGAGATTCTAATTCATGCAAAAAGTTTTGTAATTTTAATATATTTTATTAAATAGCCCCTTTTCTTGGAAGTTTGTTACGAAGTTATGTAGAAGTTTTATACAAAACACATAATTCAACACAAACTCTAAATCGTTAAACTATTTTAGCCAATAAAATAGAGTTTGAAGTTATTTGCAATAATAATACTAATATAAAAATATAGGGAGATATACACTTATGCTATTTTATTTAATGTATATCTATCTTAAAATCTTTGTTTAATTATTTAATCCAAATAAAGTAGAGTTTCAATTATTTGAAATACTAATTACTAATATAAAAATATATGGTGTTGTACTGTTTTTTATTAATATAAATCTTAAAATCTTTTATTTAAAATCAAGGGACATATATAGAGTTGTACTGTTTCATTTAATGTAAATCTTAAAATATTTTGTTTATCTTTTGTTTAAAATCAAGGGATATATTTGTCTTCACAAAAAAGAGAAAAACACTTAAGTTAACTAATATAAAAATATATGGTGTTGTACTGTTTTATTTAATGTAAATCTTAAAATCTTTTATTTAAAATCAAGGGACGTATATAGAGTTGTACTATTTCTTTTAATGTAAATCTTAAAATATTTTGTTTATCTTTTGTTTAAAATCAAAGGATATATTTGTCTTCACAAAAAAAGATAAAAACACTTAAGCTATTCGTACTTTTATATATAGTATATATATATAGATAGATAGATAGATAATTGTACAAAAACTCACCATAATTTGAGACTTACAATACCTCAAGGTCAAAATTTAAAAATAAGAGACATCAAATATAAATACTAAATAGACCAAAAATAATAATATAAATACTCATAAATAAGGCACAATCGACCGCTAAAGAAAACCATTTTAAATGAAACTTTAAGATCAACAATGATTAGAAAAAAAACGCATACAAAAAACAAAAAAGAGAATAAATCTTGGGTACGGACCTTAACTAATAATAAATTGTAATAAATTTTGTTCCAGTTCAACCCACCCTAGGAACAAATCCTGATCCGCCCCTGTATATATTTTAAAAGAAATGGAAGGTCTAAATCTATTCCCTTTTACTATAATAATAACAACGAAATTTCTTCCCACCCAGATAAGATTTAAACTCAAGATCTCTCTTGAGGTTGGATAGATTTCTTACCAATTAAACTAACCCACTCGTTCATCTTAAATATTCATCCAAACAATATACAAAAACTTTCAGGTTTTATGAGGAAATTTTTTTCTGAATTAACAGTTGTATTGATTAGTTCATCACTTTACTCTTCATAGATATTATGTTTCAATATGAGAATAGAAACAGGAAAAATATGAACCGGACAGTTACCAATAACAGCAGCCGCGACAGAGGCACGAGGACCCAACAAAGTGAGAAGCAGAAGCCTTAAATAAGTGAGGTGTTATTTACACCTTTTATATTTATCACAAACACTTTGTTACAACTTACAAACACCCTCCTCAGATAAATTTATTATCATTAATACACCTTAAGACCGGCCTAATGAGAAGTGATTGTGGTCACATACAATCGCTCCACTTGGGAAGAGTTTTTTGGTAAGAACTCGCTTAACATCGATTAGACAATGTATTGCTGGAGTGTGTTTTAAATAAGGCCCGCTTAATAAGAGGTGAGTACACTCATATAAACTCGACTCTAATGGAGAGAATGTGTTACTAAACACTCGTCTAACATCAGCCAATGGAAAGGAGTATTTGTGATAATTAATAAGAGTATTTAAAATATATTTTTAATTAAATTTTGGAATAAAATATTTATATTTTATTTAAGGTATAAATAACACTGCCCTTAGATAATGGCTTAGGACGGCAAGATGGATAGGTCACCGTTTCGCGATTTCCCAATCCCCTTCTCCTTTTTGTTTGATAATGCACGTTAATTTGTATAAAAAATAAAAATAAAATTTATTTCATGCTTGCTTTGGTAATAATAATAATAATAACTTTTTGTAAATGAATAAAACTGTTTTTTATTCGTTTTCTTGTACATAAGACTAACATGTGTTCAAAACTCCTGCGCTACTTCCAAATAATAGTGCTAAAAAAAATCCCACATAATTTTTTAAAAAAAAAGGATAAATTTTTTCGTGCATGCTTCCTTTTGTTTCCTTTTTGACTGGAAAATTTCGAAAACAAAATCTATAATATATATATATGCAAAGGCAATGACTTTTTTTTACCGTAAGTAATGGGGTATTTACTTTCATTTTTTTACTCAAACGGGTCAAAGACTTTGAGTAAATGGAAAGAGACTCATCTTACATTTATTCTAGTGGAAGCTTACCTAAATCTCCTTCTAGTGTAATGGTAAAATAATCAAAAGGAAGACTTTCTAAAGTCTTTAATTACTCCTATCAATTGTTCTGAAATGTGAATCTATAAAACAACCCCTTTAAACCTTATATCTTTTTCACAACTTAAAGGAAAAAACCAAAACCATGGCTTCTATTACTTTTCAGAAATCCTTCATCTTCATTTTACTCTCAATCTTTTTTATCATAATTGTCCTTTCACCAAATGTTGCTTCTTCTTTTACTACTGAAGAAGCAAAGGCTCTCCTTCAATGGAAATCGAGCCTTTTAAGCCAAAACCAGTCCATGCAAATTTCATGGAATCTTCCTCCTAACAATGCCACTAATTCTTCTCCACATTCCCAAAAAAACCCAAGCCCATGTTCTTGGCTCGGAGTTTCTTGTATTGAAGGAAGCATAATCCAATTAAGCCTCTCGATGACAGGTTTAAAAGGTACGCTTTACAATTTTTCTTTCTCGTCATTCCCGAATCTTACGTACTTTGAACTCAATGTTAATGAACTCTATGGTAGTATTCCCCCGCAAATTAGTACTCTATCAAAGCTTAAGTATCTCGATTTGTCGGGCAATTTATTTTCGGGTATAATCCCACCAGAGATTGGACATTTAACCAATCTCGAGGAACTTCATGTCGTTGAAAATCAACTCAATGGCTCAATTCCTCGAGAGATAGGACATTAAAGTCTCTCTATAAGCTCGCATTGTACAAAAACTTTCTTGAAGGACCAATTCCTTCTTCTATCGGCAATTTGAGCAACTTGGCTTTTCTTTATCTCTACCAGAGTAAACTTTCAGGCTCTATTCCTCAAGAGATAGGCCATCTAAAGTCTCTGTATCATCTCGATTTGTCTACAAACTCTCTTGAAGGACCAATTCCCTCTTCTATCGGCAATTTGAGCAACTTGGCTCTTCTCCATCTCTACGAGAATAAACATTCTGGCTCCATTCCTCAAGAGATAGGCAAACTAAAGTATCTCCATTAACTCGAACTTCACACAAACTCTCTTGAAGGACCAATTCCTTCTTGTATTGGCAATTTGAGTAACTTGATCAGGCTCTATTTATATGAGAACCAACTTTCCGGTCCCATCCCACAAGAACTAGGAAGTTTGAAACTGGTCTCCCTACAAATAGACACAAATCAATTATCCAGCTACTTTTCGGACGAAATTTGCCTCAATGGAAAGCTTCAAAATCTCTCTTTAAGCTACAACCCAACTAATTGGTCAAGTACCCGAAGCTTTAGAAACAGCTCAAGCTTATTGAGAGTCCTACTCAACGGTAACAAGCTCATTGGAAATATATCTGAAGTTTTTGGCATATATCAAAAATTACAGTTCATGAATACAAGCAATAATGAATTTTACGGAGAGATTTCAGATCAATGGAGTCGTTACAAACAGTGGACAAGTCTGCGGATCGCGAAGAACAATCTCAGTGGTAATATACCAGTGGTATTTGGAAATTCTACTCAACTACGTGAACTTGATCTTTCTTCAAATCTTTTGGTTGGGGAGATTCCTAAGGAACTTGGGAAACTAAAGCATTTACTCAAGTTGTTTTTGAATGATAACCAAATTTCTGGCTGTGTACCTAGAGAACTCGGGTCGCTGAGTGAGTTGTTGTATCTCGATATGTCTACTAACAGATTGAGTGGGCCCATAAAAGGATTTTTGGGGTACTTCTTTCATTTGTTCTATTTGAACTTAAGCAATAATCAATTTGGCAGGGAAATTCCAATTAATATTACGAAGTTAGTCCAGCTTTCAGAGCTCGATTTGAGCCATAACTCACTCTCGGGAATAATTCTGTATGAGTTCGAAAATTTGAAGAATTTGGTGTATAATGACATATCTTACAATGAGTTGAGGGTCCCATACCAAACAATTAAGCTTTTATAAATGCTTCCATAGACGAATTACGAGGAAATCGAGGTTTGTGTGGAAATGTTACAGGATTACAACTCTGCGAAATATCACAATTAGGTCAAAGCATAATGCAAAAGAAGAGCCAGAAACTTGCTCTTATAATTGGATTGCCTATTTGGGATCAATTCTACTTCTCGGTGCATTCATTGGCCTTTTAATTGGGTATGAGCGAAGAAAAAGGAAAAGGGATGTCGAAAACATGAGTAAAGTACACGAGGATTTGTTCTCTATATTGGCTTTCGATGGAAGAGCAACATATGATGAAATCATAGTAGCCACAGAAGATTTTGATGCTCAATATTGCATTGGAAAAGGAGCATTTGAAGCGTTTACAAAGCAACACTCAGCTCGAGTAATATTGTAGCTGTGAAGAACCTCATATGATATCGAATATTGTTTATCAAAAATGCTTTCTAAACGAGGTGAAAGCTTTAATTGAGATAAAGCACCGTAATATTGTGATGCTTTATGGATTTTGTTCACATGTTCAGCACTCGTTTTTGATAAATGAGTACTTCGAAAGAGGTAGCTTGGCATCAATATTAAGCAATGAAGAAGAAGCTAAGGAGCTGGATTAGGCAAAAAGAGTACATATCATTAAGGGTGTGGCTCATGCTTTGTCTTACATGCACCATGATTTCGCATCGCCAATCGTTCATCGAGACATATCGAGCAAGAACATATTACTTAATTTTGCATATGAGGCTAGTGTTTCGGATTTCAGCATTGCCAAGTTTCTACAGTCAGGCTCGTCTAATTTAAGCATGCTTGCAGGCACATATGGATATGTTGCACCATGTAAACTAAAGATACGTTTCTTTATGGTCAAGTAATTATCACCCATAACTTGTTTGGGATTAAACTTCTTTTAATGGCTTTCTATTAGACGTACATTATTCAGAAACGTAAATTATGGTGTGTGCATTTATTCATAATTGTACTTTTGTTTATGGTGGCAGAGTATGCTTACACAATGAAAGTAACTGAGAAGTGCGACGTGTATAGCTTTGGAGTGCTAGCACTAGAAGTGATCAAAGGTAACCATCCTAATGACTTGATAGATATTGTATTATCTTCATCGACTGAGGAGATACAGCTGAAAGACATAGTGGACCAACGCCTCCCATTTCCCTCACTCCAGGTTGAGGAGGTGGTGGTATCAATTATAAAAATGGCAAGAGCTTGTTTAAATTTTGATCCACAATCAAGGCTAACAATGCTTATTGCTTCTCAGTTTTTACTGACTCCAACAATGGGGCATCTAGGATATTCATGTTGAGGAATAACAAGAAAATGATTACATACCCTTTAGTATGAGAATTTGTTGGAATCTTTATATTATATTATTCTTTATTATATCTTCGTAGTGTAATCTTTTTAGGAAATATTGTCCACTACCTATCCTTGTGTAAGTCTTATCTTCATCAATATATATAGAACTTCATGTTTCTTATCATAAAATAGTTTATTAGCAATGGTATTGACTAGTTCATCACTTATATTCTTGCTACATATTTTGTTATATATGAAAATTGTGTCAATATACTAAGAGAAATAAACAAATTAAATATTAATTGGTTTAGATAGTTACCAATGACAACACAAAAGAAAGATAGCTAAGAGGACAAAACAAAGCGAGAAGAATAAACGTTGAAGAGTGTCTAAGGGCTGCGAAAAAGAACCAAGAATATAGTAACCTTTAAAGGTCTTATTGTCATTTAACAATTCATCATAAATATTCTCCCAAACTTTTTATAATATATTCAATGGTCATAAACCACAACAAAAAAAAACAACTTAAAAATTTGAAACGCACTATTGACGCCGCCAAATAAAATTTCTCCATGGAAAAAGCCATAAAGTAAGAAGAGATCTCACCACATGTCTCAACTTATTTTCCAACTTTTCACAAAAATCAAATGTTTTTATTTTCCTTTTCCTTGTTGTTTTCAAACAGACCTTAGTGTTGAATATATTGAATATATTTTTGTAATTGCCTTATTAGGATGGATGAATCAAACATTTTGAATGCATTATGATATGAAGCTGATGTTTTTCTACAATCAATTTTTTACTGTATAAGACTCGCACATTTGAGTGTCTAAAGCTCTTGTATTCTAATTAATTTGAAAAAAAAAATGTTGTTTTCTGCTTATGTTTTGTGGAGTTGGTATTTGGAGACCCGTATTGTTCTATCTCATATTTGAGGATAAGTTTGCGGCTCCTCAAATATAAGACATATTGGGAGGGTTGGATCGATTTCAGTAATCAATTTGAATTGAAGGAATTGGAAGAAAAGGAAAAAAGGAAGTGTGTGATTACTAATCACTCATTTGGATAGATTTTTTTAAGGGAATGGAAAGTAAACGGGAGGAATGAGAGGGATTGTTTGTCCTATTATGTTTACTTTTGAAATTGGGAGTAATGGAAGGGAAAGGGAACCTATTAATGAATTATTTATCATATTTTAAATTCTAATTTTTATAGTAAAAAAAGGAAGATAAGATTCCTGATAATTCAAAACTTAGTTCCGCCCTATTATTTTTCGATCCAATTTCGTTCAATGGAATTTGGTTCAAAGGTTAGATGTATGGAATTTTATCATGGAACTTGGTGGAGATGCATGATCTCCATGTTGAGTAAATCATCTACACAAAATTTCATCATAATATTCAATTTAGAAGTAGGTGAAATGATCATCTAAAGTTTTAATGGTCGAAAATGAACATATTTAACAAAATTTTATTACCCTACTTTTGAATTTTTGAATGAAATTATGTTGACATGATTTATTCATTATAGAGATCATCTCTACCAAATTTCATAAAAAAATTCATTCATTTACCTTTTGAACAAAAACCCATTGAACAAAATTTGATATAACAACAATAAAATTAAGGGTGCACCAACTCAAACGAGGTGCATTCGCCATCCAAAACACCAACCCTAGAGACCCCCTGTAATACCCCGTACTTTAAATTGTCTTAAATTGAATTATATTAGTTTATTTATACTCATGTGAGTGATCTTTTGGTAATTCGGGTAGTCCGAATCGATTTCGGTTGATAAATAAGAAGATTTAGTTCTTCGCGATTCGTTAATTCTAGCTAACATTGAGCTATCGTAATTTCTTCATTATTTATCCGATTAAGATTCTATTCGCGTAAGTGTCAAGGTTTTATACCATTCTATAACTTTTGTCTTTTAATTGAACGTTAATTCTCATTCCTCGTTGGTCAAAACAGGGTTCGAAGTAGGCCCATCGATATATTCTGTTCGTTCGGTAGCTCTTTGGCAGAGCGCTATCTTCGGAGAATTTTTTAGAATTATCCATCCATAATTTGGGAAAAAATACTCTTAGGAAGTTGTAGATCTTTGAATTACCTTTCCGTGGACATAAAGATCACCTTAATCGGAGTTTCGAGCAAAAAGTTATAACCAAAATACGAACAGTATTTCAAAGCCCGAAAGTTATAGTGCGGACCAGTATGGCCTTTTTGGCATACAAGTCTGCACCAATTTTTGGAAAATCTGTGCTCTGCGGACCAGTATTCGATATTTGTCATACCGGTCCGCCAGTTAAACTTTTCCACCGATTTAAACACATTTTAAAGCCATTTTTGGTCATTTTCACCCTAACTTCGTACCAAACATCCACACACACCTCTAGGGAGTTCTAGAGGGTTCTAGAGAGAGAAAGAAAGATATTTCTACACATTTCTCATCCTCGATCGAAGAATCAAGCTCCAAATCATTCAAACATCCTTCTTCTTCACTACTCATCATCTCCTACCTTAGTTTTCTTCTATAAAAGCTCAAGCATAAGCTTTGGCTATGCGAGTTGGGATTTATACATCATTAATTTTATTTACTAAGAGATGAATGATTTTATATATATATGTCTAATATAAAGCATATGTTTCTTGTTATCGATTACACAAGAATAATTTATGCATGTATGATTATTAAGAAAACCATGTTAATTGATATCCGTAACTTATGCATGATTAAGCTATGATTCTACGATATGAAGCAAGATATGCCATCTAAGCTCTATGATTACATGTTATTGACTCATACGGATGTTCTTTGGATGTATATGTGTTGGTTTGACAGATAAATGATGATAGTAAAGGGTTTCGTATACACCAAAGAACATGGACGTGAATTGGATAGAGTTTATATGGCTTATGTAGTTTCTATTTTATATATGATGCATGAGTCGGAACAAGATATGCCACTTGAACTTGATATATATGTAATATAGACTTATCTATTTTATATATGTTCTTTGGATATACATGCTTGGTTGTATCCAAGTGGATTTGTAATGGGTTATGTATGCACTGAGGAATATGGATACATGATGAATGAAGTTTAAGTGGCATGTGTTGTTTTTAGTTGTCATAAAGAGCATGTATGCATGTTATGCATCACTATTGTGTCAACCGCAATCTTGAAGATTCTTCGGCAAGCTCGGATTCCCTTATGGCCTATTGAATGGGTGTATATCTCTTATTATGATGCTAGAAGCTTCATTATATATATATATACACCTGTTTGGAGGCTACATGGAGGCTTATTTCTCAAGGCAATTCGTGGAGGCTTCATTTATATCTTGATATTTTCTTGTTAGTCGGATATTATCGGTTAACAGATTTATAGATAATGATTGTGCTTGGTCATGGATGACCAGTGTGATGTGAATTCTGTATGAATATTTGTTTTCATGGAGCTTGCCGGATGAAAAAATAAGTAGGGCCCGGTGCCCTTGGGTTGAAAAGCCTTAAACCCCTGGGGGATATTGTTTGGCCGCCTATAAGCCACCGGTGAAAGACCCGGGAACCTACGCATTGGCAACACACCATAGATTCGATTCTTTTTTATGGAAGATGGACGGGTTGTTGTTCCACTTGCTGGGTATGATGATGATATGCCATTTTGAGGCAATGGATTCTATGATGAGATTTCAGTTCAGGTTCTCGTTGACAGAAACTATGATTATGTTGTATGCTCTTGGAGCGAAAGGATTTTATATGGCCATCTTGGCTTGCTTTCTGATCAGCATGCGTCATTAAGATCGAAAATGGGTTGACATAAAGGGAGGTAACATGTATATGCATGAGCATGCATCATCATAAACTAGTTATATTTTGTGATATATTATAAATAATGTTTATATTATATGATGAAAAGGTTTACTTGGTTTACAGTAAAAAATCAAGGAATGTTTTCAAAACTTTCCCTTCTACTCCCCCTACTGAGCGATAAGCTCACCCTGTTTTTTCTAAACTATACAGGTATTCAGGAGTCCAAAGAGAATAGGGAAACGAAGCGACCGGGAACGAGTTAATGGCTCTAATACAGATTCATTTTTGTCATGCATATGTTTTGTTGGGAAGTCACGGCTAGCCCGAAGTATTGTATATTATCTTAACTTTACTTAGTAGTTTGTTTGTATAATGGTTATATGCACATTTATATGTTTGTGTATGGTACTGTTATCATCAGTATAATTATGAAGCAGTTGTTTGACATGTATGATATTATTGTTCGGATTTCTTTGTGCATTTACCTCATACACCCATTTTAGTTAATCTAAGATGGGTTAGTGACACTCTAGGTCTTAATGATGGGTGTTATCCTGTAGATTAAGGAAGGAGTGTTACACCCTCTATTTTAACTTGCACAAATAGATGAAGAAACATATGATTACATTTACATTTGATAAATCAAGAATTTCATCATATTATATACATATTTGTATAGCATATATGATAAATAGTTGCACAATCTGATATAGTTTTTAGACTAAACCTAACCCCACTGCACATTGCATATTTGGACTAGGTAACATACTATGTTCCCGTATCCATACCGCGTAATAAAGAGTCTTGTGAATATTAGGTAACCCGTTGATAAAGACCCATTGTAGTAGGTGTTATTTCACCCGGGTGGGCAATAATTATTTGGAATTAATCTTTTTCCATTCTTTATGTGTAGAAACATAAATTACGATATGTGCATTTATTAGTAATCGTAATTTTTTTAGCAAATTAGTAATCAGCCCAAGATTTTCAGTTGTTGTATTCTCAAACCCACTACATTTTTGTAATTAATGATTAGCCCATATTTTTGTATATGGCCCAAACGACTTTTTTATTTTAACTCAACATTTTTATTATAATTTTGTCGTAAATTACATGTTTGTCCTTTTTTGGTTTCTAGGGTTGCTCGTATTTGGTAGTTACAATTTGTGTTTCATATATCCTTGATTTAAGTAAAAATTCACAGCATTTATCTTTTCAACCACCTTTATGATGTATATCCATTCTATTAGGACCTTCTATATTATTACTGCACAATCTTTTCGATTAGTTACGCATTTTTTTCATATGTTCTATATATATTATGTTTTTTTCTCTTCCCAGAATATTGTTGAATAATTGAAGCTTGTCCAATATTATGAACCATGTAATGTAGTCGTTTATAAGGTATCTTATCATCATTATTATATCATTATATATTGTGTTTGGAGTTTAAGTTTTGTCTATTCGTGCTTTTTTTTTGTTTGTAAAAAATATCACATTATTTTTATTTGTTTCTCAGTCGTGTTGGTTGTTAAATTCAACAAATTTAGTGTATCTTCAGTTGTGATAGTTATATTCAAGATTTCCCAGTATTATCTTAGTTAGTTTGATTATTTTATATGTATATGATTATGTCAGTATTCAGGAGCTCTTTTATTTTACGTTGTAATGCATCTTTTTTGATAATTTTTGTAGAAAATACCATGTTAACTTTGTGTGTCCCAAACATGTAATGTTTACCAATATTTCTCGGTAATATTATAATTCGTTTTTTTACTCTACAATATAAAATATTTCGTAATATGACTATTTCACCAATTTGATTTCACAGGGCTATGACTGTATTATATGTAAAATGACTTGGAAACATAAATGTCACTGTATTATGACTATCATGACAAGTGATATGACTATTCCACCATTAAATATCCCAGGGTTATGACTATATTACATGTAAAATGACTTGGAAACATAAATGTCACTATATTATGACTATCATGATATATTAGTAGCCATAATATAATAGTCTAAACATTACTTGATTTATTATAACTGGTACTGCATAATACTAGTCATACTATAGCAGATTAAACATTAGGTTCTGTATTATGATTATTACAGCAAAACGGGTACCACTAAAATAGTCATTTTAGTTTTTTGTATCAGCCATATTAATGTAATTGCATTTTGGTTATTAAATTAGATGTACTTCTCATATTCTGTCTTGTCAATAGTCTAATTTTCACAACATTCACATTTTTGTAATTTTGCACGTGGGAAGTAGCTAAATGACTTTTCATTTTTTGCATTAAATCATGTTTTTGTCTTTATCTTTTTGCTTATATTTTTTTGTCTTATTGTGTTAAATGTTTATTGGCAGGCTAGATTAATGGATAACCACGTTGAAGTTAATTGTACCTTTGGAAAAATTGAGACTGTCTTCAACATTATGATACCGTGTACTTTTAAGTTATTTTCTGATGTAGTAAGGTCAATGTTTCCACAACTTTCCTTTTCCAATTTCAGTACTAGCTACACAATTCCTGGACATTTTACGCACTCGATCAAAAGTATTATGGATATAGAGTACATGTATGCTGCGCTGACCCTTGTTGAATTGAAAACCGTTCATGTTACTATTCATGCTAATGTGGTAGACACTTGCTCGTCGTCAAATGTTGTAATCACTACTGACCCTCTAGTGAATACTGAGCCAGAATTTAATATTATAGAACCATCGTCTCAACCTATCTTGCTATCACAAGAGTGGGGCAGTTATATAAGTCATGTCAACCAAAAGCTTCCTGGTGGTACAAAAGTATTTTAAAGGATGGTAAAGTTATATGCTACTGAGATTGGATTCACAGCTAAGTTTAAGAAAAATGAATTTGGCCGTGTAACTGTAGTTTGTTCTGGGAGAGAGTCGCAACACTGTGATTGGCATGTGCACGATGTTCTATGTCGTAACAATGGTAATTTTTGTATTAAGAAACTGAATAATGAACACACGTGCATTGGTAGATTTCAAGGATGACGCAATAAGATGATGACGTTTAAGATAATGGCATCACTTATTTCTGATACAATAGTCAAAGAGCCGCATCTTCCTGCGAAAAACACTGTTCGTAGGTTCAAAGAATCCTATGGTGTCGTGGTGCCATATTGGAATGCATGGTACGGTTGAGAGCTTACTAGGACAGACCTATATGGGGATGATGAACAATCCTACAAGATACTAATACGTTACTGTAAAAAGTTCATGGAGTCAAATCCTGGAAGTTTATGTTCACTAGATTTGGATAACGAGACACACCGTTTTCAACGGTTATTCATAGCACCCGGAGGTTGCATTCAAGGTTTTCAATGGTGCAGGCCATTGCTATGCCTGGATGCGACGTTCCTCAAGCACAAATTCAAAAGAACACTCATGGCAGCCACATCAAAAAATGGGGACAGGGGTAATCATTTCTAACTTAATACTCTTTCATTTGTCATTATTTTTTGCTAATAAATTATTGATGTATGTTTAATATTATTTCATACAGCATTAGTTTTTATTTATGTAATCAATTTAGAAGTTTCTATGATTTTTGTATATTAACTTGTAGGCATATATCCACTCTGCTATGCTGTGGTAAATGCTGAAAACATGGACAATTAGGATTGGTTCATTGAGAAGTTGGCTGAAATATTGATCCCACAGCAAAGGACTGTTACATTTATATCTGACAGGAATCGAGGGTTGCTTGACGCTATCAAACATGTATTTCCCAATGTCACCACATTCAAATTTCTTGTTCCATCTCAAGAATAACTTATGTGCTAAATTTCCAAGTGCTAAATTGCATGACGAGATGGACAAACTAGTTGAACTATTCAACAAATGTGCATACGCATACAAACCATTTTCCTTCAACAAATACATTAATGAATTGGTTACCGAAGGTAAGGAACCTGTTGAGGAGTTTTTCCCATTCCTTTTTTTGCTGCTTGTGCATTGGGCCAATGGATTCTTTCCTGGTCAAAGGTATGGCGAGTTGAGTTCAAACATTGCAGAGTCATTTAACTCGTGGATTTTGGTAGAACGTCACCTGCCAATTACTCAACTAGTTGATGGTATAAGGGTAAAGATGTTAACTTTAACTGGGGAGCATAAGGCTAAAGCGAAACGATGGAAGTTGGTCCTTTGCCCGACGCAAGAAAAAATGTTGCTTCTTTTAGATAAGCAAAGTAGGACTTGCTTGGTGCATCAAGCTGGAAACTTTTTGTTTGAGGTTTCGGACAAAAGAACATTCTTAGTTAATCTAGCAGATCGATCGTGTTCTTACAAAATATGGAGCATAACGGGGTTTTTATTTGTCCATGTAGTTACAGATTTACGTCAAACTGGAAGAAATGTTTATGACTATGTTGACCCATATTTATGTGCCGATGTCTTTCGTAAAGTGTATTCGTACCCAATATTCCATGTTCGATCACTCGACGAAGATGAGCCATTTCAGCCAGATAAGATGTACCCATTACCTCCGACCACCAAGAAACAGCCAGGACTCCCTCGTAACAGCAGAATTAAATCCAATGGGGAACTTGCCGAACCAATTAGGCGATGTGGACGTTGTAAGCAATATGGCCGTCACAATAGGAGGTCTTGTATCGCTCCCATATATATGACATATTTCGTTTTGAACATGCTTTAGTAATTTATGTTAATAAACTACCCCTCATCATATGTTGTGTCGATTCTAAAATGCAACTATGTTGTTATAGGGCATAAACAGTTTGTTATTATTTTTTATTTTTTCTTGTTTGGGGAATTTATCTCTATATTTGACTTTAATTTCCATTGTTGCTGTGTTGTTGGTTGGTTTCATCAGAAAAATCGATATTTAATTGTTTAAGTCCAAAAATTTATTACTTTAATAATATCCGCATATATTATATATGATTTCCATGTTTTTTCATTCATGTTCAATCACCAATATCCTTGGATTTAAATTTCTTAGATTACTTTTTACATCTATTGTGTGTTTTAATGTAATGTTATGAATTTTAAGTTTCAATTAGATTACGTATGTAGATGCACATGAATCAAACAAACATCTTATTTAAACAATCTGTGGGACAAATTACATAAAGAAACAAATAATTGAAACACTATTCATATAATAAATCACTACTCTTTACAACTACTATCATCAGACTGATTCTTTATGGAATTTGGGCTCCCATGTTCCTAGCATTCAGTGTTCTCCTGCTTGTTTATATCATTCATGCTTAGACTACTTGGGAGAAGGTGTTCTTCCAGTATGTCGTCCACCCGGCCGGAATATGGGTCTA
Organism: Lonicera japonica; assembly: GCA_021464415.1. NCBI lineage: Eukaryota > Viridiplantae > Streptophyta > Magnoliopsida > Dipsacales > Caprifoliaceae > Lonicera > Lonicera japonica. The sequence continues at coordinate 28,213,400 of CM038466.1, forward strand.
TCCAAAACACTTTTGAATCCCCACGCCATTTTTTCTTCCCACCCCTTTTTCTTATACTTCCTTTTATGTTAGAGCCATACTTGCCTGATGCGATGTTTTTCTGTTCTTCATCAGCAAGCATGTCCATAATCTGTTTAATTTTTAGTTGGTCTTCTGAAGTAACATGTTCTTTTGATGCATCAATTTCTTGCTTGTGGGGGTCTGTGTCTACATGTTGTTTTGGGATCCGAATATTCAATGCTCGATGCCGAATTACAGGCCGATCCCGCTTCTTAGACGAACTGCCCTTACGTTTGGGAACCCCTGCATCTTTTGGTATTATAGATATGTTTACTTTGAAATTATTTTTTAAAATAATAAATCCAGCAGTAAGTATTATATATAGTGGTTTCTTGTCTATATTGTAAAAGGCAGTTGGACAAAAATTGAAAACTGATTACCATTCTCAATTCAAATTTAAGTCCCCATGCAGTTAGTTTAATATTGTATATCCCATTTTATTGTCAGATACTGATAGTTGTACCAAATAAATTGTCCGAATACCATCTTTGAATCATTTGTTTGATATCATATCCAAGATTTTTCCGGTATTGTTATAGTTACTTTTACTTCATTTGAATATGACTATGTCAATATCAAAGATTTGCATTTTATATTTTGTTAGAAATCCATCTTCTAATTTTATGTTTGAAAAAAAATCCAGGTTAATTTGTTTTTTTGTACCAGTCATGTTATTTGTCAAACATAACAATTTCAGTTTGTTTTAGCCAGTACATTTTTCCACAATAATACAAAATTTTGTTTTCTGACTCAATGTTATTATGACTACACCAATCTCATAGATTTCATAATATAACTAATTAACCATTGGATTTGCAAAGGGATATGACTATGTTACGTATAAAATGGGCTATACACATTAACATCTCTTGATTATATATAACGGGTTATTATTTGAATTTTACAAAAATAGAAAAGTAAATATATTGTATAATTGTTATTTCAAATCTGCCATTAACTGATTCCCCTTATTAATTGAATTTTATATCATGACTTAGCTATTAAACACTCATGTCCAATTAATTTTATATTGCTTGTCCCATTTTATATACCGAATCATATTACGATACACGGGGATATGAATTATTCAATCCATGAAGACATCAAAGGAAATCCATATAATTATACCAAACAAATTTTCATGATATCATAATTCTATCATTTGTTAGATACAATTAAAAAAGTTCTCCAAAAACCAAAATTATGAAATAATATTCACTGAATTTAATAGTATCAGCAAACATCACACCCAAAACTATAAGCGGTTTGGGACTAAATAATGTTCTTTAACGATCGCAATCATCAAACTCACGAATCCCAATTATTTCACTACTATTTTTTAGTAACGATAAATTACTATAATACCAATGCATACTAATTAACTATGTCTTAATAGTGATTGGAATGGATCAATCGCATCCTTATTCTTCAAAAATGTCTCTATGATGTCAACCAGCATCTGGTGCATTGTACTATTTTTGAATTTTTTTCTCAATTTGTTTCCTAAATGCTAGTTGCTTTATGTAATGTAGCACTGTAACCACATAATCCCACACTACACACATGAAATTTAATACATGACGAGTACTTTAACCTTTTTAGTGGCTTGGTATTCTATAAATTTGTTTGATCGGTAAAATACTTTACATTTGTGGATGGTAGAAAACATAATACATACCTTGTAGCTTCTTGTTGAGGGAAAATTTCTGGAACATTAAATTTGTAATCTATATCTGTTTGTAAAATTTGCTAATCATGTTGATTTCAACCCTTTCAAGTGGACGGTTTGTGTATTTGGTTACACCATCCCTCAAGCTTAACGCCTTTACAAACCCGCTTTTAAGAATAGTTTCACCGTTTGTTTCCTATCAAGGTCAAAACATAGCAAGCTGAAATGCATTTTGTTCTCGTGTATCAATGGAATGAATACACGTATAGTAGAATGGAAGGTTCACATCAATGGGTCATGTATTAATCTTTGTTTTCTAGCTTCATTATTCCCTTCAACCATTACCTGTGTAGTTCCATAAAAAAATAAATATCTATTCAATATTTATATTAATTGATGGTTATGTATATGAAGTAAATAACATTACCCAAGCGTAGCTAGACAATATTGTACAGAGCAAAGGCTACTTCTCCAGCATGTATGCATCGTTTCCCAGAATTTCATCGTAAGCGTCTATATTTACACAATTTAAAATGGGGAATGGTCTAGTCTATCAAATTATAGTAAGTTTTTATAATACAAACATCTTATACTCATATTCAAATACATTCTGATTTTTTATCCGAAATAATCAAGTTCTTACCTTAGTTGTTAATGCTCCTTCGGACAAAATCTTGTTTATGTCATTGCACGTTAATGCATCTGGTCCACGATCCCATACGATTGCCCTAGCATCATTCAGGTTGTGTATGAATTTCAGATGTTAATTAACAATAATTAAGCGTACCATTATTTAAATAAGTTTTACAGAAAACGTAAACAAATACACAAGACAAAAAGTTAACTAACTCTGGTGACGTTTTTTCCCAAAAAAACCTTAATGATTTCCTAATTTCGACAGATAAAATTTTTGCCACCTTAAGCTTGGCAAGGTTAATTCTTCGCTGAGGTGCGAACATTACCTCTCTGGCCTCATCATCGTCGCCATCGTCTAATATTTCAACGGTTTTGGGTACAACTCTCTTCCCTTTTTCTTTACGATAACTCTGGCTCTTTTCCATAGTGTTTCGTTCCTCATTAACGTTACTTCCTGCCTATGTGTTGTATCAGCATTCACCTTTGGCTCTCCTTGCACGATTTCATTTACCGGAGCTTCTCCCCTCTGTGACGTGCTCTAACGTTCTTAACTAATTAGTGTGGAGACAAAAACAAATTCTTCCCATAGTAAGAGGGGGTTAGATAAGTCAATTTGGGACTGTAATACTTTGTTCTTCAGTATGAGCTCCTCAATCAGAATCTCCATATCCCATATCTTGTTCCTTTGATTCACATCCTTCAAGCATAATTCTTTTTCCTTTGATTGCAAAAGTTGTCTGCCATCATGCATTATCTTTGCAGCTTCCCTTAGTGATTCGTTTGTATGCTTCTGTTAATTCAATTGTTTCAAGATCTTTGAATTTGTCATGAAATTCATTTTTAATTTTAATCTTCACTTCTCTAAGCATATCCAGTTGCTCTTGACAAGCAGCTAACAATGCTTGCGTCTCATTCAGTTTGAGTTAATAATTTCTGCATTCCTTCTACTGTGAACTAACTCGTTCTCAAACTATTTGGAAGTACCAATACCACTAACCCGTTCAACTTGTTTCGCTGTTTCCTGAGTTAATATCTCAAATGAAGGAAGATCGAATGTTTCTTTCTGCCTCCCGCCTTCTGCCTTCTGCAAGGGATGCTTCAAATGCGTTTATCTGAGCTGCAACAACCTCCTTCTTTCTCATAGCCAGCTGGGCATGTGTTAATTCAAGCTCGCGTCGAAGCTTCTGGTTATCATCATGAAGCTTCACATCCCTTGTTTTCTCTCAATCAAACTCAAAATTCAACTTTCTTAACCTCGTATATGAGTTCTTTGAACACTTCTCCCAATAATCACGTTTAGAAGAATGTTCCTTCATTTGGATTTCTAGCTTTGTAACTCTATCACTTAAAATAATGTTCTTGCTTAGGAGATCCTTTCTATCATACTCCAGTTTTCGAACGTACGAAATATCGAATGACGGCACAAACTTCAACCCTTATGGTGGTGTGTTCTGGAATTATTGCGGAGTATGCGTATTCTCCCAAAGTCCATGCCAACATGGTTGTCATCATCATCTAATGACTTATCTAGTTCTTGCATCCATGATTCTTTACATTCTGACAGTTTTTCTTGATTATGGGAGCAATCGGAGAATTTATTCGTTGCTCATGATTGTTCAGTTCCTTCCCTGACCTTGTGTGTAATGCTCATCTCAGTATTTTCCACTTCCTTTGTTCAACAACCATTTTGAAACATGTCACCCATAGCAGTTTGTAGAGACACATTATGTGTATTAACCAGATCAAAATCCTCATCATTGTTATCATTGACATTGTCACTTCTACTTCAATTTTGCAAACGTCCCGGCATGATGAAATCTTTTCTTGCTATATGTTTGACCTGGCTAGTCATGTATGGTACACCTAACACGCCTCGTTTTTCATTTTCAGACCTTAGTTTATCATCCGTTTCATGGACTGGTGATTTTACGCCTTTTTGAGAAGTCATGTCAAACTCTGCAGAATCATCTTCTAGTTCTCCTGGGAAATCATCTGTTTTGGTAGGACTGTCATACTGATTCACCCTTTTCCGTATTCTGCGTGATTTTTTCACCTGATGTAGTCCATCTTCTTGGATGATTCCTTCCCTTTCTGTTTCATAATTAGGTTCTCTGTCCTTGAATCCATCATATCTCGTCTTCACAGGAGATGGGGTTACACTGACGTAATCCCTCTCAAACGAGGATAATGGTACGAATTCCACATCATTAACACCCAAATTTTCTGTGCGTATATTACTCAAATCGGTGGGATCATTTAAAGGACTCATGTGTAAATCTTCCTCTGAACTGCCATTTATTCTCTGATGATTCCCAAACTCACTTTCATTCCCTTCATCATCTTCAGTTGCGGGGCAGTAATCATTGTCAGACATATTATCTTCATTTTTCTGTAATATGATCTAACAGTGTTAACAACTTTAATACTTCACCCAATCACTTACGAAGGAATTAAGATAATTTATTAAAGACTTAATAATTACATGCGAATGAATGGAAATTGGATAAGGTTTGAAATTCTTAATACCTTGAAATAGTCCGGTATTTTCAATTTTTGTTTCCTTGGCATTCCTATAAAACACTTTTTGCGATCAACCTTTGCTTTTTTTCTCAGCCTCGTTTTTATTGAGGCTCGCTTGTGGACGTCAATTCTATCTTTCTTCTTTCAAACCGTAGTAAGCTTGTCTAACTCTTCGCTTGAATCTGAATAATCCACTAGACGAGCATTCCAGGGGGCCTTTGACTATAATTTTTAAATGGTAATATTTGTTAATACCATAGTTAAAGTTAATTGATTTGTATATAATGGATTTTAGAATGATACAAGATGTCGAATATAAATTACGAATGGATGTTGCTTACAATAGCATTACCAAAATTAACGTCAGATAATGTAGCAATCAGTCTTAAAAGGTCCCCAACGCAGGAAACATGGCTCCATGTTTGTATGGTCCTTGATTGGATCAATGATATTGGTCACTTCACATAGCCAGAACTGTAAAAGTCCATATTTTCAGTACTCACAATTAGGTGTAAGGATGTTTAAAACATATGAAATGAGAGCATACCGGTAAAATTATAGTGCATCCTGTGACAGAAGTCAATCGGTGTTGTTTCTTTGAAATGTCATCCAACAACCGATCACGAATTACTTGTGCCCAATTGTAACTTGCCATTTTCTCAATGTCTCCAACAATGTTCACAATGTACCACTTTATGGAGGTTCCAGTATTCGCGAATAGTAACGAGTTACAAAAATGTAGACATATTAGAGACACTGTGTCTCTTACGTCATTCTCATTCTTGCTCATGACAACATCTTTTATAGTACTAGTTATCTTAGATAAAAATAGTTGACGCAAACCATTGAAATACCGTTTCCCGAAGGAGTGTTCATGTTGTTGGTGGGTGTAGGTCGTTAATTGCTCGCCTTTGCTGGGCAGCCCAAGAATACAACCTATTTGCCTGGTTTCGAATTTAACAACCCTTCCTCCAATCCGAAAAGCATTTATCTTAGTGTCATAATGCCTAATCAGTTTAGCAAAAAGCTTATCAGACTTGTGATAAAGCTTATCATTCACAAGTTTTGACTTGTATGCCGAGTACAAGTTCTAGAACGGAGTAATGCGTAGCATGTTCTCATGTCGAAGTCTGATTCTTTTCTTATCAGCATCAAGACTAGACATCAGCTTAGAGAATGACACCAGCGATGACCTGTATTGGTAAAATTTTTCAGTATATTGACTTTCATCTTGTTATATGAAATTAAACGAAATCAAACACTTCGAATGATACGTCTCCGTGAAAATAAAAAATAAAATTATGAACTATCAACCATGAATAAGCTTACCTCACTCCAAAACTCAGTTAGATCTCTATTTGGTTTCTTCCTTTTCTTAACTTTTCCACCTTCTGCTCTATTCTTTTTGGTGTCGTTTACCTTTTCTTTCCCTTTGGCACCCATGTCTATATGTCCACCCTAGCAATAATAAATTTAATAAAATATTCTTCTGAATGATTCAATACACATTTTTCATTATCTACATTACATGATTTGATCAATTTTTTAAAAAAAGAAAAAGAAAAAAACAACAACAACAGCAACAAAAACAAAAACAAAAACATAAAAAACTTTGATATAATGTAATACTAAATTGACAATTTGTATATTTACCTTGTTCACTTTCATGTGATTTCGTCGATTCCTGCATATCTTTAACTTGTTTGGAATTGTCATCTGTCATTAAAAATAAATCATTAACTAGGACATAGCTGTGATCGAATAAATGTAGTCATAATTAATATCAAAACCTTTCAACTCCATAACGTTATAACCACAATTGACTTCATATCCCATGTCTTGTTATTATAACAAATGTTCTTAGCAACTGATATATAACCGCGTACAAGTTGTATATTTAATAACTTGATTTCAAAGGATAAATAATATACTAGACGTTATCTAAGAAGATATATTATAATGTAAATCTATATGAGTATATATGACTACAACTAAAAATAGTATGACATAAAATGAAAGAAAACTTACAAGACCCAAGTATTTTGTAGTCATATTAAGATAATATGACTTTAACTATACATATAAAGTCATATTAAACTCAGATCAGGTATAGGCATATTAAAAAACATCTATATGTCCCAATTTTGTCACTGAGATTACTGTCAATTGTGTCTTAATCAATATGTTTGTCAGATATACTCTTTAACAAGATACTAACAACTTAGATATTATATGTACTTATGCAAACAACATCTGCTTTTAATAAATGTGTTAATATGGATTGTTCATGTCCCATGTCTTGTTATTACAAAAAATGTTCTTATCAACTGATATACTACCACGTACAAGTTGTGTTTTAATAACTTGATTTCAAAGGATAAATAACATACTAGACGTTATATAAGAATATGTATTATAATGTAAATCTATATAAGTATATGACCAAAACCAAAAAGAGTATGACATAAAATGAAAGAAAACTTACAAGACCCAAGTATTTTTGTAAAGTCATAATTATATAATATGACTTTAACTATACACATAAAGTCATATTAAACACAGATAAGGTATAGACATATTAAAAATCATCTATATGACCCAATTTTGTCACTGAGATTACTGTCAATGTCTTAATCAATATGTTTGTCAGATATACTCTTTAATAAGATACTAACAACTTAGATATTATATGTATTTATACAAACAACACCTGCTTTTAATGAATGTGTTAATATGGATTGTTACACTTGTTTGACTATTTACTACACATTGAATGAATTTTGTTTTCACTTATGGTATGTAATGTATACAGTGCCATAATGGAAAACTAAAAAAAACAAATATATATAAATAAACTTAACTACTTTTTAATCTCTAACCAGATTGCATTACCTATCAAATTTAATGATAATAAAGATTGGAAGCCCGTAGTAAAGTTATAATCCCCAAATTCCCACTGGAACAAACATTTTGTATCCTTGTGTAAATTATTATGTATAAAGACACGGTATATGCAGAGTATTATGGAATGTGATAGAGTTGATTTTTGCATTAGCGGTTTTGTTTAGTAATTCAAAATAGGAATCGTATACACGATAAACTAAGATTTCAAATTTGAAATTTGTTATTATGATAACGTTGGAAGACAATAGGAGAGTGGTAATAATACCTGGATAGAATTGAATGTCGTGCGTAGTTCAGATTTTGTGAAGTTGTTCAAACTAAATCCTTAATTTGTTGCAAAATGAACCAACAAGGAGAAGGGAGGGACCTAGCTACTTGGAGAATTAAATATTAAGAGACTTCATTTGAAAGTGGTGTATCTTTCAACTTATACAAACTGGGTTTATACGCCACTCAAGTTGAGATACCATTTGATTAAAGACCACATTAAATATCCGTGGATACTTATCAAAATGGTTTGACAAGCTGTGTATATCTATCAAGCCTATTACTCATCCTAATTTTGATGCCAAAGCCCAATACAAATAACAACCCCAATGAATTGAGTCGATATTAACCATTACTCACACATTAAAGACACATTCAATTTACTTTGACTTTCTATTCTTGAAAATATGAAAATTCTTTGTACAGGCTACCATCATGTCTTCATCAAAATGGGTTTAGTATTTATGTATGCAATTGTTTCGATCAATATTTTCTTAAAATACACAGCCTTCGTACAAAGGTAATAGTTGAATAGACAATTAGTGTTTAGCCCAATTTCATAGGGGTGTTTTTACTCAGACCCATCCCGATTTCGAAATTAGTACTTAATCCAGTTTTTTTTTGTTTTTAACCCAACTGTTTTGCATTTGGCCCAATTTATTTTTTTATTTTTTTCAATATTTTTTAGATTATTAATTATAATATGACCGCATTGCCCTTATTGTTTAGCTTGTTTGTAACAGTCATGAAATTGTGCTAAATACTAATTTTCTAAATATAAAATAATTTTCATCCTAAAGATAAGTACTAGTAGTTGCTCAAAAAAAAAAAGATAAGTACATACTAGTAGCTCTATCACATACAAAGTGATTCAAATGATGCTTCTCTCTAATACTTCTCAATACAAAAGAAATTATTTTCCCATTGATACACATTCACCAGGAGGACACGAGGTATAATTAATGTATAAAGAGATTATCATGTAGAACTCCTTCCCTTATTCATACATTTTCCCCTTGCATGAAATTAAGTGGAGCCTTGTTCTTTCTTGGTGCTCCGTATCCAACTCCTCCATAGCAAACCATCTAACCTCAATTCCTCCATCCGTATATGTATATATATATATATATATATTTATACATAGTGATAATGATAAAGATGATGATGGAGGCTTTTTAGAGTTTTATCGCAATCATAACGAATGCAGATATGCTCTTATTGTTGTTGGCATTGTTGGTACGCCAGAAAAACTCGTTTCATGATAATTTTATTTTATTTATATATAAACATCATGGAAAGACATATTAGGGTATTTTATTTTATTTATATATATACACATCATGGAAAGATATGTTAGGGTTGTTAGTAGCATGTCTTTTTAACATATGCGCATTCTAATATGTCTTTGATTTTATGTAATTTTTTTATTTTTTGTTGTTAGCGTATGTAAGGAGCATAAAAAAAATTAGGATTTCTAGCAGTTTTGAAATTAAATTGAAGTTATAATATGTCTTTGAACATGTTTGATTCCCTTACATATCATATAAAGACATATTAGGGATGCTGGTAATATGCCTTTTTAACATGTGCACATTCTAATATGTCTATGATTCTCCGTAATTTTTTATTTTTAATTGTTAATAGTATGTATGCAGCATTATGATTTAGGATTTCTAGTATTTTTGAAATTCATTTCAAGTTCCTTAATTAAATGGATGTTTCTTTTGAAATTTCGGATATTAATAGACTTCAAAATTCAAAAGTTTGCTATATTTTTTTTTAAAACAGAAGCTAAATCTTAGGGATAATTTATTTGTTTACTTGAAAAGTCAATTAAGAGTATTTTAGGGAAATCACATAAATATTAATATTGGGAAAAAACAAAACAAAAACAAGAAATTAATGATTATCCATTGTTTTGGGTCATTTCCTAATTTCCCTAAACAGGTGAGTTAAATGTAAAACTATTTGAAAAAAATGGGCCAAAAACAAAAAGGCCCATAATTGAAACCAATACACTATTGGTTACATCACTACGTAGTCCAGATAAGTATACGTCATTGAGCATTTGTATGTTATTCGGTTTTTTTGTTCATTTTGATTTGTATGCTGAGTAATATGCATACGTGAAAGGTGTAAACACTGAAGATCGAAATAATAGTCAAACAAAAAAAGGACAACCGAGAGACCACGACATCAAAAAATCATTTCATATTGGGTATTATATTTCGATGTGATACGATTTAATCGATATACGGGTAAGAATTTTTATTCTTCTTCAATATATTTGTCATTATCATGATCCATCTTATAAGAACAAATACATAATACAATGGCTTTAACTACTTTCAAAAAATATATTTATTGTCTAACAAACGAGGCTCTTTTTTTTCAAATACGACATCCAACCGTGGAAAATTAAGCTACATTTATTCATGAGATTGATTATAACGTATGATACGAGGAGAAAATATTACTTTGCAGACTATAGTTGTGCAAGGTATGTTACTGAGAAAAACCATTTTATTAAGGTTAGTACTATGAGTGATATGTCTATTGCAATAGTATTTGGCCATACATAATATGACTGAATGTTGTAATTTCATTTCGGATAAACTGTACTCGTTTGCATTTTTTCTTAAATTTATTTAAATTTCAAAATATTTCTAATCATAATAACAAACTCATGTTAATTTAAGATTAATTTATGTTTATATTTATTTTGGATAAAAATAGTAAAAAGGGCAACGTTGGAAAACAATAAATGAATAAATAATAACTAATCTAATTAAATAAAAAAACAGAATCATAATTATCCAATAAAATGGGCCAACAACTAATTACGGAAATCTAATGGGTTAAATGCAAAACGATTCAAAATTGTTGGGCTAAATACAAAAAGACACTTTTTTTTTGTTGACACAATTTTCTTAGATGATGGAGATAACTGAAAAGTGCGGTCGGCACTAGAAATGATCACTTGATTGATACTGACCAAGAAGATAAAACTTTCATGAGTTAACTAATTTAATTATTTGTGTAAACATGGCCTTAGTAATCTTTTTTAAAATAATATTTACTGTGTATTTGTTATGAATGAAATTGAGTTGACGTCATTTATAATTGAGGTATTTTTTATTATTATTCGCATCATGGTATTTTCGCTCGACGGTAGAAACCAATCCCTCGAGGTAATGTCAGGTGTTTTTGACGGGGACCACTCCCATCAAAGTCTACTTCATTCACTATAATCGAGGTATCTATGGGCCGAGCTTTTATAGTTTACCCCCATCAAGACTTTTGCAATTTTGTTACGATGTAGATCCACCATCGGAGTATTGGATTTGAAGTTATTTTGTCTATTAAAGAGTTATTAATAATTTCCCCCTTGAAGTTTGCCAATTTCGCGCTTATGTTCATGAAGTTCATTTTGCATAACGTTTGTCCTTAAAGTTTGCTCGTGTTTTCACTTTAGTCTGAAATTCCATTCGCCTTTAGGTTTTTTAACGAAAAATACCGTGTGTTGCATATGGATACTATAGTGGGATAAAACGGTCAAGCCATTATAATGATCTCATATGTGTTTGTCTTAAAATTAAATTAGGGCAAAATCAAAATGCGGAGTTGAAAAAATAGCAGAGAGAGAAAAAGTGAACAAAATAAAGTAAATTCGTTCCATTGAAAGTTTTAATTAGGACAAAATGAGCTGAAAATTAAAGAATTTCCTATACTTACCAAACAATAAATATTGTTTGTATAATCTAGTCTTCACTAGAATTCTTTTAAAAAATAGATATGGACGTCCTACTGGTCCCCCTTCTCTCTCTCCCCCTCTCTCCCTAGCTACTAATAATGGTAGTTGTTAAATACACTTAAAAAGTTAGCTCTTTAATATTAAAGATTCGTTTGATTGGTAAATTATCTCATTTATAATTATTTTATTATAAATTAACAAATTATAAATTTTTTCACCTCAACAACAAAACAAAAAAAACGTTGTGTGATTTTTTCCGCATGAACTTATATAATATTTATAAGTTATGCAATTTCAACTATGTTTTTATTTTTTATGATTTATTATCCTAGGTATTAACTTAAGTTTATAATTGTAACGACCCAACCCGGCTGGGTCCGAAAACGCAATAAAAATGAAATCCAACTTTATTTATACATCAAGATAATTTTGAAAATACAAATTACAATCTCTCCGCTCTACAAGTCAAATAGACTTCGGGTGCGTTTGAATACAAGTATGGAATTTGCATGGAAAGAAAAATAAGTTTCAGTTAATTGAATTGCCTAGAATTAAGTTGCATGAAAAATATCAATTAAATTTGTTTGATTGCCTTAATTTTCTACTCGAAAAATATTGGTTGTATTATGGCATTTTTAATGTAGAAAAAATTATGGGTATTTTTTTTTACATAATTCTATAGTCATGATGGATCTTGTTTAATTGATCTTGATTAGTAGATTTTAAATATTAAATTTTTATTAAATTTTTTATTTTAAGTTACAGCATTTTTAATGTAGAAAATGGGTAAAATTTTGTCTCAAAAATGTGCAATTGCCTAGAAAATAAATACAAGCCCCCCCCCCCCCCCCCCCCCATACACACACACACAAAGAAAATGTTTTCCTTGTTTTGGTGAAAGAGCATGTGAGTAAAAGTGAAAAAATATTTTTTCTAGAAAAAAAAGGTCAATCAAACACCCTTAAATTATCAAATCAAGTGGAAAATGGGTATTTTCCATGAAAAAAAAAGCCAATCAAACACACCTTCCATATATCCTCTCACTTGTCTCCCAAAATGATAATACTAGACAGTGCCCAACCTTCTAGTCAAATCGACTCTATTTGAGTCACTAGCACCATATATAAAAATAGAAAAAGGAGTGGCAGTTCATAATACACATGAATGAAAATATCTCAACAAAATGTTTTACCAACAATAAAATATGTACACAACATCAATCCACTCAAGAATTTAACAAACCACCACTTAACCTCATGCATTGTTCTTTTTCAATAACATATTAAAAACTATCTGCCTCACTCACTTCACCCAGTCGAAACGTTGCTCTAAGCTTTACATGACTGTAATTTATTAGAATTTATTGGCGAGTAAAACAAACCATATACTAATCAATTCCACGGCAATTAAACCCACAACAATAAATAACATTAATTCATAAGGCCAAGTAAAAACATCAAATTTAATCAATGTAATAAATTCAAAAAAAAAAGGCAACACATAAAACAATAAATAAATATTACAAAAATTTCAATACACGTTAAATTTAGTTCATTACCTTAAAAATAGTATCAATAGTTTCGAAAGCTCCATAGCTTCTAGCTTAAGGGTGTGTTTGACGTACTGGATAAGGAGGTGTGATAAAGGTCGGATAGGATAATAGTCGAAATTAGTCGAAGAGGAATATAATAGAAAAAGAATCAGTGGAATAAGGATTAAGTGGGATCGAACATGATAAGGACTAGTTGGATAAAGATTTAATAGACTTTGCATTTGATGAAGTTTCGAATTACAAGTCCAGATATTATATAATAAAATTTGTTTTTCTTTTAAAAATATATGCAATTTAAATTATTGTCCACAAATTATTTTTAACTAATGCAATTCTCCTATTTATAAATAAATTATATTCATTTTGTTATCCGGCAACCATGGAATAAAATAATACCACCTATAAGGGTGGTATATATTTATCCGGTTCTAAAGGGATAAAATGCATTTATAAATAAATTATATTCATTTTGTTATCCGGCAACCATGGGGTAAAATAATACCATATATAAGGGTGTTATATATTTATCCGGTTCTAAAGTGATAAAATGATAATTAATCCTGAATTCATTCCAATTCTGTGTTGCAACAAACGTGAAATGGGATTAAAATATCATATCTACCATTGCGCCAAACACATGATATGATTTAATATTTTTAGAAAACTAGTATTACATCCTTATTTTTTTGAGTTACAAAGATTTAGTCCCTCCCAAGATACAAAATTAGGATTACATCCTTATGTTGACTATTTTACCCAAAATTTAAGTGATATATGTTTAAATTTTGTTGACTTGGTGATGTAGATGACTAAGAATGCCCTCACAATTATTTATGGAATGAATTAGTAATTGATTTGATATATATATTGAATATTTACAGATATTATATACAATTTAAGCCTAAGGTTCCTATAATAAACGGAAAATTACTAATTTTAAGGATTTGGGACCGTTAGCTGTCTTAATAGTTTTGTATCTACAGGCTAACGATTTTCCGAAATTTATTACCATTATTATTTTATTCAAATATTACTTAATATTTTACACATTTAATTTAAAATTATTTTAAAAGCTTACATGATTAAAATAATTTTTCAAAAACAAAGAGTTAGAGTTATGTTAAGAAACTTAATTTGAATTTTTAAATACATTTGACATTTTTTAAAAAGAAACATTTCATTATATTTACAATTTAAATTCATTTTTCATTACCCATTGAATTTTGATCGTAAGTGATTTTCAAGCTTAATGCATTGCGTGATCTGAAGCAAACAACTTGTTTGCTATCCTTTATTCAACCTTCTGCAGTCAACCAAATTTGACATGCAGGTATAGTTTTTTCTTTCCCATTCTTTTTAGTTTTTTTTTCCACAAACTCGTTTTATTGTAAATAACTATAACTATTTGATTACAATGTTTGAACGTAACAAACATATATCCATAATCATCACTATTCATATAAATTTTTCACTGTCATGCATATGTTCTAACTATCCCCATGTCATGCATATGTTCAAAAAGTTCATATAAAATTTTCACAATTTTTTTCTTTTTTACATAATTAAGTAAATCAAATAAACAAAGGAAAAATAGTATAATTTATTAATATATACATAATTTAGATATCATCTAAAACAAATAGTATATTCTGATTAAAAACCACCATTTTTTTTAAAATCACCATTAAATCTAAAAATAGTTGCTGCAAAAAATTATTAATAAATACATACGTGAATATATCTGTTTACGAAGAAATAATCATTTTAAAGTAAACGAATAGCACCAAAAATTTATTGAATCATCCCTTAATCTGAAAATAATACAAAAAAAAACAATTATCAATAATTACACAAATTATATATTTGTTTATGTGAAATAAACAGTCTTATCTAAATTAATACCACTGGAAAAATTATGTAAATCAACAGTTAATTCTTTAATAAATAATATGAACATAAAATTATTAATGAATAACTGTTCTTTAAATCCAAAATAAACAGTTTGTCATAAAACAAGAAAACATAAAAACATTAACAATGACTGTATTTTCTAAAAAATTGTGATACAGTTATAAATATGTAAAAATACATGAATAAAATTTTCAGATTGTCTAAAATGTATATATTAAGTATAAATACAAAAAAAATATTCAGATATGTTAATAATACTATTTAAAAAACGTGAAACAATTAATAACAAATAAACAGTTATCATAAAATATTTAATCCAAAATAGTATTATTAAAATATATTATGTATATATTAACATAACACAAATATTATAATTAATACAAAAGAAAAATTATTCAGATATTTTAGTACTAATTTTTGGAAAACGTAAACGGAAATTAAAAACAATTAATGCAGTACCACAAATTTATTACTAATATTTAGTTAACTAAATGTCAAAAACTTTCCAAATTTCAAAACCTTTAATTATAGGAATCACTAATTTCATCCAATAGGAGTAGTTTAGTCGAACCAAAATTTTACATAATCTGAGCTGTCAAATAATTAAGGCAAGAGGGAATTAAGGTAAGAGGGACACAAAACTAAAATACATGTTTCGATGGACTAAATCTTACAAATTCAAAATAATAGGGATACAATACTAATTTCCCCGTTTGTTGACTTTTGGTGCTTGAGCCAATATCTTGAGTAGTCCGAACTCCAAAGATTGTCAGTGGGTAGAGCCAGACGGATGTTGGCCAAAATCACTGATGGCACTGCTGCACTCACTAGAGTTGTTGTAGTCCTGGCCTTCAAGTACCATCTTGGCGAATTTCTTCATGTCCTCCTTGTACTGGGCAGTGTCATAATCTGCAATTTCATGAGAACCATATATAGTACTGTGTCCGGGTCTATTGCCCTCGTTTAAATCATCCAGAGACATATTCCCCTCTAAAGTTCGAACTATCTGCATTTTAAGAGGCACCATGGAGATTCTTATGTTTAGTTTCAAATTCAAGATACTCAATCGAAGGAGTGAAAAACGAAGAACAAAGATGGCTAACAACACAAAAAAGAGATGAAGTTATCTCATCAAACATAAAAAGTGCCAGAGCGGACAAAACCATGCTAGGATCGTCACAAAATTTGTGCCTTCAATTGAATAATAAATGCATAGAAGACCTATTGCACATTACGCCCAGAATAATACGAAATATACAAATTAACATTGAAGTGAGAGAGGAGAAAGAAAGAGAAAGCACTGGAAATATGGGTCCCATTTATTACAAATTTTAAGAATAGCAATTTTAATACACAAAACATGTGAGAAGTCATATTATTATATTATATTTTAGACATATAATGTAAGCAACATAGAAGTAGCAAAAATACCTGGCTCATTCGAGGTCTGCGCCGTGCCAAATGACGAACACAAACAGCAGCACAAGCAACCATACGAACCATCTCTTCAGAGTCATAATTCTTGTGCAATCTTGCATCAGCTAAAGAATCAAAGTTGCCATCATCCAAACCTTGAGCCATCAAAGGCCTCGCCTATAATAGATAGACAAAGTACTTTTTTTTAACGTATATGGGCATAAGTAAATTTAATTATTTTAACCTTCAAAACTTATTTGTTCCGCAATAATATAAGCTTAATAAAGCTGAAGGTCACTGCTGTGGTCCAGTGGACTTGGTCATTACTTGGATGATGTTTAGGGGGTACACGCATACACACACGAATGAAAACTTAAAAGGTTATGAAAAACTAACAATATATATACACACATACCAAGAACTATTGACGGATGGTTTCAGAGACGTTCGATTACTACCATTGTAAGTGCAGAAACAGAATACTCACCCAGTCAACAATATTTTCATCCACAAAGAATTGAGCTTTATCAATGGGTCGCCGTCCGGTGATTAATTCAAGAAGCACAACCCCGAAGGAGAAGACATCTGACTTATGAGTTAGTTTCCCCGATAGAGCATACTCTGGAGCTAAATAACTGCAAGTGGTGAGCATCCGTATGTGAAAGGAAAAAAGAACATATATAGGATAATACTCAAACATACAGGGAGATATGATATCTTAAGGAAATATGCTTAATGTCAATTATTGCAAAATAAGTCTTACCCAAAAGTCCCCATTATACGGGTAGAGACATGAGTATCAATATCAGAAGTGATATGCGCAAGTCCAAAATCTGCAAGCTGAAAGAGAAAGGACATAAACATCATAATTGTGATAACTATTTTATTAATCAATATACATTATATAAATCAATAAATAAAGAGTAACAGAAAGTTGTGTCTCGATAGTCAGACACCACACTAAATGACTTCACATTAGGACGCTTGATGAACCAACATTTGATATGCAGAGAGACCCTATTCTGTTGGGACAAACGAGTAGCGATATAAACATGTATGGTGTGTTTTGTCATTGAAAACTCACCGCAGTGGAGACTGTTTCCACTGTAGAGAGATTTTCATGTAAACGGAATATTTGTGCCTGTTTGGTTGGTATCAAAAACGATGACAATCAACTGCGGTACTTTATGGTGTTCGTGTTTAGTTGGTTTGCATTGAAACATGGGAAACAGTGTAAAAGTAGATAATAGTTTTTTCGTTTACAACACCAAGAAAACACACTAATTTTTCATGTATATATATGTGTATATTCACATATATTTGTCTAAGGATCTTGAGACTAGCTCAACAATAAGCTACATTTTAAAGACAACTTGGATTTATATGTTGGTGTGTGGACGTGTGCATGCTCTATATATATACCACAAAAAATTTGTTACTTCCACCTTTGCCTCAAAATTGTTATCAAGAAGAATGTTTGCGGCCTTGATATCACGATGTATAATCTTGGGCTGACCTACAAATATAATTAAACTTCAAAATGATTGTTTTGAGTCTACAGTAAGGGAACTGTTTCATTGAAAACTCACAGCTCTCATGCAAATATGCCAATCCTTTTGCAGCTCCTAGAGCAATTCTCATCCTAGTTTCCCAGTTCAATGGAGCTTGCCCATTCCCTGCAATTTTATTTTATCTTGGATGAGTCCAGATGTATGAAGAATAGATGGAAATCTGAACATACCATAACCATGTTGTGTTTGGGAAAAATCAGTGAATGATATTGAGAAGAAAAACAGGTTTATTTATCTCCAGAAAATAAACAATAAGAATTACAACAAGAATTCTTTACAAAAAAAAACTTCTCACAAAAACTCTCTCTTGGAGTCTCTCTATGAACTCTCCTAAATACTCTTCTGATTTTTCTTATTCTACTTGATGCTAACTAATGGAATGGGCAGGGGTATTTATAGCAAGCTTCCCCAATGCCATTCCTTCTCCACCATTGACAAAGTTGCCAACTTTGCCAATATTTCTACCAAGTTAGGTAGCAAAGAGAAGACTAGCCATCCTTCTAGATTGAGCTTCTAGATGGAGCTGGATTTTTCTTTCAATTCTCCCCCTCCAGTTGCATTTAGAAGCATATGTCATCTGCAATCCATCCCAATTATGTCTCTGCATAATTCTTGCTTCTCTCGAGGAACCGCTTTTGTTAACATATCTGCTGGATTGTCCTTTGTGTGGATCTTCACTAGTCTCAGTAGCTGTCTGTCCATAACTTCCCGTATCCAATGATACCGAGTGTCGATGTGCTTTGTACGGGAATGATACATTGGGTTCTTGCTCAAGTCCAGAGCACTCTGACTGTCACAATGTATCTTGTATTCCTTCTGTTTGATTCCCAGTTCTTCTAGAAACTGCTTTAGCCACAACATTTCTTTACCAGCTTCAGTTATTGCAATGTACTCAGCTTCTGTTGTAGATAAAGCAACGCACTTCTGCAATCTTGACTGCCATGACACAACTCCCCCTGCATAAGTGTAAAGGAATCCCGATGTAGATTTTCTACCATCAAGATCTCCAGCCATATCTGAATCTGTATAGCTTTCTAAGACTGGGTCACCTCCCCCATAGCACAAACACATTTTTGATGTACCCTTGAGGTACCTGAGAATCCACTTGACTGCCTCCCAATGTTCTTTCCCTGGATTGGAAAGGAATCTGCTCACCACTCCTACTGCGTGGGCGATATCTGGCCTGGTACAGACCATAGCATACATCAAGCTTCCTACCGCTGAGGAATATGGTACTTTTGACATCTCATCTATCTCTTTCTTGGATGAGGGGCATGATCTTTTACTCAGCTTGAAATGATTTCCCAATGGAATGCTAACTGGTTTGGCTTTGTCCATGTTGAACCTTTCAAGTACTCGTTCAACATACTTCTCCTGAGATAGCCATAACCTTCGATTCTTCCTATCTCGAATTATATGCATCCCCAATATCTGTTGGGCTGGTCCCAAGTCTTTCATATCAAAGTACTTGGAGAGCTCCTTCTTCAGCTGGCTTATTTTCGTTGCATCCTGTCCAACGATCAACATGTCGTCTACATATAGTAGCAGTGTAACGAAACTTCCATCTCGAAATCTATGGATGTAAACACACTGATCTGCATTGGTTCTCTTATAGCCTTGACTCCTCATGAATGAGTCAAACTTCTTGTACCACTGCCTGGGTGCTTGCTTGAGACCGTACAGACTCTTCTTCAGCTTGCAAATGAGGTTCTCTTTTCCTGAAACCTCAAAACCTTCTGGCTGGTTCATGTAGATTTCTTCATGTAAGTCACCATGAAGAAATGCTGTTTTTACGTCCATCTGCTCAAGCTCCAAATCCATGTTGGCTACCAATCCAAGAATGATACGGATTGAAGCCATCTTCACGACAGGTGAAAATATCTCGTCAAAGTCAATTCCTTTCTTCTGAAGAAATCCTTTGACCACCAACCGGGCTTTGTGCTTCACCACCTTTCCGCTGCCATCCTTTTTGAGCTTGAACACCCATTTGTTCTTTAATGCCTTCTTTCCTTTTGGAAGCTCAACCAACTCGTATGTGTGGTTTTTCTTCAAAGAATCCATCTCATCTTCCATTGCCTCCTTCCATTTACTGTTGTCTTGATGAGATATAGCTTCCTGAAAATTTTATGGCTCCCCATCTTTCGTAAGCAGAATATACTCTGAATCTGGATATCTGGTTGACGGAATCCTTCCACGTTCAGATCTGCGAACCTGTGGACTTTGAATTTCAGGAGGAGTATCACCATCTAACTCTTGTGATGGTTCTGCAACTTCTGGTGGAGAGGATTGAGTCTCCCCCTGCTCAATGTCCTCTTCTTCTTCCTCCTGTTCTTCTTCTGGTATTTCCTCTTGCACCTCATCATCCTCTGTCACTGGTTGTGTAGGTGTTAGTTCAGGAACAATATCCTGGGCAATGGACTTTGATTGAGTAGACACAGTGGGCTCTTCAATGTCTTTAATCGTCTGGTTTTCATGGAACACTACATCCCGGCTCCTAATAACCTTCTTTGCCTTTGGATCCCACAACCTGTATCCGAATTCTTCATCTCCATAGCCAATGAAGATGCATGGAGTAGTCCTTGCATCGAGCTTCTGCCTGAGCTCCTTGGATACATGTACAAAGGCTAAACATCCAAACACTTTCAAATGTGAATAAGAAGGATTCTTTCCTGACCATACTTTCTCCGGGATCTCAAAATTTAACGGCACTGATGGGGATCTATTGATCAGGTAGCAGGCAGCATGAACAGCTTCTCCCCAGAATGGCTTTGGCAATTTAGCCATGCTCATCATACTTCGGACCTTATCCATGATAGTCCTATTCATCCTTTCGGCTACGCCATTGTGTTGTGGGGTGCGAGGAACCGTTTTCTGATGTCGAATGCCATGTCTCCTGCAATAGGCTTTGAACTTTCTGGATCTGTACTCACCTCCATTATCTGAGCGAAGGCATTTTAGCTTCTTTCCAGTTTCACGCTCTACCATGGCATGAAACTCTTTGAAGTAATCCAGAACCTGGTCCTTCGATTTTAAGAAGTAAACCCACACCTTTCGTGAAGCATCATCAATAAAGGTTAGAAAATACCTGTTGCCACCAAGTGATTCCACCTCCAAGGGACCACAAACATCAGAGTGTACCAGACTCAACATCTCTGATTTTCTCACTGATGATGAACGGAATGAGACTCGGTGTTGTTTACCGAACAAGCAGTGGCTGCAAGGATCTGGTGTAGCATCCTTTGCAATTGTGATTAGCTCCTGTTTTGTCAAGGTAGACAAACCCTTCTCACTCATATGTCCGAGTCTCTGGTGCCATAGATTTTGGGACTTTTCACGCTCTACAACATTCAGACTGCTTTCACATATTTTCATATGTGTTTTGTATAGAGTACCACATGTGTGTCCTCGGGCGACTACCAAGGAACCTATTGACATCTTCCATGTGCCATTGCTGAACATATTTGCATAACCTTGTTTGTCAAATGCCGACCCTGAGAGTAGATTGAGTCGGAGGTCTGGAACATGCCGCACATCCTTCAATATGATTGAATAACCGACATTTGTTTTTACTTGAATGTCACCAATCCCTTTGATCTCAGCAGAACTCTTATTCCCCATCTTCACTGTACCAAAGTCTCCAGCTTTGTACGTGGTGAAGAAGTCTTTGTGCGGAGTGACGTGATAGGATGCCGCAGTATCAACAATCCACTCGACATCTTGGCTTCCTGTATGAAGACATGTCTCCTCCTCACTTGAGCATAAGACCACTTCTCCTGTGACAGTAACCAGTGTATCTCCGTTTCTGTCCTTCGATTGCTTGCTATTCTGTTTCTGCTCTCGTAATAGCTTCTTGCAATTCTTCTTCATATGGCCTTCTAGGCCACAGTGATAACAACTATATGTGGCCCTTTTACCTTCTACTGATTTGCCTCTGCTCTTGCTCCGGCCTCTCCATCTGCCTTGATTTCTTCCTTGTGATCTCCCTCGGTGTTCAGTGACTAAAGCTTCTGTCTGATCTGAGCTTGCATCACTCCTCCTTGCCTCTTCGTTGAACAAGGCTTCTTGTACCATTGCCATGGTCAGTTTACCATTCGGAGCTGAATTTCCGAGGGTGATTACAAGTGTTTCCCAGCTGTCGGGTAGTGAACTGAGAAGTAGAAGAGCCTGCACTTCATCTCCAAGGTTGAAGTCAACTGACGCTAATTGGTTTACCAAGCTTTGAAATTCACTCGCATGCTCGGCAACTGACTTCCCGCTCCGTAACTTCAGATTTACTAATCGTCTCATTAGTAAAGCGTTATTCCGAGCTGTCTTGGGCTGATACATATCCTTCAACTTCTTCCAGAGTGTGTATGCATCAGTTTCCTCAGAAACATGATGGAAGACACTGTGATCGATCCATTGACGAATTGAACCGATTGTTTTTCGATTCATTTTCTTCCATTCATTTTCTTTTGCGGGCTCAGGATTCTTACCTTCAAACTCGATTGGATCGTACTAATCTTTACAACTAAGGAGATCTTCCATCCGAGGTCTCCAAAGTGTATAGTTTGTAGCTGTGAGTTTGAGCATAGCTCCAGATGACGAGTCTTCTGCCGCCATTCTGATTTGATTCGTACTTTTGTCAAATTTAGAAGCAGAATTTGACAAAACGGAGTGCACCGTTGAGTCCGGAACGGTCGAAAATGGTAGGATAGACCTTTCCAGGGTCGAAAATGATTATGTGTCAAGGAGCGACACGTGGCAGACTCAAAGGGTGATGTGGCGATGACGTGGCGCTGACTAGGTGCTGACGTGGCGCTGACTGGGCGATGACGTGGCACTGACGTGGCGCTGACTGGACGATGGCGTGGCGCTGACTGGGCGATGACGTGGCGCTGACGTGGCGCTGACTGGGCGCTGACGTGGCACTGTCTTCAACCTCCAGCCACTGGTTTTTTTGGGGCACTATTCCAGCAACTTTGACCAATTTTTGACCACCGATTTGAGGACCTTCCCGTACTCGAAAAATTCCAAAAAAATTATTTTCGGAATCCTCGAAACAAGACCTTTCCAGTAGTGTGCCCAGAAATCGATTCGGAGACAAAAAAATTTTTGACCCGAAATAGAAAAATCCGAAAAAAAATTCCTCTGTGCACTAACTCAGCCTCTGATACCACTTGTTGTGTTTGGGAAAAATCAGTGAATGATATTGAGAAGAAAAACAGGTTTATTTCTCTCCAGAAAATAAACAATAAGAATTACAACAAGAATTCTTTACAAAAAAAAACTTCTCACAAAAACTCTCTCTTGGAGTCTCTCTATGAACTCTCTCTAAATACTCTTCTGATTTTTCTTATTCTACTTGATGCTAACTAATGGAATGGGCAGGGGTATTTATAGCAAGCTTCCCCAATGCCATTCCTTCTCCACCATTGACAAAGTTGCCAACTTTGCCAATATTTCTACCAAGTTAGGTAGCAAAGAGAAGACTAGCCATCCTTCTAGATTGAGCTTCTAGATGGAGCTGGATTTTTCTTTCAAACCATTAATATGTATATGGTCGTTGAGTAGCATCAACGCTAGTGTCCAAACACAGCAATAAAACTTTCTAGCCTCTAGAATCTATACTCTACGTGTACATTAATCACAAGATCTCAAGCATAATATAACAAGCATTAAACATGGTGATTAATGAAGCAAGTTACGAGTTAAATCTTAGGGTGCACCGTGTAAATGGAACTCCATGGTGTTGTTTGGAACAAACTCATAAACTAGTATTCTCTGAGCTCCAGAACTACAGTATCCTACTAGTGAAACAAGATGATTATGATTAACACGACTAATAATCTCCACTTCAGCCTGAAATTCACGCTCCCCTTGCCCACTACCAACTTTTAGCTGCTTAATTGCAACCTCTTTCCCATCCGGAAGGACTCCTTTATGAACATACCCAAAACCCCCTTGACCGAGGAGGTTGGTGTTGGAGAAACCATCTGTAGCTAGGGCTAGTTCTTCATATGTAAATGTGCTGTTCAAGAAACCAAAACCAAATTGAGTTGATGGTCGTCGAAGTTGGTTCTCGGAGCTTGAGCTACTGGTTACTGAAGGTGGTGGTGGGCCACCCATTGTATATAAATTGGCACTCTGCTGCAAATGTTGACATTGACCATCAACAAGGACATCTGGAGAAAGCAAAAATCAATCCAAAATTGTGCATTAGAATATGTTATTACAAAGTCTTCATAGCATTGAAAAGACAAAACAACCTTATAAGGACTACAATAATTCTAAAACAGCCAGACTCATTTTTAAGATCAACTGATTATGTCAATTTTAATGTCAATGGGTAGGATGCTTTTGCGAAAAATCTATGTGAACACCGAAATTCATTGATCTGGAGAGTTTGTTGTGCCTAAAAAAAATTCCTAAAGAATTGAATATCCACTCCTCAAACCCGCTGTGGCTTCATCTTGTCAAGATATTTGCAACTTTCATAAAATATGTATCATTTTTAACTTCATTTTTGTAGGTAAACCTACCCATTACTAATAAATAAATAAAAAAGAAAGTTATCGAACAAAAAAGAACTTGTAACCATCCACCACCTACTTTCTTCAATTGTCCTGTAACCATCCACCACCTACTTTCTTCAATTGTCTGTTGGGCTGTTGAATAGTTTAATAATCCTTTAAAAGTAATTCAAAGGATAAACATACGAATCTTGCTCATATTTTAAGCTTATCATTAAATCCTTGCTTCATCACTAAGCATTGTCCTCAACAAAATGAAATCAAAGAAATCCAAAATAGACCAGTAAATAAACACAATAAAACCCAAGTCAAAAATCCAACAATTTAAATTTGTCTAAATAATCAAACGATAAAGCTGTTTGTTGAAATCCAGCACAGCATAGAAAATCAATAAACTAAAATTCTCACATATATTAGAAGTCAATATATAATTTATTTATAATTGTTAACTTGAGAAAAGAGAGATGAGAGAAATAGAAGAGAATTATATTATGATTTGAAATACATGGTACAATAAGAGATGATCCTATTTATAGGACAAAGCAAGTATCACCTTGTATCAATCTACGGGATTTAAGGGATTTGAAAGATTTAATTGTAGATACAAAATTTAAAATCAACATACAAGATATACAAAAAGTCATAGCTCCATATTCGCTCAATATTCTCTAACAATAATAATATAAATAACTACAATGACACCTCAAGCAGTCAATATATAATTTATAATAATATAAATAATGCTATGGAAAAATCAACATGGAATCGCCCTGCATTTAAATTGCAGTAGTGAATACAAATTTAGAAGCATTTCTCTAGAAAATTATCCAGAGCCACAAATAATCAAAACTTCACATTAAAAAAAAAAACACACACACACACACACATAGGGGTGTCTAGAATCCAATCTAAACCAAGGAACCGATCCAATCCAATCCAATCCATTTTACTTGGATTTTATGGATGATTGGATTGGATCGGATGCAAAATTTGAAAACCAACAAAAATTGGATCGGTTCCGGTTTGATGTGCTCTAGGAACTTATCCAATCTAATCCAATCCATTATTAGAGTTGCCACATGTCTTTCCCTCATTGGTGGCATAATATAATATATACAAGGGGTCACTTTGAAATCATTTAATCTTAATTTGTTATTTAATATTTAGTTTAATCATGTATGGTTTGTCACTTGGTTTAATTATGTATTTTTGGTTAGACAATAGACATTTTAACTTGAAGCTATTTGGTTGAACACTTGAACTTTATTTGTAATGAATTCTATTTAATTTACAAGTAGTTTATGTCTTATTTTACATTAGAATTGAACATTTCAAGAATATAATATATCTTATTTTAAACTTCTAATCGGATTGGATCGAAACTTATCCAATCCAACATTTAATTGGATTGGATTAGATGCCAAAACCTAAAACCGACATCAGATCGAATCGAATGCGGATGGTTTAAAATGACCGGATCGGATCAAATGGACACCCCTACACACACACACTCTTTACCTGTAGAGCCTTGTGGAGGTGCTTCATGGTCATAGGAACCTCCCTGCCCACGGCGTCGCTTCCTCCTCTTATACCAGAAGATAAAAATGCCCACTATAAGCAACACAATCCCAACTCCGACCACGATGAAAATCCAAATTCTAGATGGAAAGCCTGCAATATCCGGCGAGGGAAGGTTGTCGTCGATATCCGAAGGTGGGGGGTCATCGTCGAAATCCGAAGGTGGGGAGTCGTCCTCCGGAGGGTCGGACATGTCCGGGATTCCCATTTAATCGGAGTGTTGGATTTCTGGCCTGTGTTAGTAAGATCTAGTTTTCTTTTTTCTTTTCTTTTCTTCCGGAAGCCATACACCAAACATTGTACCTATTATAATCACTAATGGTAGAGCAGAACGATGAGAAGAAAATTCAGAGAAGACAACGTCTTGACTAAGTACTCAACGGTGATGAGAGTGAAAAGGAAAGTTTTAAATACATACGGGCAACTTGGAGAATTATGAACCCCCAATATTTTTGTCTAAGAGTATCTCCAATAGCCATGTGTAAACCATGCCACATAAGATTTGTGTAAAATTTACACATGGGGTATAATTTTTGGTGCTCCAATGGTGTTGTATAAAATGTGACACATCATTTTTTGTGTAAAATGAGTGTGTATTTAGGAAAAATTATTGGTTACAACCGGGATACCACATAATTATGATGATGTGGTATCACAGCCCAATACTATTAAGACAAATTCTTTTGTGTTCCTCCCTTTCCATCCAAACTGGTGGTCAAATTAGGCAAGCCCAGTCGTTGTTGACTTTTAATTTGTCATGGAGTTGGGATATTTATTTCATCTCTCCGAAACCGCGTAGAAGAAGATAGAATGTAAAAGTAGCCTTCCATTTCTCAAAAACTATCACGTCCCTTAATTACCTTGTTGTTACTGGTTTATCCTTCCGAAGGTTAAAAAGAAATAAAGTTGGTTTATCGTTCTTGGTATTTTTGTATCATTCTGGCAAAAAATCAAATTAAAACTAGTTTACCAAAAACTCTGCTGGCAAAAAGCATAAGAAGAAGAAGTGAAGTTGCTTTAGCAATTGCAGTTTCTCCCTCCAATTTATCTTCCTCTAAGAACCATTGCTGATGCATTCGTATCCGTACTATTAACCCAATTAGCTTCCATCACTGAGCAAAAGATCTGGCGAAAGGTCCGTCTGGTCATTGGCGTGAAAAAAGAAGTCAAAAAGCTCACCATCACACTCCGCTCCATCCAATTTTTACCTTTTTAATTATCTTTTATTAACAGGGTTAAGTTTTAAAAATCTACGGGTATATTGGTTAATGCTGACATGGGTTTACCTGGTGATTTGGCTTAATATTATTGGACTGTGATACCACATCAGCATAATTATGTGGTATCCCGGTTGTAACCAATAATTTCTCGTATTTTAGACATCCATTTTACATATCCACCTCATCATTTTTTCTCTCCAACTTTTTACAAAAACTTCAAAATAGTATAATTAAAAATTAAAAATATATTTTGTAATAAAACTTGCATATTTGAATTCTACTTATTAAGATCTTTAAATCAATACCCACTTTGACTATTTAATTATAAATACAAAAATATTTATAAAAAATGTTGAATATTATATATTCCATGTGTTTCTATATAATTGGTGCATCATAATTTTACACAAGATTATAAGTATGAACCATTGGACCAAAAATGAGAATGTGTATAATTTATGTGTAAAACAACTTTTTATCAATCAAATGTCAATTATTTATTAGTCCATATGTTTTTACACATCAATTTTACACATTACTATTGGAGATGCTTTAAGTAGTCAACAATGATAGTGAAAAGGAAAGTTTTAAACCGGGTAACATGGGAGATTGTGAACCATCAATATTTTTGTCTAAGTAGATGAGTAGTAGGTAGCCAATAATGACCATGAAAAGGAAAATTTTAAATCGATATGGGCCACTTGGGGATTGTGAACCACCAATATTATAACTGATGGAGACATAAATATATGATCGTTTGATATTGTGTATAGATTGAACAAAAAACTTTTGCTAAAACTGTTAGAGTGATATACTAAAAGCCATAATTTTATTGTTGGTTTGGATATGTTATAAACTCGGTTTTGCTATTTTAATGAGAATCCTTATGGGCAATAGTTGCATTATATTATTTATTTAAATATTGTGCATGTGTGTCTTTTAAATATAATTGTGAGTAATTTAATTTAAATGACGGTTATCTGTAATCTTAACATGGGGAGAATAATAAGTATTTAATAACAAGGAGCTCGAAATATAATTTTGAGATAAGGACGGAAGTGCAATTATAATTTTTTAGTCGTGTAAATTATAATTTATGGAAGGAACTAATTCATAATGAAATTAGGATTCCAACTTTCCATAGGAAGGCCAAACACTTATTTCTCCTTAAGGTCCCTATCGTAGCCTTATATATATGCCGGCCTTGTCTCTTCCCAAATAAGAATAATTCTCATGAGTTAGGGTTTGTTCTATTGAGAGAGGAGAAAATCTTGGTGATACCGTAACCCACACTCGGTGTAAGATTTGATGGCGGAAGGAATATGATAGAAGATCTTTAGGTTTTCGACACAGCAGTCGTAAATCAATCGTAACTTTTGATTGCACCGTTGGATCGGGCTGGTTTTTGGATATGTCATTGAAAACATAAAGTTATTATTATTGCACGAAAAATCAGGATGATCAAAATTCGTTTCGATAGCAAAAATGATTGATTTCAGTAGCCCGGCGAGAATTGTTAAATCTGACCAGATCGCAATCTGATGCTTTCAAACCCTAGTCTCCTCATATGGATCCTTTACATGATTCACAAAGATGAAATCTCTTTATTCTTATAGGGTTTTAGTAAAGTATTTTGTTCAATCTATACGCAATATCAAACGATGATGTATTTATGTCTCCATCAATTTGGTATCAGAAGGATTGGTTTTCTTTGATACTGTGTACGGATTGAACTAGCTATGTTGTCCAGTTAAATTTATTCATTCATGTGGTTATTGGATAGAACGTAGAACTCACTAACCCTTGTTTTGCAGTGTTCTTGTCCCGTTATTATGGTCACATAATTATGTTTTATGTGATTAGATCCCACGATATTTTTATTCGTGGTTAATTTTAATGTGCATGATGATTTGGGTTTTATTCATGGTTGTAAATTAATTTTAGATCAGATTTGTGAACTCCTTAAAATGAGGCATAGGATTTATGTAATTTTATTTACAGTTTAGATATAATAGTTTATGTGTGAACTCCTTAAATGGAGGCATGGGACCTTTGTATCTAAGATTGTAGTTTCTTTAACGAAGAACGTTGAAGAAAGTGTTTCCACCAATGTTGATTCCCGACATAGTCAATGAAGTGGCGACATAGGTCGTTTCAGGTTTCCAACGGACTAGGGATGATGAAGCTTGAACCATAATAACAGGAATTTGATTATTCTTATTATTGAATGGTTTAATGCTTTGTGTGATTGTGTGTTGGTCATATGTGTTTAATTATTAGGTTTCCTTATAATTTTGGACAACATGGATACATGACCATACCTAGATCACCTTTTATTTTATATTTAGTTCTTGTCAAATTAAAAAAGGGTATATAAATATAAATTTTGCGTAATTGAAAAATATAAGTTTTTTTTTTAAAAAAGCAGCAAGATAATTTTGTTGACCTAAGGTCTTAATCTTATTTTGATAATAACAATAAATCAATCATGTGTAATTTAACATGTTTCTTGATATAAGTATATAGTTCATTTACTTGGAAAATTCAAGAAAAATATGACAATGATCACTCTTTCACTATTCGATCATTGGACAAGACAACAATTACTCTTTCACTATTCGATCATTGGACAAGACAAGGAAGATCAAATCTCTCAATGCAAATCATGAAGCACAAAGGATCAAAAGACTATATGAAAAGCTTCTAAGAAAAAGTTTCAAGTGAAGATCAATTCGAAGAAACAAATCAAAGCATTTGAAGACTCGTTAATTCAGTAATTGAGTGAGTGCTTAAGATTTATGTAAAGTTACATTATTGATCAAATCCTTATAGCTCAAACGTATTTATACATCTTTTAAAAGATTGATTCAAAAAAGCTTGAAATTGAATTCATTTGAAAAACATTATTTTACAAAGACCGAGTTTCAAAATAAATTCATATTAATTTTAAATGATCTTATTCTAAGCTCTAATAAAAATAGGTATCTTATAAACATATCTCTAAGATTCAAAAATCATTAGAATTTTATTTGGAACTAAATTGTTAAATTTCAAAAATATTTTTATTTTACATTTAAAATTCGCTCAATTTTCACACAGTTTTAATCTAACGGTAAGATGGAGGCCTTCCCGTACTCCGGTCATTTTGAAATTTTTACAGTAGTTAGACAACATCTCCTGGCATTTTTGACTAAAATTTGAGCATGATCCAACGGTCAAATTGGGAGAAATTAACAAAACAAATTTGAATTTTTTGTCAAAACTAGCTGTTAGAAAGTTTCAAAATGTGTACCTTGGAGCCAAAACCTCTCTTAATCATCCCCAATGTCCATATGGTTTTGCAAGCTATAAATATGAGATCCTAGACATGTTTTAACACACCTTGAATCATTCTAATACTCTATTATTCATATATTCAAATATACAAAGATTCAAGAACACATTTTGATCAATCTTTCATTTTTGAGCTATATACTTTGATCAATTTTGATATCTCTTAGTGTGAGCTTCATTTGTATTTTTTCATATACAAGAGAGATATTGTACATTGGTGTTTGTCACCAAAACTCATTTGAATCATAATTGTGAGAGGTGTATCTCATAGATTAGCAAGAGGGATTTCTTGTGAGAGTATTGATGGTGTTTCAATACTTGTAAGAGTGTGTGAGAAGAATACACTTGTAGAGGTTTGATCTTCACCCGGAAGGAGATCAGTTATAGTGGAAATTCTCGGGGAACTAACCGAGCGCGGAGTAGGGGAACAAGCCAAACCGTGTGAACAAAAAATCTTCGACTTCGATCGGTTCAATCTTTATGTCTCTTGCTCTATTATATTGTTCTATTTATTTATTGTGTTTGGAATTAACTTTGTTCTTTATTGCTTGATAAATATAGACATCAAATATTTTTAAATCATTTTTAAAAATCCGATTAAGTTTTAAAAACCCTATTCACCCCCCCTCTAGGGTATTTTCCGACCTATAATTGGTATCAGAGGTTGTACTCTTGTTTTGATTTTACAATCTTAGAGTTTACGATCATGTCTATCTATCAAGGAACCGGAATTAACGAAGGTTCTTCCACCACTAGACCACCTCTATTTGATGGCAAAAATTATAGTTATTGGACAAGTCGTATGTGTACTTTTCTTCAAGCTAGTGATTTTGAACAATGGAAGGTTACACTCATTGGACCCTATGAGATTACCAAAACCGATGAAAAGGGTAAAGTCACTCCTAAATCCATTTCTGAATATGATGAGCATGATATTAAGAAAATTCAATTTAACGCTAAAGCCTTGAATGCCCTACATTGCGCATTAACTATAGATGAATACAACAAAATTTCTAGTTGTAAAACCGCCAAAGAAATTTGGGACAAATTAGAAGTTGCCTATGAAGGAACCTCACAAGTTAAGGATGATAATATTAATATGCTCGTTCATGATTATGAACTTTTCAAAATGGAACCTAATGAATCACTTGCTTCTATATATAGTAGATTCTCTATTATCACTAATGCTTTAGATCTTCTTGGAAAGGAATATTCAAATGAGGAAAAGATTTGAAAAATTCTTAGAACTCTTCCCAAGAAATGGAGACCTAAAGTGACGGCTATTCAAGAAGCCAAGAATCTCAAGACACTAAGCATGGATGAACTATTGGGGTCTCTCAAAATCCATGAGAAAGAATTGGAAAGAGAAGACGAGGTCGATTCAAAAGCCAAGAAAACTCTTGCTCTCAAAGCAAATCAACTAGAGGATGATGAGGAGTTGATGGTAGGAGATGAGGATATGGCTCTTCTTTCTAGAAAATTCATAAAATTTCTAGCTAAGAAGAAGAAGTTTCAAGGAAAAGAAAACAACTTTGATTCTTCATCAAGAAGGAACAATGATCGATCTATTCAACCAAGAGTTGAAAACGAAGAAGAAAAGAAGTGTTTCCATTGCCATGAACCAGGGCATTTCAAAACAAATTGCCCGGTTAGAAGAAAGGAAAGAAGAGATAAAACAGACAAAGCCTTCAAACAAGTAAGACACGCCCTCAAAGGCACTTGGAGTGATTCCGAAGAAGGCAAGTCCGATGCCAACTCTAGTAAGAGAAAACGGCTAACCTTTGCCTTATCGCAAGAGACGATGAGGTATGCTCTACTTATGATTCATTTAGTGATGATAATGTCTCTATCAATAATGATGCACATGATGAGAATGACTATGATGAATTATATGATATGTTTGAAGAATTGCATAGCAAGTTTAATAAATTGTCTAAAGAATATGCAAGCCTCAAAAAGGAAAATTTGATGGTTTCTAGCAAGTGTGAAAGTTTTGAGAAAGAAAACATATTTTTAAAAGATGAAATCAAAACTTTAAAGAAAGGAAAGGAGAAAGAAACTCCAAACACACTTGTAATAGAAAATATCAAATTGAAAGATCAAGTGGATGATTTAACTAATTGTCTAGCCAAGTTCACCAAAGGAAAGGATAATTTGGATAAACTATTAGGAATGCAAAGGTGTGTATTCGACAAAGCTGGTTTGGGCTATAACCAAATCGACAACCAAAAGAATTACAAAAACTTTTTCAAAACATACACACCTCATGATCCCACTCATCTTTGCTCATATTGTGGTAGAAATACTCATTACGTGGATCATTGTTATTATAGGAATGAAAGTTTTCTTAAAAGAAAGTTTGCTTGGGTTCCAAAAGGAACCATTATGTTTGTTAACCCAAAGGGACCTAACACATTTTGGGTACCAAAGGAGAAGTTACTTAAAGTTATGGTGTAGGTGTGCTTGAAAGCCAAAGGTAGCAAAACCAAGTGGTTCTTGGATAGTGGTTGCTCAAAGCACATGACGGGAGACAAGAACAACTTCTCAAGTCTTATTCCCAAGAAATGAGGGAATGTGACTTTCGGAGACAATACCAAGGGCAAAATCATTGGTATAGGTAAGGTTGGTAAGCATTATACTTGTATTGACAATGTTCTATTAGTTGATGGTTTAAAGCATAATTTACTTAGCATTAGTCAACTATGTGATAAAGGTTATGAAGTGATTTTTAAATCCGATCGTTGCATTGTTAAAAATATTAGTGATGATTCAATTTTACTTATTGCATATAGAACTAACAATGTGTATACTCTTGAACTTAATGATTTATCACAACAAGATGTTAAATGTTTATCCGCTATTAATGATGTATCTTGGTTATGGCATAGAAGACTAGGACATGCTAATATGGATTTAATTCATAAATTGTCTAAGAAATAGCTAGTTAAAGGATTGTCTAAAACTAAATTTGTTAAAGATAAAATTTGTGATACTTGTCAACTTAGTAAACAACACAAGTCTTCATTTTGCATGTTATTGTAAATTAACAATAATTTTGCAGTCTAAAAATCATTATCTAACATTCAAAGAAAAGAAGGGAAAAGAATTTGAAGATCATCAGCATCAAAATTCAAAACAGCATCGAGACTAGAAGAAGAATAATCAACAAAATTATGCTCCATATCTAATAGAGCTGTCAAATCAGGACTCATTGGCTCAGCAACATCCGCAACAGTACCATTTTGAGAAAATTGCGATGAATAACCTTCCAAAGTAGCTTGGGAATCTAACAGAGTCGGATATGCCGTAAAACCCACATTAGTTAGAAAAGCACTATGGTCTGAAAGATTCCCAGTAGTCGGAAGAATTTCAGGTGTAACATTTCTGCTAACGATAGGAGCCCTGTAGAACTTTTAGGATGAGCAAAAAAAAAGCATTGGTTAGCGCTAAAAGACTCTCCTAATCTAGCCTCTAATGTTGTCACTCATGACTGTAAAGCCTCTAACGCTGTCACCCGTGATTGTAACTCATGTACCTTTTGTTCAAGAGAAACAATGAGCGCAGTACAGCCTTTACTGGGATTCTCGACTCTCACCTGAGCTTCAAAAAGAAATGAATTGAGAGTCTCAAAATATTGATGTTCAGGAATATCTTTTAAAATATTTGCAACACTCTTTACCCCAAAAACGGTGAAGATTGTACGATAATCTTGACGACTAATCACATCCATAAAGATTTGTGCATATTCACACCATGGCTGACATTTCTTGCGTCTATAAGTGCAAGCAGGACAAGACGAACCTGTACAACGGAAGGTATTCGGCATACTTGTGATTTGCTTTCCCTTACTCATGGGTACCCCATATAAAAGTTATAAGAAGAAAATGGATCTCGAAGGAGACAACAAGAAAGAGGGGATAAGAGGCATCTAGCACTAAAAGAATCCCGAAAATGAAAAGCTGTCATCCTAAAAAGTCAAAAATACAGCGCCCCCCGCGTGCATTTAGAATCCGGCGTCCTCACACAGCCTAGATCCCTTTTTGATGTTGACATAGGAGGAGAAAATGTGTGTATGATGTTGATGATGTGGCTGTGGTAAGATTTGGATGTTGATGCTGTGGCTGTTGATGCTGTGGCTGTGGTAAGATTTTTTATACTGACTTTAAATGTTGTGGTAAGATTTTAAATGCTTTTCTACATTCATACTTTTGAAAGCTTTATTTTTAAAAAAAATTAAAATTTATTTTTTTAAACTATCTCAAATATTTGCAATACTTTTTAATTATCATCTTTGCATAAATTGAGGGGGAGCATATTATTCATTTACATTTATATGCTATTTATGCTTGTTATTGTTAACACACATTAATTTATTGTCATCATAAAAAAGGGGGAGATTGTTGACCTTAGGTCTTAATCTTATTTTGACAATAACAATAAATCAATCATGTGTAATTTGGGAGCATATTATTCATTTACATTTATATGCTATTTATGCTTCTTATTGTTAACACACATCAATTTATTGTCATCATCAAAAAGGGGGAGATTGTTGACCTAAGGTTTTAATCTTATTTTGATAATAACAATAAATCAATCATGTGTAATTTAACATGTTTCTTGATATTAGTATATAGTTCATTTACATGGAAAATTCAAGAAAAATATGACAATGATCACTCTTTCACTATTCGATCATTGGACAAGACAACAATTACTCTTTTACTATTCGATCATTGGACAAGACAAGGAAGATCAAATCTCTCAATGCAAATCATGAAGCACAAAGGATCAAAAGACTATATGAAAAGCTTCTAAGAAAAAGTTTCAAGTGAAGATCAATTCGAAGAAATAAATCAAAGCATTCGAAGACTCGTTAATTCAGTAATTGAGTGAGTGCTTAAGATTTATGTAAAGTTACATTATTGATCAAATCCTTATAGCTCAAACATATTTATACATCTTTTAAAAGATTGATTCAAACAAGCTTGAAATTGAATTCATTTGAAAAACATCATTTTACAAAGACCGATATTCAAAATAAATTCATATTAATTTTAAATGATCTTATTCTAAGCTCTAATAAAAATAGGTATCTTATAAACATATCTCTAAGATTCAAAAATCATTAGAATTTTATTTGGAACTAAATTGTTAAATTGCAAAAATATTTTTATTTTACATTTAAAATTCGCTCAATTTTCACTTAGTTTTGATCTAACGGTAAGATGGAGGCCTTCCCGGACTCCGGTCATTTTAAATTTTTTACAGTAGTTAGACAACATCTCCTGGCATTTTTGACTAAAATTTGAGCATGATCCAACGGTCAAATTGGGAGAAATTAACAAAACAAATTTGAATTTTTTGTCAAAACTAGCTGTTGAAAAGTTTGAAAATGTATATCTTGGAGCCAAAACCTCTCTTAATCATCCCCAACGCCCATATGGTTTTGCAAGCTATAAATATGAGGTCCTAGACATGTTTTAACACACCTTGAATCATTCTAATACTCTATTATTCATATATTCAAATATACAAAGATTCAAGAACACATTTTGATCAATCTTTCATTTTTGAGCTATATACTTTGATCAATTTTGATATCTCTTAGTGTGAGCTTCATTTGTATTTTGTCATATACAAGAGAGATATTGTATATTGGTGTTTGTCACCAAAACTCATTTGAATCATAATTGCGAGAGGTGTATCTCATAGATTAGCAAGAGGGATTTCTTGTGAGAGTATTGAGGGTGTTTCAATACTTGTAAGAGTGTGTGAGAAGAATACACTTGTAGAGGTTTGATCTTCACCCGGAAGGAGATCAGTTATAGTGGAAATTCTCGGGGAACTAACCGAGCGCGGAGTAGGGGAACAAGCCGAACCGTGTGGACAAAAAATCTTCGACTTCGATCGGTTCAATCTTTCTATCTCTTGCTCTATTATATTGTGCTATTTATTCATTGTGTTTGGAATTAACTTTGTTCTTTATTGCTTGATAAATATAGACATCAAATATTTTTAAATCATTTTTAAAAATCCGATTAAGTTTTAAAAACCCCATTCACCCCCCCCCCTCTCGGGTATTTTCTGACCTACAAATTTTATTGCACATGTCTTTTATATTTCATACCCTTGTATTTTAGTTGACTAGAATATAATATAAAATTTTCTTAACCCTCAGAAAATAATGTTTTAAATAATAAGTAGGTGAGGGATTTTTTCACATAAAAATCCCACGGTCTCCATCATTGGTTTGTAGATGATCTAATTTATTCTTTGTGTGTGTTATAATGCTCACCTCCATATCGGAAAGAACATATTGTGGAATCATTGTACAAATTTCACTGATTGATAATTTTAAATGATGTGATTTATTTTTCGTGTGGGTTTTAGTGCTCACCTCCATATTAGAGAGAATAAATTGCTGAATCATTGGACTAAATTAAATGATGGTATACACTTAGTTATAAATAATAGTATGCTCTCCAACTGAGTTTCTACTATTATTTGTAGTACCAAAGGAAGTTGGCAATTTAAATTTTATTTAACAATAAAGGATTGTCTAGATAGTATATTTTACTTAACAATAAAAGATTGTCTAGATAGTATGTATTGCTTGACGATAAAGGATTGTCTAGATAGTAAAATTTAATAGGTTTACATATGTCTAAAAAATAATGAATAATAGACGACCTTACTAACGGGGCATATTGTTGAAAGTTTTAGGCTGCTAGAGAACGTTTTTTGAAATGGTAGGGGGTACCATATTTAAAATATGTGTTCAAAGTTATTATTGTCCATCATAATTTGTATGTGATTCTCAAGTTTTAAAATGGAAAACTCTTTCGATCCACTTTTAATTATTCTCAACTAACACAAATTGATTGGACCTAATTATATTGACTGAAAAAAGGAACTTGAACATTGTGCTTATTGTTAAAGAGTACAAGTTTGTGCTCCCTGAGTCTTGTCTAGCAGAACCTGGTAAGGGGACAACCGATGAGGAAACCCAGGCTTGCTGGAGGTGGAAAAAGGCTGATGAGATGGCGTGATTTTATATTCTGGCATTTTTATCAAATGTGCTACAACATTAGCATTAGACTTTTGCCACCGCCTACGACATAATGCTGAACCTCAAAGATATTTTTGGAGATCAAGATCATGCCGCAAGGTAGGTTTCGATGAAAGGCCTCATAAACACGACTATTGTTGAAGGAACCCGAGTTAAGGATCTTGTTTTAAAGATGATCAGTCTTCTGAATGAACTAAGAGATCTTTGGAGCTGAAATCGATGGGGAAACTCAGGTCGATATCGTTTTCCAATTGCTGCTGGACTTATTTAAGGGATTTCGACAGAATTACAATATGAATAAGCTTTATTCATTGTTGGAACTTCATAAAGAATTCCAAGCAGCTGAGGAACTCCTTGGTAAGCTGGCTAGTACTCTAGTGGCTGAGAAAGCTTCAACTTCTATGCCCAAAAGCAAGAAAATAATAAGAAGAATGCATAAGCTACAATCCCACAAGGAACAGTGCGTGCAGCAGTCGCTGAACCTCTAGGAGGAG
Source organism: Lonicera japonica (assembly GCA_021464415.1). Classification (NCBI taxonomy): domain Eukaryota; kingdom Viridiplantae; phylum Streptophyta; class Magnoliopsida; order Dipsacales; family Caprifoliaceae; genus Lonicera; species Lonicera japonica. The sequence continues at coordinate 28,251,869 of CM038466.1, forward strand.
TGAAAAAGCCTATGGGCTAGTGTTTTCACTGTCAGTAGATAGTGCATTTGAAGAAAGATTGTCTCAATTTCCTAAACATTTATAACAACTTATATAAATTTCATCTATTTATTGTTGTATCTAGTTTAGTGGTCCGATCTACCAGTACTTGGTGTGTAGATTCGGGAGCCACTAATCATGTCTGCAATACTTTGCAGGGGTTCCAGGAAACCAGACAACTTAAAAATAGAGAAAATTTATATATGGGCAGCTACGAATGTGGCCACAGTTATAGTAGAAGATATATATCTTTAGTCTAGTCAGAATAGGATATTAATGATTAAGGAATGTCTATATGCATCATCCATTAGAAGGAATTTGATTTCTATTTTTAGATTGGTTGAGGACAAATATTTTGTTTATTTTAATGATAAATCAGTTATCATTAGAAAAAATAAATAATTTGTTTGTTTGGGTACATTAGTGATTGATCTGTACATTAATAATCATGACTTATCAGTACTACAACTGAGTGAATTGAATAGCATTAATAGTTTACCAATTAAGAGAAAGGAACCTTCAAAATGAACTAAATGTATTTTGGCACTTACACCTTGGTCATATTAATCTAAAAAGAATTCAAAAGCTGCTCGAAAATGGACCATTAGGTTCATTGGAAGTGGAGGCACTTCCAATTTGTGAATCCTATTTAGAAGGTAAAATGACTAAGAGATCATTCTCGGCAAAAGGCTATAGCACTAAAGAACAGTTAAAACTGGTTCACTTTGATTTGTATAATCACATGAATGTCCAGACTAGAGGAGACTTTGAGTATTTCATCACATTTGTAGATGATTATTTAAAGTATAGATACATTTACTTAATGCGATGTAAGTCTAAAGTCTTTGAAAAATTCAAAGAATTCAAGGCAGAAACGGAGAAGCGTCTAGAAAAATGTATCAAATCACTACGATCAGATCGTGGTGGTGAATACCTCTTAGGAGAGTTCAAAGAATACTTATTATAGACTGGGATTACATCCCAGTTGTCTGCACCGGGGATGCCACAGCATGATCGTGTAGCAGAAATAAGGAATAAGATTCTTATAGAAATGGTAAGATCTTTGATGAGTTATTCAGACCTACCTGATTCTTTTTGGGGATATGCTTTAGAAATAGTTGCATATATTATGAACTTGGTACCATCAAAGTCAGTACCTACTACACCCATAGAATTGCGGACTGGGTGTAAACCTAGTTTGTGGCATATTCGGGTATGGGGTAGTCCAACACATGTGCTGAAAGGTAATGCAGATAAGTTGGAATCAAGAACGAAAATGTATTTCTTTGTTGCATATCCAAAAGGAACCAAGCGTGGTTTATTTAATAATCCTCAAGAATATAATGTTATTATTATCAATGCCAGATTCTTAGAAGAGGATTATATCATAGACCATAAGCCCAGGAGTAGTGTTGTTGTAGTGGAAATGAGAGGAGAGAAAAACAGGGCACAATTCGTCTATACGTTTAGTACAACAGGAAATACCACAGTAAATGGATATCGACATTCCATTACCTCGTCGTAGTGGGAGGATTACCGATACTTGTGCACATCTTGAACAAATCACTAATACGTAGGTTCTTAAACCAGCACAACGTGTGGATAGTGAGTTAGTATGTTCAATATTTGCACAATGTACACAAACACAAGTAGTGCCTCGTCGTAGTGGGAGGGTTGTTCATCAACCTGGTTGTTTTATGTTCTTGGGAGAGTCTTATGACAAGGTCCCTGATGAATAAGAAACGAACCATTTTTAACTAAAATGAAGTACTTCAAGATAAAGATACAGAAAATGGCAAAGGATTATGAAATCTGAAATAGATTCCATGTACTCTAACAAAGTCTGGGATCTTATAAAACCACCCGAAAGGATAAAACCTATCGGATGCAAGTGGGTATATAAGGGATAGAGAGGATTAAACAGGCTTAAATCAAGGCTTGTTGCTAAAAGGATTCACTCAGAAAGAAGGAGATCGATTATGATGAAACCTTTTTACCGGTAGCCATGCCAAAGTCTATTCGGATTCTCTTATCCATTGCGGCTCATCTTGATTATGAGATTTGGCAAGTGGATGTCAAGACAGGTTTCCATAATGGAAGTCTTGATAAAAGCATCTATATGATGCAACCAGAAGGATTCATAGAAAAGGGCCAAAAGCACATGTTGTGCAAGCTCAAGAAGTCCATTTATGGGCTTAAGCAAGTGTCTAGATCTTGGAACATCTGTTTTGACCATGCAATCAAATCTTTTAGTTTTGATCAATGTTCGGATGAGTCTTGTGTGTACAAAAGGTGCAACGGAAGCATAGTGGTATTTCAGGTATTGTATATGGATAATATCTTACTTATTGGAAGTGATATGTGAATATTATCTTCAGTGAGGGTATGGATATCAAGTCAACTCGATATGAAGGACTTGAAAAAAGGCAGTCACATCCTTAGTATTAAGCTTATGCGAGATTGAAAAAATAGAATGTTGGGCTTATCGCAAGGTACTTATATCGATACAATTTTTGCCAGATTTAGTATACAAGATTCCAAGAAAGGGTTTCTTCCTTTTAAGCATGGAATCACCTATCCAAGATCAGTGTCATAAGACACATGATGAGGCAGAGATGATGAGGGCAGTTCCTTATGCTTCGACAGTAGGAAGCCTCGTGTATGCTATCTTGTGTAGTAGACCAGACATCTGCTTTACTTTTGATATGGTTAGCAGATATCAGTCTAATCTAGGGAAAGAACATTGAACTGCCGTAAAACATATACTTAAGTACCTTAAAAGGACTCAAGATTTTATGTTGGTTTACCAGGCAAACAGTCGTACCTGTTGGATACACAGACCAGAATTTTTAGTCAAATGTTAGGATTCCAGAAAGTCAACTTAAGGTTATGTGTTTACTTTAAGAGGTGGAGTCATTGGTTAGAGGAGTATCAAGCAGTCATGCATTGCTGACTCGACCATGAAAGCTGAATATGTGGCTGCATTAGAAGCAGCTAAGATAGAGGTTTGGCTCGGGAACTTTCATATGAATCTAGATGTGGCACCTTTAGTGTTATCATCTATTTCACTTTATTTTGATAATAGTGAAACGGTTGCGAACTTAAAAGAGCCAAGGATTCATAATAAGGGAAAACACATAGAGTGTTCACGTTCAGGGAATGGGAGTGAGATGCATAGCTACATGGCTTTGAGTCTAAGTAGGAGATTGTTAAAGTGATATACTAAAAGCCATAATTTTATTGTTGGTTTGGATATGTTATAAACTTGATTTTGCTATTTTAATGAGAATCTTTATGGGCAATAGTTGCATTATATTATTTATTTAAATATTGTGCATGTGTGTCTTTTATTCCATATAGTAGATGATTTGGTGTGTAGAGTATAGCTTACACACAGAAGATCATATCATCGGTTCTTGTGGAATATAAGTTTAGTGGTTCACAATCTTAGATGAAATTGGACACCCATCGGTAGGATTGTAGCACAAGTTTTAGTAGTTTATCTTAACTACAGAAAACGGTAGAGTTTTAACTCGTTGTGCTAGTACACTTTGTATGTATTGAATAAGACCAGTTTGGGTTAATTGTTTTTATACTGACTATATAAAACAATTTAAAATCTTATGGTTATTATGATTACTTATTCTCTTAATCTTGAAATAATTAATAGACATATATATGTAGTGTTAGTTGTGTTGACTCATTAAAAGTGAGATTCATTTATGGATCAATAATCTTCGTGAATTGGATGACTACACTATATGTATGATGAATATTAATTATTGACGAAATCCACGTCCCGGTATAGGAATTGATGATAGCCCCTTGAGAAGCTTATAAGTTTTAATCATGTCAAACCCTGCAGGTGGATTATGTTAATCTGACATGTCAAATAAGTTAAGTGGTAGGCTCAAGGATTAAGAAGTCATTTAAATATAATTGTCGGTAATTTAATTTAAATGACGGTTATCTATAATCTTAACGTGGGGAGAATAATAAGTATTTAATAATAAGGAGCTCGAAATATAATTTTGAGATAAGGACGGGAATGCAATTATAATTCTTTAGTGGTGTGAATTATAATTTATGGAATGAACTAATTCATAGTAGAATTAGGATTCCAACTTTCCATAGGAAGCCTAAACACTTATTCCTCGTTAAGGTCCCTATCGTAGCTTTATATATACGCCGGCCTTGTCTCTTCTCAATATAACAATAATTCTAATGAGTTAGGGTTTGTTCTATTGAGAGATGAGGAAATCTTAGTGATACCGTAACCCACACTCAGTAGCCCAGCGAGAATTGTAAAATCTGACCAGATCGCAATCTGATGCTTTCAAACCCTAGTTTCCTCATATGGATCCTCTACATGATCCACAAAGGTGAAATACCTTTATTCTTATAGGGTTTTAGTAAAGTATCTTGTTCAATCTATATGCAACATCAAACGATCTATATTTATATCTCCATCTAAAACCCTGTAAGATAAAGGGATTTCACCTTTGTGGATCAGGTAGAGGATCCATATGAGGAAACTAGGGTTTGAGAGCATCAAATTGCAATTTGGTCAGATTTTTTAATTCTCGCTGGGCTGCGAAAATCGATTGTATTCGCCATCGAAACGACTTCTGATCGTCCTGATTTTGGATTAATATGACAACTTTGCGTTTCGAACGACATATCTAAAAATCAGCCCGATCTAACGGTGCAATCAAAAGTTACGATTGATTTACGATTGCTGTGCCGAAAACCTAAAGATCTTCTATCGTATTCCTTTCGCCATCAAATCTTGCACTGAGTGTGGGCTACAGTATCACTAAGATTTCCACCTCTCTCAATAGAACAAACCCTAACTCATGAGAATTATTGTTATATTGAGAAGAGACAAGGCCGGCGTATATATAAGGTTACGATAGGGACCTTAAGGAGAAATAAGTGTTTGGGCTTCCTATGGAAAGTTAACTACAAGAAAACGTAGCTTTAGCGAGGAAATTTTAGTGACAAAATTAAATTCGTCACTAGACATACTATATTAGTGAGAAAATTTCAACATTCCTCGCTAGATCAAATTAAATGAAAATTTACATTTTGTGACAAAATTATTTTCTCACTATTACCTAATATCTTGTGAGGTTATAAATAATCCTCACTATAGATATTTTTTTCGTCATAAAAGACAAGCGGAAAATATTTTTCTTTTGTGAGAAAATAATTTTGTTGCTGTACATTTACTTTTGGTGAGGAATTAAATAATCGTCACTATATTTAAGTTTTTTTTTCGTGAAAAAGCAATTACAAAAATTCCTCTTCCGCGAGGATATAATTTTGTCGTTATACATTTACTTTTAGCGGCACATAAATAATCCTCACTAAACATGTTCTTTTTTGTTGCAAGAAACAAGATGATTTTTTTTCTTTTTTGCGAGAAATTAACTTTGTCGATATTCATGTACTTGTGGCGAGGAACAAATAATCCTCGCTATTTTTAAGCTTTTTCCTCGTGAAAAAACAGTTATAAAATATTCTCTGTCGCGATGATATAATTTTGTCATCATATATTTACTTTTGGCGAGAATTAAATATTCCTCACTAAACATGTTCCTTTTTGTCGCAATAAACAAGATGAAAATTTTCCTTTTTTGCGAGAAATTAATTTTGTTGATATTCATATACTTGTCGCGAGGAATAAATAATCCTCATTGTATTTAAGCTTTTTCCTCGTGAAAAAACAATTAGAAAAAATTCTCTGTCGCGATGATATAATTTTGTCGTCATATATTTACTTTGGCGGGAATTAAAATATTCGTTACTAAATATGTTCCTTTTTGTTGCAATAAATAAGATGAAAATTTTCCCTTTTTGCGAGGAATTAATTTTGCTGACATTCATATACTTATGGCTAGAAATAAATAATTTTCGATGTATTTAAGGTTTTTTCTAGTGGAAAATCAATTAGAAAAAATTCTCTTTTGTGAGGATATAATTTGGTTGTTATACACAACCGGTTTCACCCGTGCGTTGAGCTAACGAGTTAGAACCAGATAACTCGATACTATTAACTAGAAAACAATAAAAAAAATACATATATATTTTAATATTATCAAATTAATATTTGGGAATATATACATACATATATATATATATATATATGGGTGCATTTTAAGTAAGGACTTTAACTTAAGAATAATTTTTATGGACCGGACTATTTGGCACGCTTTCCAATGGAATTTTTGGATGAAATTTTGTGGGGGTGTTTTTCATCATGTATAGAACATCTCCACCAAATTTCATCAAAAAATTCAACCGGGAAGTGAGTTAATTATAAGATTGAAAAATATTGAACATATATATATATTTCTGGACCAATATTTTTTTTTATTTTATAGTTAATCCACTTCCCCGTTGAATTTTTTTTATGAAATTTGGTGAAAATGTTTTACGCATGATAAAAGAGCATCTCTACAAAATTTCATCAAAAAATTCAATCGCAAAGAGTTCCAAATGGTCCGGTCCGTAAATAAGGTCCTTACTTGAAAATTTTCATATATATATATATTTGTTTTAATATTCAGCGTGGAGCGAGTCAACTTTAATTTTTAAGGAATTAATACTGGTCGAGTTTGAATTTGACTAAAATTTATAAAAGAAATTTAATATTTGGCATGGAGCAAGTCGATTTTAGTTTTTAAAGAATTAATATTGGTCGAGTTCGGATTTGGCTAAAATTTATAAAAGAAAATAATGAAAGAAAAAAAAAATATATATATATATGTGTGTGTGTGTGTGTGTTTTAATACTCTGAGACACAATTGATATACCAAAATTCATTAAAGAAAATAAATTATGTTTTTGGTCATTGAAAAGCTATGAAGTACCCATATGGCAGTAGTTAAAAAAAACGACGTTGTTTTATATGTATATTGTTTTTTTCAACCCAAAACCTAAATCCTCTCATTAGTCATTATGTTTCTCACTCTCAGCAGGTCACTCACACTAGCTCACTCCTCTAGTCCTCTAGTCCTCTGCCTCGCCGCTGCCTCGCCATTTACAACCCATCTCTCTCTCGCTTAGTCTCTCACACTCTGATAATCCCTCGCCGCCGACTACCACAGCACCGCAGCACTTCTGATCGCCAGTCAACAGGTTAGTCTTTCTTCTACTCTTCATTCTCCCCTTATTCCAACTCACAATGAATAAAATCTCTACCTAGCTCACTAAAATCTAGACAAATGTTGCTTATTCTTCACATAAAGAACCATGTAACTCTGGATCTATTCTTTCACGTATAAAACAAGTTAACAAGCCCTGTAATCTTGGTGAGGGGGTGGGGGCGTGGAGCCGTGGGGGTTGTGTCGGAACGGGTGATGTTTATTGAATGTTGAATCCTTATATTTTGCAATATGTATCGGGTAAATTAAACTTTCTGATTTTTAGTATATGATATTATTCCATCCACAACGATTTGTTAAGAAGCTCAAGCAAAAGATTTTAAGAATTGGGGAAAACTGCAAGTTGCAAACAATGAAACAAAACAAGGTAGTGGTCATTAAATATTTAAATGTATACAAAAAATATGAATATTTAACTAATATTTTGTATAAAAGAATTAAAATTTACAAGTATGTGTGAGTTGATAATCCATCATCCCCAATTCCAAAGATTTAATAGGATAATCAATAATCAAGGACGGATTCAGTTCTTGACAGATCAAAGCTAGCTGTAACTTGGAACAAATAATTTCTTCTAGTCTGTAATATGTAAATTAATTTTTTAATTCTAAACTAGTTGAGCTTAATTAAATATTTACATTAGCCCAAATTCTAAATGTTGCACTGAATGGTTATGAAGTACTTTCTGACTTTTTGACTTTATACTAATGTACTTAGTGGAATTGCTTTAATCGAATAAGGATAGCAGTATCAAACAAGGACTTGTTTTTTACTAAATTGAATCCCACAGCTAATGATAGGTTAAAGTAGTCACAGGACACAGTCCCAGTACAAAATACCAAATCTAGATTTCAAGAGAAGTTCTCACTGAAGCTTGAAGAGTTGAATTTAAGGGTCCTCCTACTTTGGAGTGAAATATTTTTCAACTATAACAAGTAAAGAATGAAATGGTGAAATTATTTTCACCTACTGTGAGATTGCTAGTGTAAAATTATTAATAGCGAGCATCATAATTACCCACGTAAAGAATGAAATGTTTCTTACCATACTACTTTTCACCGGGGAAAATTATCATGGTTCTCACCCCTAACCAAAAGGCCGAAAGTAACTGGTTTGCATAAGCCACATAAGAGTAACACAGAAACTAGCCATACATGGGGAAGAAGCATCAGGATATTTATTTTGTTATTTGTTCGTTCTTAAACCCCCCCCCTCTCCCCCTCTTCCATTCATGTATGTTTTATGCCAAATTTTTCTAATAATAAAATGGAGAAATTGAATCACAAATTCTTAATTAATGTAACCAATGAATCTTTAGCCATAAGAAAGCTTATAGAATTAAGGCGGGGAAATTTGGACTATTTTAGACAAAGGATAGCACTTCTGTTTAATGCTTTCCGGTAAGTTTTCCTTATAATCATAATATCATATACTTTCTCAGTCACCAAACACACCTTTTTATTGTTGTTATTTATATTTTCTCGCCAGTACTTCTCTATTTTAGTTGCTTACTATTAAAAACAAAATTATATTTTGTTTTGTAATTTTTTATTTTAGGATGTTTCGTGTTCGTAAATGTATTGAATGCTTTTGCTACTTGTTGCCTTATCTTGCTACTACTCTAACCATTGTCCTTGTGATATATAGGTGGCCATATATGGATAAAAGTTGGATTTATTTGGAAGATCGGCTGTCTAAGGAGTACCGAGATGGTATTAATGCATTTATGGAGGCAGCAAAATGTCATCTTAATGACCTTAATAAGACACGATGTCCATGTCGAGATTGTCAAAACTCTCGATATCATGACTTGGTAACTGTTAAAAGCCATCTATTAAGGTTCGGAATGTCATACAGTTATGATGTATGGACTTTTCATGGAGAAGAAGTCAATCTTTCTCGTCATTTTTCAAATGTTCAACCAACTGAAACCACAGAAAACGAATATGATGAAGATGATTTATTTAGTATGTTGAATGACATGTCTGGACCAACATCCATATTTTCAGGGCAAACTGAAGCTGCATCGGATAATTCTGAAAGCGATACTAGTAAATTTTTTGAACTATTTGATCAACTTAAGCAAGAATTGTATCCGGGATGTAAAAAGTTATCTTCATTTCTTTTCTTGGTGAAGTTAATGCATATTAAATCTCTCAATGGCTGGAGTAACAAATCATTTGATATGCTGCTCCAGTTACTGAAGGAAGCCTTTCCAGAAGGATCTAATATTCCAGTGTCCAATTATGATGCAAAGAGTAAGTTGAAGGATCTGGGGTTAGGGTATGAATTAATACATGCTTGCAAATACGATTGTGCATTATTTTGGAAGGAGCACCAAAATGCTAGTAAATGCCCGGTGTGCGATGAGCCTAGATTTAAGTATGATGACAAGAAGAGAAAAAACATACCGCACAAGATTTTGCGTTATTTTCCACTAAAACCCAGGTTGCAAAGATTATTTACATCTAAACACACGGCAGCTGATATGAGGTGGCACAAAGAGAAACGTCTTGACACCGAAGGTGTTATGAGACATCCTGCCGACTCTATAACATGGAAAGATTTCGATCAAAATTATTCATGGTTCGCACAAGATCCTCGAAATGTGAGGATGGGTCTTGCAACAGATGGTTTTAATCCATTTGGAAATATGAGTACTTCATATAGCATGTGGCCAGTGGTACTCGTGCCATATAATCTGCCACCGTGGATGTTTATGAAGGAACCCTTTTTCATCATGTCATTATTGATACCTGGTCCCAAAGCTCCAGGCAAGGATTTTGATGTGTACTTAAGACCATTGATAGACGAGTTAAAAGAGATGTGGGCTAATGGCGTAGAGACATGGGATGTTTATAGTGAAGAAAATTTTCGATTGCATGCATCTGTCTTGTGGACCATTAATGATTTTCCTGCGTATGGGAGTTTGTCTGGATGGAGCACAAAAGGGTATAAGGCATGCCCGGTATGTAACGAAGATACCACATCCAAGTTACTTAGAAATAAGATATGTTATATGGGACATCGTCGATACTTGCCTAGCAGTCATTCTTGGCGCAGGAGTAAGCTTCATGACGGAACTCGAGAACTAAAAGGTCCACCTAGACAGTTTTCTGGGGATGACATCTTAAATCAGTTGAATTTCGTGAAAAAAGTAAAGCCTGGTAAAAATCCAAACAATAAGGATAGGAAGAGAATGCGCACTCCTGAAGAACTAAATTGGACAAAGAAAAGCATTTTATTTGAATTACCATATTGGTCAAAATTGAAGTTAAGACACAATCTTGATGTTATGCATATTGAGAAAAATATTTTTGATAATCTGATTGGAACATTGATGAGTATTGATGGGAAAACAAAAGATACAGAGAAGGCTCGACTAGATTTGGCTGACATGAACATCAGAAAGGAGTTACACCTGAAACATGATGGTAATAAATGGTTGAAACCACCTGCAGCTTATACAATGACGACAAATGAGAGAAAAGAATTTTGTGCATTTTTGAATTCAGTCAAATTCCCAGATGGCTATGCTGCTAATATCTCACGAAACGTTAACATCACAAATGGGAAGATCTTAGGTTTGAAGAGTCACGATTGCCATGTTATGTTACAACGACTTCTACCTGTAGGAATACGTAAGTACTTGCCTAAATATATATGCACTGCACTAATTGAGTTATCCAATTTCTTTCAACGACTATGTGCAAAGACATTATTTGTGAAGGACCTCGAGAAATTGAAAGAGGGGATTGTCCTTATATTATGCAAACTTGAGAGGATTTTTCCACCAGCCTTCTTTGATATTATGGTCCATTTGGCTGTGCACTTACCACGAGAGGCTATTCTTGCCGGCCCAGTTAACCCACGGTGGATGTACCCATTTGAGAGGTAAGTCACTAGTATTTGTGGTTGTCTTTTTCAATAGTTGTTTTAAGAATTTATTGCTTTGTGTACCGTGTATGAATGACATTATTTTATTGGTAGACATTTAGGGACATTGAAGAAAAGCGTGAAAAATAAAGCTCGTCCTGAAGGTTCAATAGCAGAGGGGTACATTGTAAATGAAGCTCTAAATTTTTGCTCAATGTACCTGAATAAAATTGAAACTAAATTTAATCAAAAAGAAAGAAATGACGATACTCGATCAACTCCGCGCAAGGCCAAGCTATCAATATTTTCTCAAGCTGCTCGCCCTTTGGGTGGAAGAAAACAAGTCCAACTACCATATGTAGACATTAAGAAGATGCATTGGTACATCTTGAACAACTGTGAAGAAATACGACCATACTTGGAGTAAGTGATATACTATTATTTCTTTATTCTACATAACTACTCTCTAATAATTGATTAATAAATAATGTTTTATTTTTGATATATAGTGAACATATGACTCAGCTAGAGATTGATAGTCCAGACAATTTATATCAAAGGTAGGAACAGGAGTTTGCTAATTGGTTTAGACAACGTGTAAGTTGATAAAAATAAGTAATTAGCTAAATCTTTTCAATTTAAAATGCTAAAAACATTGTACATTTACTTAAAAAAATATCTTTTTTCTGTTTTAGGTTCAATCATTGCAAAATCAAGGGTCTCCAGAAGCTTCAAGTGAAGTTGTTTCATTATCAAACATTCCGGACCTTAGGGTGAATATGTATACTGGTTGTATCGTCAATGGAGTTCGATTCCTCACAAAAGATCGTGATGATCACCGTACAACCCAAAATAGTGGAGTAGTTGTACCTGGGGAGCACGACGATGAAGTGATTGATTTCTATGGAAGATTGTGTAATGTTATTGAATTGACCTTTGTACATGGGTATGAGGTCATTTTATTTAAATGTGAATGGTTTGACACTAATCCGAAGAAAAGGCGAATACAAAAAGATTATCACCTTATTTCTATTAATGTTAGCACATCATGGTATGGCAATGATCCTTTTGTGCTTGCAACCCAGGCTTCACAAGTATTTTACTTAGATGATTATAAGTTGGGATCAAATTGGAAAGTTGTGCAACAAGTACGACAGAGAAATATTTGGGATATTGGGGAAAAGGATGATGAGGAGGATATTATTGATAACACTTTTACTAATGCGTATCAAGAGACTGTTTCATCAGATGTTAATGTAGTTATGCAAGAGGAAGAAAACTTGGAGGAATCGCATGTTGTTAGAACAGACATCGAACCAGACATAGTTACTAGCCAAGATTTGAATCAAAGTGGTGCCAGTAATAATTTTGTTTATGACGATGCATCAGAGGGTGAAGATGACACGTTAGCAGAATACAACAGCAATAGCGATACTAACATATCTGAAGATGATACTGATGGCGAGGATAACATTTGATGTATTTATGCAGTCCCTTTCGCTCATGTATTATCTCAGCCACAATTGCTCGATTTTGGGGTAAGTTCTATACATATACATATTTATATTAGATTCAAACTGAATCTTTTTCTACGACGGGTGAATCACATTAACATTTTATTATTAGATCCAAACATAATATATTTCTTTTATTTATCTAGTTATATTATTGGTGATAAATCAGCAGTGCACGAGGCTGGGGTTCAAAACTTAAAGGTTGTGAAAGCTTAGGCGCAAACTCCAGAAAGAAAATATAAGATTATAGCAGCCAACAAATACAAGGAAGATGGTAATTACTTTATCTACACAATACCTGGGAGAAGTCCAATTTTGCTACCCAAAAGTCGAGCTGTAATCAGTGAACATTGAAACAGGTGTGCCCAGGTAAAATTACGAGAAATTTTTTATTGCATTTTGGGCTGGGTTTTTAATAGATGAAGTAGTTTTACGCTTATACCATGGGAGAAATTTGTTACAACTTAAATTTTTACTAGGAATCTTAAGGATATTGTTGTGTTTTGTTTCGTTTGAGACGTTTAATATTTTGCATAAGGATTCATGATGGTCAATATATTTTCAATTTTAAATGTTTGAATACTGTCTTTGTTTGATCTTTTTGAGCTCTTGTAAGCCTTTTCTTGGGTTTCTATTGCCGCTTACATGCTGCTTGGTAAAGTAAAAAACACCAAGACGCGTGTATAGGGTACCTACTTCATTCGAACACGACACCAAATTGTAAGCAAAATAGATTTGAGTTTGGCAATACTGTGATAATGAACTTTGCGGAGGCTCGAAGTTAAGATATTTAGGTCTACATCTTCTTGTTCTTTCATTCAGTCAAGATTTGAATTATGCACTTCGTGCAATCGATTCTAGGTTTATGGTTTGCAATTGAAGCAGTGGATCCATTCAAAATTGGTATCGTTTGTTTAAATTAAAAATTGTGTTAATATAGACTATAAGGACACACGATAATTATACTATAATACAAAAGAGATGGCATATTTTATAAGAATATGTTCTTTATTAATTAAATATTGTGATCATCTTTAAAAAAAAATTCATTAACATCTGCCCTTATTATTAAACTAATTACGCAATCTAAGATTTTTTTTATTACATACATGATGGCAAAATAATTCATTATTTTATTTAATGTGTTTTGTTTTTGTAAATATACAAATAAAATAGTAACTAAATAGAAAACATAGTATTTATATATTTGCTCCTTGTTTATAAAAATCAATGACTTTAATTTGAATATGATCCAATCTTAATTATATACCTATAAATAGAAAGGGAAGGCTAGTTACAAGAGTACTGAATTCTAGGCAACCAGCAGTAGAGAGAGAGTTGTTAGCTTGTGAAACATGCTCTTTCTTGGTTGCCTTAAAGCTAAAATACATTCACACACACATAAAGGAGGACATATTGTCAGAATAGAGGAACCAATGTTACCTTACAACAAAAATCCTTATCTTAATTCTATACCTACTAGTTTCTGTGCATGTGCGATTGCGCGTGCATTTTAGTGCTTACTTAAAATAAACATAGTATCAAGTGCAAAATTCAATCAACTATAATTATAAGAAAATCATATAATCGGTCTACCATAGAAAAATGTTGCATATATATGATAAAAATTTGTTGCGCTGAATTCTTTTAGTGGTGGCCAAATAGACTCATGATTAGAGACATAAGAGAGTAATATATTTTTATTAAGTTTTTATAATTAAAATATATGGAGTTTTATTGTTTTATTTAATTTAAATATTAAAATCTTGTGTTTAAAATTATAGAAGTCTTATACAAAATATCAAATTCAATACAAACTCTTAACTTACTTATTTAGTTTAGCCTAATAAAGTGGAGTTCACATTTATTTAATGTCTATTATTGGTCAAGACCAAACATGGTAGAATTTAATGTCTAATTAATATTGCATGCTTTTAATTTTTAATTAATATAGAATAAATATTTTCAACCAATTAATAAAAGTGCAAGTATTTTTTGTAGAAGAATTACAGTGGCCTACAAATTTATTTATTTATTTTGATAAGAATCCTAATATAAATAAACTACATAATTGATATTTAGATATTAATTCATAGTATTTGATATTAGAATCTTAATATCAGTCTACAGACCAAATAGAGTATGAACTAATAACTAATTAATTGTGAGTACTTTTAATTTAATAATTATAATAGAATAGATATTCCTAACCAATTCATGAAAATTTCAAATCCATCCCCTCGCTCACTTTTTAATGCGCACAATTTTTTCCCAGTTCCGATTTGCGTAGATAATGCCTGCCTAATTTTTAGGCCATTATATTTACCCTTTACTTAATGATATATATATCCTTCTTCCTCCTGTAATTCCTTTCAGTTGAAACAAACCCTAAAGGTATGAAAATTTTATACTCTGCGTATATAACATATATAGATATACTCTATATATATACACAAGTGTGCACACACCTCCTATATATACTTACATACATTTATATTAATTTATGCAAATTAAACCTTAATTGCCATTTTTTTTTTCCAGCTTGTTTCAACAGTTGCCTTCGAAAATTGGATTATACACGGTATGATTTCTACTCTCTAAAACTTTCATACTTTGTATGTGCAATTGTAGATTACTCTGTTTTTTGCCTTTCTTCACTTATCTTTGTTTTTTTAATGAAATTCCCTCTCTTGAAATTCATCCCCAGCTTTGCCTATTTCATGTTAGAACAACTATTAACTAAACGGGTCCATATGAATATCTTGTAATTTGGATTGCCTAAATATTCAATCATTTGTTTTGGGGTTTTTTGAATACCAATGGAATTGGAGAAGCAGGACATGTGAAGTGATTTTGGTTTGGTACTTGGAGAGTAACTATATTAGTCCATTAACGGTGGTAGAATACATGGATCCATATAATTTCCAATTGAATTCAATCTCACTAGTCCAGAAATATGCACCTTCTTACCCCCCAAAACTCTTATGAAATACCCTACATATCACCCACTCATTTTGCAGCACAAACAAAATAAAGTTTTACAAACACAAACAGAGCAAAAAAAATAGGCATTTAAGTTGTTAACAGGGAAAACAGGGGAAGAACTTGTAAGGACATATACCTTTGCCGTTTTGGGTGGATTATGGAGGGAGAATTTACCCTCCAATATATATTCATGAATGACCGAATTGTTTTTCTCTCATTTTGGAGCTCTCCCCGTGTAGAAAACCAAGGTTTTTTTCATCCCAACCAGGGATTTTCCTTTGAAATTTTTCTTATCTTTTCCAGTTTCTCTCTAGTATCCAGTAGCAATGGCCCTGTTTGTCCTCAATCCTGTAGTGTATTTCTTATCCTTCACACAGAAAAAATACCACTCCTCCCCCATTTTCACCTTCCCTTCATTCCACAATCAAAAGAATAACAACAAAGATTAATCAATCAAAGAAAGAGAAAAACAAACAAGGGAAATTATGGGTTAGAAAACTTACATGGCAATTCCCATGGCTCAACCTTGTTCATATCTACCTCACCATTAGCTCTAGCTAAGAAATTGATATCGAGAACTTTCTTGGATAAATGAGTAATCAATTCCTCATCAGATGGATGGAATTGAAATCCTAGAGGCAATTCAATCTGATCCTCTTCCATAGCAATCCTACTAAAGTTCTCCATCACCAAACACCAAAATTTTCTTATCTAAAGTCTAAACCTTTGCTTTGATTGAATAAGCTATCCTATAATAGAACTAACTTCAAATGGGTTGTGACAAAACAGCTCTAAACTTTTAAATCAAGATCATAGCTAGAAAAGCTTTAAGTACTATAAATTAGGCTAGTTTTAAGAAGCCATGGGAGTAAAAAGTTGTAAGCAGCTGAAAGAATTGAGGGGTGGTGATAAGAAGGAAGAGAGATTATATTGTGAACAGAGGGATTAAATAGTTGGTGTTTGGAGAGAAAGAAATGTTGTTTATAAGGAAACTAACTAGCTAGGCAGATTGGTTTAACCTTCTTTCTTCCTTTTTTTAACTCTCTTGTAATAAATCTGCTCATCTAATTCTTTTGACCAAATAGAATTCATCTCTAAAAACAGTATATATGTCAATTACCATGCATGAAATTTTATGAGGATTTAAAAATTTTATTTTCTTTTAATCTTTGTCATGAGCCGCATTGTAATAAAACTAATTTTTGTTTGGAAAACTCACCATCTCTAGCTACAAATTATTGTGCAAGAACGGTTCTTTAAATTCAAACTATTTATATTTAATTCTGTTGGAATGATGCAAAGTAGACTTTATATAAGTTGTTTTAGTTGGTATGGGTGCACTGCGGGTAGGCTTGGTTGTTTTTGAATAAATTAAATAATGTATTTTAAACTCTTATTAGGAATGCTTTGGTACAATTAGTATGCTTAGATAATACGTTTACTAAAAACCAGTAAGTAAAGATTTTGGACTATTAGCCCGCCATTATTACTAACAATAGCTAAAATGGTAAAAGCCTAATTTTGCAATCCAATGCTCAAACCCTCCAGTTTGCGGTAATGCGACCCCAGATCATAGTGCATAAGGGATTGTCAAGATCCCAATAAATATGTTATATTTCAAAATTGCCCCTTCTTGATATTATACATGTGCTCATATATTTAGCTTAGAGTCAGTTAGTATTAAGATATTATTTATTTATTATGATATGGTTACATATATCCAGTTCTAGTTTTGGATACTAGAATACACAAAGTGTCCGAAACATATACAAGGGCAAAAAAAGTGTCACAATATATTACTTTTTAAAAATAAAGTACAAAACTAAAGTGCATAGCAGAGAGCTATTTATAATGTTCAGTATACCCACTCATGTGATAAAGATAAATAGCGTATGAAGACCATGCAATATCTTTATTTTCTTGTTTTCAATGTCAAAAAAGCCAAAAATATTGTAACAAGCTAACTCTAAATGAAAAAAAATTACAGATTATTAATTTGATTGCTTATGTGAGCATCGTAGAAATCAAAACATGCATAAAAGCTAGAAGATCAAAAACTTGATCAACTGCAGAGGCAAAAAGGTCCATGACATGACCTTGGCTAACCAGCTGGTTTGCAAGTTCCTCATATAATTGGACTGCTTTTTCTAAAATACGGTGCCGCATCCTTATCTAGATCTTTATGAGAGTGAACAAGATCCGATAAATCTTTTGATACAATAAAGCATTGATGTAGCAGCTTTTGATATAAATTTTAGCCACATTCCATGCAT
Organism: Lonicera japonica; assembly: GCA_021464415.1. Classification (NCBI taxonomy): domain Eukaryota; kingdom Viridiplantae; phylum Streptophyta; class Magnoliopsida; order Dipsacales; family Caprifoliaceae; genus Lonicera; species Lonicera japonica. The sequence continues at coordinate 28,269,725 of CM038466.1, forward strand.
ACAAACTTATATTATTTGCGCAGCCTAATTTTATACTTTGGAGGTTTAGGTCAACCTGATGCCTCTTTTTACCCCTCTTTTTTTTTTTATGACATTTACAATTCTGATGTTACGTTGAAATTGTTATAGAATTGTGACATTGAGAGATGGCCCCCGGTGGAGGTCAAAGTAGAGCTAGGGGAAGAATGTCATCCACTGCTTCGGCTCCACGACCACAGATAACTCGAGCATCCGATGACTCCAGAGCATCAAATGCTACTAATGGTATAAATATATTAATTGATTTACTTTAATATTTTTCACATTAATTAATACATTTTTATTTGTTTCTTTTAGCTTCCAATTGTTTAAGAAATGTTCGTGGGAAAACACGGTGTTTAGCAGCAGAACGCGCATATAGATCAGCAAGTTCTAAGCTACATGTGACAATTACCTTAGAGGATGGTAGACCGACAGGACCCAATAGCCAACATTTCGTTAATGAAATAGGATTTGTTGTACGGACATTTGCACCACTACAGGCAGATGTTTGGAGTGCTATCCCAGCTTCTGATACAAACATTTTGATTGATCGTATATTGGTAACATATTTTCTTAATAAATGAATCTTTTTAAAAATTTTGTTATACTAATTTATTTCAACTTTCCCAGACAAAGTATGATGTTGACGTCTCAGAACCACATGTCATGAGATACTTGAACAAGGCAATGTCTAGCACATACACCAACTTTCGCTATAAGCTGAAGACACATTTTAAAAAATTTACCTCTTTGGAGGAGGCTCAACGGAATAAGCCTAAAGAAGTAGAATCTCAAGATGACTGGGAGTTTTTATGCTTACTCTTTAGCTCCGAGAAATTTAAGGTATGTATCAAATTATTTACAACTTAAAATATAACTTTTCACACACAAACACACACACACACACACATATATATATATATATATAATTATATATTTAACTACTATACTGACACAAGAAGATTGCTTCATTACTTGCAGAAGCGTTCGATAATAAACACTTTGAACCGAGAGAAACTGCCATTTAATCATCGTGGAAGATCAATGTCATTTGTTAAACGTTTACGAGCGGTATTTTAAAACTATTTTTTATTATTTCTATTATTAAATTAATTAAAAATTTTAATTCACTTTTTATGAACTTTTTTTAATAGGGGGGCATAGAAATCGATGAAGAAAATCTTGAAGAACCTAATGGAAGAATCTCACTCTATCGCCACTCGCATTGGAAAAAAGAAGTTGGATGGATTAACCCAGAGTCAGAGTCTCGTTATGTAAGTATACTACAAAAAAATATTATATTATTTTATAAACATTATATTATTTTGCTTATACTATAACTAGTTTGTTTGTTTTTTTAATTTACAGAATGCAATGATCGAATTGAAAAGAGAGCAACTAAGCTTGGATATGAGTGAACAATTAAGCGAGGCTGAAATATGCGATAAGGTACTGGGAAAAAGATCAGGGTTCGTGAAGGGTCTTGGTTTTGGCCCTCGACCAAAGTCATCTAAATCAATCGCTCAACCTTTGCCACCACTTGAAGTAGATACTGAAAAGGAGCAAATGAAAGCGGAAATTGAAAGCTTGAAACAGAAACTTGATCAAGTTGCTCAATTTGTGCAGAATTGCCAAGGTTCTCAATTTTCATTTCCTTTCGATCCATCTACATAAAGACATTTTGTTATATTTTTTAGTTAGACGTTTAGTTTTTCTAGTTTTTGTTATTCAATTTAGTGGAAAATTAATGTTTTACGAGTTAGTTTTAATATTTATTTGTCGTGAATATGTTCGTTATGATGGACATAATTTTCTTGAATGCAACTTTGTTTGGATTTATTGTTTATTGATTCCATAATTTCTTATGAAATAAGTGTTATAGTTATGCTAGAATTGTTATGCGAGAAAATTATGAGCGCGTAGCAATGAAATAATTTATCACAATAACATGTTATTAACAATTAACTTTATTACTAATAAATTTATTTCGTTCATTAATTTATGTATAACGAGGAAACGGAATGACTTTGTGGTGAAAACATTAGTTGCAACAAGTTCTCTTAATTGTTTTCAGAATTATTGAGAAAAATTAATGCATTTAACAAGAAATATTATGTCATTACAATTCCGTAATGAGAATTAAATTTTGTCTTTAAAACTTTATAATGACAAATTTAGCAACTATATTAGCGAGCAATGGATAACATATTTAGCTGGGAAATACTTTAGTTGCTATATGTATTGTGTGACAGAAAACAATTTTTATCGTCATAAAACTATTACGACAGATTAATCAATTTTTATCATCATAAAGCTATTACGAGGGATTGATGAATCCCTCGTTATAAAGCTATGCCGAGGGATTGATGAATTTCTTGTCATAAAGCTATGACGAGAGATTGATGAATTCCTTGGCAGAAAGCTATTACGAGGGATTGATGAATTGCTCGGCAAAAAACTATTACGATGGCTTGATGAATTCCTCGTCATAAAGCTATTACGAGGGATTGATGAATTCCTCGTCATAAAGCTATTACGAGGGATTGATGAATTTCTCGTTATAAAGCAATAACGAGAGATGGAACAACAATATTTGCGAGAAACTAAACAAATTTTCAGTGAGGAAATATTTAAGTCGCCGAAAGTTTCTAACAACAAAACTTATCTCTATCTCACAACAATATTCGTGGGGAATTGAATATATTTTAGTGGGGAAATATTTTTGTCGCATTACATTTCTTGTGATAAATCTTATCTTTCCTCGCCATAGAGCTGTTACGAGGGAGTTAGCACGACAAGTTTATCGACGAACAAATTTTCTCGCTATACAATTATTGCGACAATGCAAAACCTATATCGACAAACATTTTTTCTCATTAAAGCTATGTTTTCTTGTAGCGCGTTGGAATCCTAATTCTACTATGAATTAGTTCATTCCATAAATTATAATTCACATCACTAAAGAATTATAATTGCACTCCCGTCCTTATCTCAAAATTATATTTCGAGCTCCTTATTATTAAATACTTTTTATTCTCCCCACGTTAAGATTATAGATAACCGTCATTTAAATTAAAATACCGACAATTATATTTAAATGACTTCTTAATCCTTGAGCCTACCACTTAACTTATTTGACATGTTAGATTAACATAATCCACTTGCAGGGTTTGACATGATCAAAACTTATAAGCTTCTCAAGGGGCTATCATCAATCCCTATACCGGGACGTGGATTCCGTCAATAATTAATATTCATTATACATATAGTGTCGTCATCCAATTCACGAAGATTATTGATCCATAAATGAATCTCACTCTTAATGAGTCAAAACAATTAACACTACATATATATGTCTATTAATTATTTCAAGATTAAGAGCATAAGTAATCATAATAACCATGGGATTTTAAATTGTTTTATATAATCAGTATAAAAATAATTAACCCAAACTGGTCTTATTCAATACACATAAAGTGTACTAGCACAACGAGTTTAAACTATACCGTTTCCTGTAATTAAGATAAACTATTAAAACTTATGCTACAATCCTACCGATGGGTGTCTAATTCCATCTAAGACTGTGAACCATTAAACTTATATTCCACAAGAACCTATGATATGATCTTATGTGTGTAAGCTATACTCTACACACAAAATCATCTACTATATGGAATAAAAGACACACACATGCACAATATTTAAGTAAATAATAAAATGCAACCATTGCCCATAAAGATTCTCATTAAAATAGAAAAACCAAGTTTATAACATATCCAAACCAACAACAAAATTTTGGCTTTTAGTATATCACTCTAACAGTAACGTCTCGTATTTCGTTTCTGAGCCAATTTTCCTTTTCAACCCGATTAAGGCTTTGTTGCCATTAGATCGTGGACATTGGGTTCCGAGCCTCTTGTATTTGACCCGACACCTCTATCATGTCATATTTGGTATATTAAGTTTTTAAGATCAATCGTTTCATTATTCGGGTGATTCGAATTGAAAACAGGAAGTGAATCGCGTATTTTGAACTTTTCGAAAAAGTTAATTTTTAGCCAACTTTGAGAGGTCATAACTTTTTCATCCGAGGTTCAAATGACTCCCTGTTTGTGGCCACGTCTTCATCTCAATACCCTATACAACTTTCATGTTTTGACCAAAAGACAAATCACACTCCACGATGGTCGAATCAGCTTGCAAAATAAGTAAATTATTGAAATCTGGTTGTTCAGAACACTTCGGCAGAGTGCGGTCTTCGGTGAATTTCTTGGAATGATCCATCCAGAATTTAAGGAACCTTCCTCTTAGGAAGTTATAGATCTTTGAATTACATTTTCGTGGACATAAAGATCACCTTATTCAGAGTTCCAAGCAAGAAGTTATAGCCAAAATACAAATAGTGCTCCAGATTCACCCATCATTCGACTGATGGGGATTGATCAATCGATTGATAGGGTCTTGAACGTGATTATAAATCCAAAACAAAGCACATTTCGTCTCAAAGAGATACACCAACCTAGGGAGCTTTGAAAGGGCGATTAGGGGGCTATGTGGGGAGATTTTGTGGGGGTTTAATCACTTATATATATATGTTATCATTTTGAATCATCACCATATCAACCGACACCATCATCATCATCATTTTCATCTTCTTTTCCATCTCCATCATTCATGGCTAGGGTTTGAGCTCTATTTGAGGGTTTTCGCAACAACGCATCTCCGGCTTGATTTCTCCTCGATTCTTCAAGGGGTTGACCCTCATAAGGTGGGAACAATAATATTACAACAAGTTTTCAAGTTATTACACCTTATTCACTTCGAATCAAAGCTTATGCGATGATTTTGTATATACTTTTCTATAAATGCATGTTCATGGGGTTATGGGGTAATTTTCCTTAGTTCTTTGATTAATTTATATCTCTTACAATCATAGATGATGGATTTTACAAAAAATCCCCAACTATTATGTTGATTTGGAAAAGATGGGTACAAAAACCCTTACTTACGAGTACTTTTGTAAACATACGCTATAGTACGATTGCATAAGATGCTATATTCGGTTTTGAAAACATATTTTGCGTATAATTACTTGTGATTGTGGAGTTATTGTTGTACTTTAATTAAAAATCCTTTATCTATGAAAACTGCTACATACTTGCCAGTCCATAACTATGTTGGGCAGATTTATAAGCTTATTTTGTATAAACCAAGAGCCAAGATCATAGGGGAAAGTTTATACGGAACCTAAATCTTCATAATTTTTGTATTATGCTTGGCTTGGAGCCTACATGACGAACCGTACGAAACTCCCCAAGAGAAGAATATTCTTAACTGAACCTATAGTTAACGGACTTGGCAAAGGAAGTTAAAATACAACACCACTACCACTTGAGTAATGTAAGGTACATATACACTTAAACAAAGATATACAAGTTATATACATATGCATATGAATCAAGTACATATATTTTGGAATATATATATATATATATTCTTATGCTTTGTATATGTTTGACAAGATTCTTATGTATAGATGTGAATGAGATATCTTTGAGATATATGTACTATACATATATATATGGTTTGTATATGTGGAGGTTAGTAGGAAGATTGGAGATATTTATGTACATATATGTATGTGTACATGTATTTGTACTATGTATAAGTATATTCCATGGGAGGTTACGTTTTATTGATTTCTTAGTTTTGTAAGGCACTAGTGGTCTATGAGGTTGACCTAGCCTTGGCGGCTACATACCCTAGTCCGTGTAGAGGGACCTCGCTTTCAGAGCGGCATACTCTATGGTCTGTAAGGGGACCCCTCGAGGCGACATACCCTACACCATCTAGATGGTCCACGGGAGGACCCAGCCATAGGGGCTTAGATCAGGTTCGAAGTGCACTATAGAGTAAATCCTAGATGTCCAATGTTAGATGGGAATTGACGGTTAAAAGATTAGTGCGTAAGATTTTTTTGATGTATTTTATTATTATCACGAGTTATACTTATTTTGCCGATATATATTAGTGTATTATATAATCGGGGCCGAGATAGCATTTGACACGCATAGCATATAAAATGGTTTTCATTGCATTGATACCTACCATATGTTCTAGAAATGGTGTACACATATATATGCATGATAACAACAAAACTATTCTCATTTTATGCATCGCATGTATGGTTTTGAAATGTACTTTTACACAAAAACCTTATAGTTTCCACTGAACCCGTGTTTGGCTCACTCCCATTTTTTAAACCAGTTTTGGAGGTACTACCTTGGGGCGGCACGAGTGCGTGATTAAAAACTTGTAATGACTCTAAACGTCTATAATCATCAATGGATGACTTGTCCCTTATGGATTATAGATAATAGAATCGCTTGATTTTATTGTTTCATTGATATGTATTAAATTTTATCTATAAGTGTTGTAAAGGCCATTTAATTATTTTTGGGACCTCGTTGGAGGGATTGATATATATATATATATATTGAAGTATTTGATTTGTGTAGATTGCAAACCATTATAGATGTGGAGTTAATTCTCTAGTTAAATTTTATTTTCTTATTTACAGGTTTAGTTTTATTGAAAATACATACTCTACATGCCAAAATTTTCTAAAATATGCGGCCTTATTTGTAAATTTCTATTATATCAGTTCTAAGTTATGCATTTCAACCCGCCGTCGCGCATGGCACTTTAATTAACCGAATCCTGGAGGTCCAAACCTCATAACAGGATTTGGGGCGTCACAAATATTTTTGTGGTTTTTCCAACTGCTATATTTTTTAAAAAAATCCAAATATATTCAAGTAATTTTATTTTTATTCGCAAGGTCTTATAATCAATACACTTTTAAATTATAAAATTTTTTAACAAAGTTTTATAATATTACTCTTTTCAAAATTAATAAGTATATCTACCAATTAAAATTAATTTATAATTCACAAATTAAAATTTTATTTTAATTAAGATTCCTAATCCAAATATAATTCTTTTTAAAGAAAAATTAGTTTTTTTTCCTAAGTAACTCTCAATGCAATCTCTTCATTTCATTTCCCCTTTGATGTTCCCAAAAAAAAAAACTTCAGTCCCCTCAACGAAGTTCTTCATCTACCTCTGACCCCTCCCCCTTAAGTTTGTCACTGCAAACATGTTCTTAAATCGCAATGGAAAAAGCCTTCAAAAAACTTACAGAAAAGAAAAGATGTAAATAAATCATTAAAAATTTATTTAAGAATATAAAATTAATTAAATCTAGCGGTATATAACATGCAGATTCAACTCATGAATTTAGCTGTACCATTTAAATATGTTATATATATAACCTATATTTTAGGGTTCCATGAATCCTTAAAATTTCGCACAATAATGGAAGAATTTAAATTAATGATTTGAGTCATGCTCTATAAACACGTCATGTACGCAATTGATGTATTTTAGTTGGATTAAAAGTCAAATCAGTATCCAATTATATGGTAATATATATATATATATATATATATATTGTAACAACATGTGTTTATATTAATGTAAATTATGTTTTAGTTAGTGCATTTTGCGTGAAAATTGTTTATAAATGGTCTTGGTATCTTAAAACTTGAGGTTTGCAACTTTTGAGTCAACAACCATTTGTTTTACAAGAACAGGCAATTGTTGGGGAAGGCCTGGGAGTAGAAAGCTCTTGCAGTTAGACAAGGGCCTGTTAAGGCTCAGCAGGAGCCTGTTATGACCCAAATAGGCAACTGTTGGCCCCAACAAGCCCTTGTTGCTCAGTTAGTGGCATGATTTTAAATGATTTAGAGCTTTATTTTATCCATTTTCCCATCATTGTTGAGCCACAAATGCAGAGCAAGCTCTTTCTTCATTCTATCTCTAAAATTCATCTATATTTAGCCTCTGAAATTCAATTCGGACTTAGGAGAAATTGTTCTACGCGACATGCAGATTGTAGTGACGTAGAAATTTTGAAATTTCACCAAACGAGATTTCTTTCATCATCTTTTTCTCTTGTTTTCATCTTATTAATCTGAGTTAGGGGTTGAATTGTTTTCAAAATCCACTAATACAGTTTTATTTTATGATAATCATCATATTTAATTTATTTTTGTTCTAAAAATTACAACTTGATGAAAATAATGATGTTTTGTGATTTGTAAAGCCATGATTATGTTATTTGAAGCAAAATATGCTATCTCATAATTTTTTTAAAATGCTTAATTTGAGATATATGTGCTATATTGCCTTAATTGATTAAAACTGGTGGTATATTATTTTAATCACATAAGAGTATGCTAGTATATCCTGCCGCACACTACACTGCACAATCTACATTGGAATATTTAAGTAATCACATGGGTTAGACATGGTTCTTTAAATTCAAAATTTATAAGCTCCCATATATGGACTATTTGGATAGAAGTAGTCTGAGTGTTGAGATTATATGCAGTGAATTTTGATGATGTAGTTTTGAGTAAAAGTTTTGAAGACAAGCAAAGTGAGGAAAAAATGTAGAGGGTGGAAAAGAGCTACCATAGTGAAAGGAGAACCGAAAGCTCCCAAAATGATGAATAGCTAGCCTCCACTAGGGGTGAAAGCCTCCATCAAATTGAATGATTGCTTGCATAAAAACATCATCAATAAAATGCAAAAAAAGAAAAATGCATGTTTAAGGAAAAAGATTGCTTCTGAGGGAGAAAAAGTTGAAAATCTAATGTCTTAGAGGCTTTCTAAATTTTCACGCATATGGGTGCACGAATCTTTCAAGATCTATGTTTATTCGAATTGCACTTTATATGATCCAATTTGCATGCATAACGGGATATATTTGAATACTCTTTATTGCTTGGCATATATATGCTTGCTAGTCGATTATCATCCTTTGGCCATAGTACATGCTGTTAGAGTGATATACTAAAAGCCACAATTTAGTTGTTGGTTTAGATATGTTATAAACTTGGTTTTGCTATTTTAATGAGACTCTTTATAGGCAATGGTTGTATTATATTATTTATTTAAATATTGTGCATGTATGTCTTTTATTCCATATAGTAGATAATTTGGTGTGTAGAGTATAGCTTACACAGAAGATTATATCATCGGTTCTTATGGAATATAAGTTTAATGGTTTACAATCTTAGATGGAATTGGACACCCATCGGTAGGATTGTAGCACAAGTTTTAGTAGTTTATCTTAACTATAGGAAACGGTATAGTTTTAACTCGTTGTGCTAGTACACTTTGTGTGTATTGAATAGGACCAGTTTGGGTTAATTGTTTTTATACTGACTATATAAAACAATTTAATATCCCATGTTTATTATGATTACTTATGCTCTTAATCTTGAAATAACTAATAGACATATATATGTAGTGTTTGTTGTTTTGACTCATTAAGAGTGAGATTCATTTATGGATCAATAATCTTCGTGAATTGGATGACGATACTATATGTATGATGAATATTAATTATTGACGGAATCCACGTCCCGGTATGGGGATTGATGATAGCCCCTTGAGAAGCTTATAAGCTTTGATCATTTCAAACCTTGCAAGTGGATTATGTTAATCCGACAAGTCAAATAAGTTAAGTGATAGGCTCAAGGATTAAGAAGTCATTTAAATATAATTATCTGTAATTTAATTTAAATGATGGTTATCTATAATCTTAATGTGGGGAGAATAATAAATATTTTAAGGAGTTCGAAATATAATTTTAAGATAAGGACGGAAGTGCAATTATAATTCTTTAGTGGTGTGAATTATAATTTATGGAAGGAACTAATTCATAGTGAAATTAGGATTCCAACTTTCCATAGGAAGCCCAAACACTTATTTCTCTTTAAGGTCCCTATCGTAGCCTTATATATATGCCGGCCTTGTCTCTTCTCATCATAACAATAATTCTCATGAATTAGGGTTTGTTCTATTGAGAGAGGATAAAATCTTGGTGATACCGTAGCCAGCACTTGGTGCAAGATTTGATGGCGGAAGAAATACAATAGAAGATCTTTAGGTTTTCGGCACAGCAGTCGTAAATCAATCGTAACTTTTGATCACACTTTTGAATTGGGCTAATTTTTGGATATATCCTACGGAACGCAAAGTTACATTTATTACGCAAAAAATTAGGTCGATCAGAAGTCGTTTCAGTGGCAAAAACAATCGATTTTTACAGCCCAGCGATAATTAAAAATTATGACAAAATCGCAATATAATGCTTTCAAACCCTAGTCTCCTCATATGGATCCTCGACATGATCCACATAGGTGAAATTTCTTTATTCTTATAGGGTTTTAGCAAAATTTTTGTGTTCAATCTATACGCAATATCAAACGATCCTGTATTTAAGTCTCCATCAATTGGTATCAGAGGGATTAGTTTTCTTTGATACTGCGTACGGATTGAACTAGCCATCTTGTCCAGTTAAATCTATTCATGCATGTTGTTGTTGGATAGAACATAGAACTCGCTAACCCTTGTTTTGCAGTGTTCTTGTCCCGCTATTATGGTCACGTAATTATGTTTTATGTGATTGGATCCCACGATGTTTTTATTCGTGGTTAATTTTAATGTGCATAATAATTTGGGTTTTATTCATGGTTGTAAATAAAATTTTGATCATATTTCTTAACTCCTTAAATGGAGGCATAGGATCTATGTAATTTTATTTATAGTTTAGATATAATAGTTTATGTGTGAACTCCTTAAATGGAGGCATATGACCTTTGTATCTAAGATTGTAGTTTCTTTAAGGAAGAACGTTGAAGAATGCGTTTCCACCAAGGTTGATTCCTGACATAGTCAATGAAGTGGCGACATAGGTCATTACAGGTTTCCAACGGACTAGGGATGATGAAGCTTGGACCATAATAGCAGGAATTTAATTATTCTTATTATTGAATGGTTTAATGCTTTGTGTGATTGTGTGTTGGTCATATATGTTTAATTATTAGGTTTCCTTATAATTTTGGACAACATGGATACATTACCATACCTAGATTACCTTTTATTTTATATTTAGTTCTTGTCAAATTTAAAAAGGGTATATAAATATAAATTTTGCGTAATTGAAAAATATAAGTTTTTTTTTTAAAATAAAGCAGCAAGATAATTTTATTGCACATGTCTTTTATATTTCATACCCTTGTATTTTAATTGACTAGAATTTAATATAAAATTTTCTTAACCCTTAGAAAATAAAGTTTTAAATACTAAGTGGGTGAGGGATTTTTTCACATAAAAATCCCACGGTCTCCATCATTGGTTTGTAGATGATGTAATTTATTCTTCGTGTGTGTTATAGTGCTTACCTTCATATCGGAAAGAATAGATTGCGGAATCATTGTACAAATTTCACTGACTGATAATTTTAAAAGATGTGATTTATTTTTCATGTGGGTTTTTGTGCTCACCTCCATATCGGAGAGAATAAATTGCAGAATCATTAGACTAAATTAAATAATGGTATACACTTAGATATAAATAATAGTATGCTCTCCAATTGAGTCTCTACTATTATTTGTAGGATATAAATAATAGACAATAAAGGATTGTCTAGATAGTATACTTTACTTGACAATAAAAGATTGTCTAGATAGTATGTATTGCTTGACGATAAAGGATTGTCTAGATAGTAAAATTTAATAGGTTTACATATGTCTAAGAAATAATGAATAATAGACGACCTCATTAACGGGGCATATTGTTCAAAGTCTTAGGCAGTAGGCGAACGGTTTTTGAAATGGTATAGGGTACCATATTTAAAATATGTGTTCAAAGTTATTATTGTCCATCATTATTTGTATGTGATTCTCAAGTTTTAAAATTGCAAACTTTTTCGATCCACTTTTAATCATTCTCAACTAAAACAAATTGATTGGAACTAATTATATTGACTGAAAAAAGGAACTTGAACAATGTGTGCTTACTGTTAAAGAGTACAAGTTTGTGCTCATTGAGTCTTGTCCAGTAGAATCTGATAAGGGGTGACCGATGAGGAAACCCATGCTTGTCGGAAGTGGAAAAAGGCTAATGAGATGGCGTGGTTTTACATTCTAGCATTTTTGTCAAATGTGGTACAACATTAGCATTAGTCTTTTGCTACCGCCTACGACATAATGCTGAACCTCAAAAATATTTTTGGGGATCAGGATCATGCCGCAAGGTAGGTTTCGATGAAAGGCCTCATGAACACGACTATTACCAAAGGAACCCGAGTTAAGGATCTTGTTTTGAAGATGATCGGTCTTCTGAATGAACTAAGAGTTCTTTGGGGCTAAAATCGATGGGGAAACTCTAGTCGATATCGTTCTCCAGTCACTGCTGGATTTATTTAAGGGATTCCGACAGAATTACAACATGAATAAGCTTTATTCATTGTTGGAACTTCTTAAAGAATTCCAAGAAGTTGAGGAACTCCTTGGTAAGCTGGCTAGTTCTCTAGTGGCTGAGAAAACATCAACTTCTATGCCCAAAAGCAAGAAAGGAAGAAGAAGAATGCATAAGCTGCAGTCCCACAAGGAGCAGTGCCTACAACAATCGCTGAACCTCTAGGAGGAGTGAAAAAGCCTATGGGCCAGTATTTTCACTGTCAGTAGAAAGTGCATTTGAAGAAAGATTGTCCCAGTTTCCTAAACCGTTATAACAACTTATGTAAATTTCATCTATTTATTGTTGTATCTAGTTTAGTGGTCCAATCTACCAGTACCTGGTGTGTAGATTCGGGAGCCACTAATCATATCTGCAATACTTTGCAGGGGTTCCAGAAAACCAGACAACTTAAAAATAGAGAAAATTTATATATGGGCAGCTACGAATCTCACCACAGTTATAGTAGAAGATATCTATCTTCAGTCTAGTTAGAATAGGATATTAATGATTAAGGAATGTCTATATTTATCATCCATCAGAAGGAATTTGATTTCTATTTCTAGATTGGTTGAGGACAAATATTTTGTTTATTTTAATGATAAATCAGTTATCATTAGAAAAAATAAATAGTTTGTTTGTTCTGGTACATTATTGATTGATCTTTATATTAATAATCCTGACTTGTCAGTACTACAACTGAGTGAATTGAATAGCATTAATAGTTTACCAATTAAGAGGAATGAACCTTCAAAATGAACCAAATGTATTTTTGGCACTTACACCTTGGTCATATTAATCTAAAAAGAATTCAAAAACTGGTCGAAAATGGAAGCGATATGTGAATATTATCTTACATATTGGAAGCGATATGTGAATATTATCTTCAGTGAGGGTATGGTTAACAAGTCGTTCGATATGAAGGGCTTAGGAGAAGCCAGTCACATCCTTGGTATTAAGCTTATGCGAGATTTAAAAATAGGATGTTGGGCTTATCCAAAGTACTTACGTCGATACAATTCTTGCCAGAGTTAGTATACAAGATTCCAAGAAAGGGTTTCTCCCTTTTTAAGTATGGAATCACTCTTTCCAAGATCAATATCATAAGACACATGATGAGATAGAGAGGATGAAGGGAATTCCTTATGCTTCAGCAGTGGGAAGCCTCATGTATGCTATATTGTGTACTAGACCAGACATTTCCTTTATCATTGGTATGGTTAGCAGATATCAGTCTAATCCAGGGAAACAACACTGGACTGTGGTAAAACATATACTTAAGTAACTTAAAAGGACTCAAGATTTTATGTTGGTTTACAATCAAAAAGTCTAGTACCTGTTGGATACACAGACAAGGATTTTTAGTCAGAAGTCAGGATTCCAGAAAGTCAACTTCAAGTTATGTATTTACTCCAAAAGGTGGAGTCATTAGTTGGAGGAGTATCAAGCAGTCAGGCATTGCTGACTCCACCATGAAAGCTGAATATGTGGCTGCTTTAGAAGCAGCTAAGGCAGCGGTTTGGCTCAGGAACTTCCATATGAATCTAGATGTGGCACCTTCAGTATTATAAGCTATTTTACTTTATTTTGATAAAAGTGAAACGGTTGCGACCTCGAAAGAGCCTAGGATTCATAAGAAGGGAAAACACATAGAGTGTTCACGTTGAGGGAATGGGAGTGGGATGCATAGCTACATGGCTTTGGGTCTAAGTGGGAGATTGTTAGAGTGATATACTAAAAGCTATAATTTTCTTGTTGGTTTGGATATGTTATAAACTTGGTTTCGCTATTTTAATAAGAATCCTTGTGGGCAATGGTTGCATTATATTATTTATTTAAATATTGTGCATGTGCGTCTTTTATTCCATATATGTAACATCCTGTATTTAAATTAATGTTAATTATTTTGTATTAACTCTTTTATATACATGTGAATGATCCTTTTGTGATTCGGGTGGGTCAAATCAATTTCGGTTGGTAAATAGGAAGTTTTGATCCCTTACGATTCGTTAATTCGAGCTAACTTTGAGCTATCGTAATTTCTTCGTTACTTATCCGATTAAAGTTCCGATCACATGGGTGTCTAGTATTTATACCATTCTACAACTTTTCTGTTTTGGACGAAAGCTAGTTCGCACTCCTCGTGGGTCAAAGAAAAGCGTGAAGTAGGCCCATTGCAAAATTCTGGTCATTCGGTAGCGTTTCGGCAAAGCGCTGTCTTCGGTGAATTTCTGGGAAAAATATATCCAAAATTTGGGAAAACTTTCACTTAGAAAGTTGTAAATCTTCGAAATACCTTTCCGTGGACATAAAAAATTCCTCAATCGGAGTTCCGAGTCAAAAATTATGGCTAAAACAAAACAGTGCTCCAGAGCCAAAATTGCGCGCGAACCGGTCTGGGAGTTCCAGACTCAAGTGCGGACTGGTCTACCCTTTTTCGAGACCGATTTGGCCTTTAAAAATCACCAAATTTTCACCCCGCGGACCGGTCTAAAGGTTTTTGCATACCGGTCCGCACGTCTACTGTAGCAACCGACTTAAAATGGATTAAAGCTCATTTTAAGCTCTTTTTCACCCATTTTTCGACCCAACCTCTTCCATTAAGCTCTAGAGAATTCTAGAGAGAGGAAGATAGGTGTTCTTGAGCGATCCTTACCTATTTTCACTCTCGATCGAATGATTAAACATCGAAAATCATCCGAAACACCTCCTAGCTTACTATTCATCATCTTCTACCTTGAGGATTCTTTGGGGAAGGCTTGAAGCGTCAAATTTATTTCTTCTTTCTCACTCATAAATTGAGGTAGGGATTCTATGGCTTTTAAAACTAGATAATATGCTTTTATTAGTCACGAATCATTGTTCATAATTATAAATTGCTTTAGAAGCTTGAATATTAAAGGTGTTCATGCTATTTTTATGACTTATAAAATTGTGATTCTAAGATTTGATTCAAGATATGCCATATACACTTGCTAATAAGTGTTATTTGAACTATATGTGGTATCCCTTGGTGATGTACATGTTGTTTGCCAATAAAATGGATTGTTAACGAATTTTACACACCAATGGATATGATATGAGAGTTATGGGAGTGGATATGGCATAAATTGCTTAGTATCCATGAATTAGCATGTTTTGCATATCATGTATGTTATTATTGTGTCAACCAAGCACTTGAAGGATTCCTGGCATATGTGGATCATTCTTATGGCTCGACATATGGGCGTATTTTTCATGATGATTACTATGATGATGAAAACTCATTATGATCTGATTCTGGATGTGATATGAATCCGGATATGATTCTATTATGGCCCTTCGATTGTGAAGGATTGATGTATTGATTTGTGCCTATCGGGATGGAAATAAGTAGGGCCTGCTACCCTTGGGTTTAAAATCCCTAAACCTCCGGAGGGCAGCAACGCGTCGGCTATCTAGAGCCAGTGGTGTGTAGCCCGAAAGTCTAGACAATAGTAAGGCACTGATGATTCTGTGGTTATGTTTCTATTGGTGGACATGTGGTCCAAATTGATTATGATCAAATGATATACTCTGGGGCCGATGGTCTAATTTATGACTATTGTCGGATTTTCTCTCGGGCGGTTAGACCTTTGCTATACTCCGGTTCGGTATGTATATATTCTAGCTATGCGGCTCTAAGGTTGACACAAGGGAGGTAACCTGCATTGGCATACTCATGCATCATGAAATGAATATATGTTTTTTTAACTGAATTGTGTTTTATATGTGATTTCTGACCCCTACTGAGTGTATAGCTCACCCCATTTCTTTAAAATTATTTCAAGTACTCATGAGTCCCAGGGGGACAAGGAAACGATGGGTTCGGGGACGAAGTAGAAGGCTCTGATACTATGATTCATTTTTGTAATAAATGTGTTAGTCCGGGAAGCCACGGCTAGCCCGGGGATTGTCTACATTTTTGTTGTTCATATAATGCATACCATGTGTATCTATGATGTATGTTTCCTAGTTATAGTATCATTTTTGCACCCATTACTTGATGTTGCTTGGTTTAGATGTTCCTGATGATCTATATTCTTCTTGTACACTTATCTTAGTCCTACTAAGATGAGTTAGTAACGCTTCAGGTCTTAATTACAGGTGTTAGCATGTACATTAAGGCGGGGGTGTTACAATTTGGTATCAGAGCATAGGTTTACGCG
Source organism: Lonicera japonica (assembly GCA_021464415.1). Lineage (NCBI taxonomy): Eukaryota > Viridiplantae > Streptophyta > Magnoliopsida > Dipsacales > Caprifoliaceae > Lonicera > Lonicera japonica. Next base: position 28,286,308 of record CM038466.1, read on the forward strand.
ATTACTTGGGTTGTGGGACGAAATTTATGATATATTGTGATAAATTATTGTCTTTTTAATATATATTGGATTGTCATGACGTTCCTTTTCTTGTTTTCATATAGAATGACGACTTCACCAAATCACAATGCCACCCACAGGAGTTCCACCTCTGGGGAGTCAGTAGATGCAATCCGTGCCATGGCCCGAGAGTTGGCCAATGTGTTGGGACATATAGAACAACCCCAGAGTAGAGTCCAGGAGAATAGGGCTATGATGGCCCTAGAGAAGTTCAAGAAACTAGCCCCACCTACATTCAATGGAACGTCTGGTCCCGATGTGGTAGAGTCTTGGCTCGATTAAATCGAGAAAGCCTTTGAAGTCATGACTTTACCAGGTGGCTTAAAAGTCAATTTGGGGACCTACCAGCTGGTTGATCAAGCTGGTATCTGGTGGAGGAATGTGTCTAGAAGGGCGGATGCTCCTACCTCCTAGGAGCAATTTACTCAACTATTCTTAGAGCGTTATTTCTCGTCAGTTCATCGGAGTCTGAAGAGAGATGAGTTTCGTTCCCTGATTCAAGGGAACATGTCTGTGGCAGAGTACGAGATAAAGTTCGAAAGTCTTAGTTGTTTTGATAAGAGTCTGGACAATGACCCTGAGGAAAAGATACGCTTGTTCTCGAAGGGACTAAAACCATTTATTCGAGAGAAGGTGTATTACTTGAATCATGGCAGTGTTGCTGAATCCGTGAGAATGGCGATGAAGGTGGAACAAGAGAGGATATATGCTAGTAGGTTTCTTGATAAGAAGAGAGGTTCTGAGGGAAAGAAAGCAAGTGGTTCAGGAAAGAGGTTCAGGGGCGATTCCGGGTCGTTTAGTGGTGGTGTTAGGAGAGGTCAATTTTTGGGGACTGGTTCTGAGGGTCAGGGACCCAGGGAGAGGATCTGTTTTGGGTGTGGTCAACCAAGACATCTCTGTAGAGATTGTCCTAATATAGGTCAGTAAGTGTCCCAGTCTTCTTATAGTCAGCCACAATATCAGGGCTCGACCCGTACGGGTGGTGAGGGCCAATCCTTCTCTAATAACCAAGGTGGCCAGGGTCGTGGGCAAAATCGGAGTGGGTCTCGAGGAGGTGGAAGCTCATACTCTCGGGGTGGTGGCAGAACACAGGGTCGGGTCTACACGTTGACACAGTCAGAGCAGCCAGAGGTCAAAGTGATGGAAGGTACTATCTTGTTCTTTAGTACCTGGGTGAAAGTTTTGTTTGATACTGGTGCCTCCCATTCCTTTATTTCACGTGTGTTGGTTGATAGATTGGGACTATGTGGTGAATTATTGAACATACCCTTATGGATTGGTACACTGACGGGAAATATAATTCAGTTAGATTCCGTTTGTAGAAATTGTTCATTGAGTTTTGGGGAGTCCTCGATAGAGTTTGATCTTGTCGTACTCGATATGGTGGGATTATGATCTTATACTGGGAATTGATTGGTTAGTTACTTTCTGCGTAGTAATTGATTGTTCTAGACGTCGGGTAACGATTCCATTATCGGATAGTGAGATTTTGACTTTTCAATGTGAACCCGAGTCACTGGTCCCGTGTGCATATCTTAAACCCAGAGAACAACGGAGTTACTTTGGGTGGTTGGCCAGCATTGTAGCACGAGAGGATGGCAATCCTCGTCATTCTGATCTTCCCGTGGTTAGGGAATTTCTTGATGTGTTCCCCGATGATCTTCCGGGTCTACCCCCACATCGGGAGGTGGACTTCTCTATTGATATTGGTCCATGAACTGCACCTATATCTCTAGCTCCATATCGTATGGTTCCTGCTGAGTTGAAGGAGCTAAAAACTCAAATTGATGAATTATTGCGGAAAGGGTTCATCAGACCCAGTGTATCTCCGTGGGGCGTACCTGTTCTATTCGCTAAAAAACAAGATGGGTCTTTACGGTTATGTATAGATTATCGATAGATGAATCGAGTCACTATTAAGAACAAGTATCCGTTGCCTCGAATCGATGATTTGTTTGATCAATTGTAAGGTGCTATCAGATTTTCTAAGATTGATCTTCAATTGGGCTATCATCAGATGCTAGTCCAAGGGGAAGACATTCCGAAGACGGCGTTTCATACTCGGTATGGTCATTATGAGTTCTTAGTAATGCCATTCGGGTTAACGAATGCACCAGATGCTTTTATGGATTTAATGAATCGTTTATATCGTCCGTATCTCGATCAGTTTGTTGTAGTCTTCATAGATGACATTCTTATCTATTCTAAGTCAGATGAAGAGCATAAGAATCACATTCGCTTGGCTCTTCAAGTTCTTCGAGACAATAAGCTGTATGCAAAACTTAGCAAGTGTGACTTCTGGATGTCGGAAGTCAAATTCTTGGGACACGTCGTCTCAAGAGAGGGTATCTCATTAGACCTGGCAAATGTAGAAGCAGTCCTAAAGTGGGAGAGGCCTCAAAATGTTACCGAGGTCAGGAGTTTCTTGGGTTTGGCTAGGTACTATCGTCGGTTTGTCAAAGATTTCTCCCGTATAGCTTTGCCATTAACTCACCTAACTCACAAGGGCGTTCAGTTCAAGTGGGATCAATCATGTGAGAAAGCCTTCTTGGAGTTAAAAGATAGGCTTACTTCTGCTCCAGTTCTTATTTTACCCAAGCGAGGAAAGGGTTACACAATCTATTGTGATGTTTCTAGGCTTGGTTTGGGTATTGTCTTAATGCAGGAGGAGCATGTTGTAGCTTATGCTTCTCAACAACTCAAGCAACATGAGAAAAATTATCCCACTCATGATATAGAGTTAGCAGCTGTTGTCATTGCTCTAAAAATTTGGCGTCATTACCTATATGGCGAAAGATTTGAAGTCTATTATGATCATAAGAGCCTGAAGTATATTTTACCCAGAAAGATTTGAACCTTAGGCAACGTCAGTGGGTAGAGTATTTGGAAGATTATGACTTTACTCTTCAATATCATCCAAGTAAGGCTAATGTGGTAGCCGATGCCTTAAGCCGAAAATCTCAAGGGTCGTTAACCGCATTACGGTGTCGGGAATGGAGGTTGAGAGAAAAGTTACAACGATACAACCTGATGGTGAATCATGATGAGAACCGAGCCTATTTGTATAACATGATTGCCCAACCGACAATCCAGCAACGGGTGATAGATGCTCAATGGGCAGATGAAGCTTTTCAGGTAATATGTGATCATTTGGCTACGGAAGCCGAATACGGTGGATATAAACTTGGGACCGATGGTGGGATTCGAGTCCTGGACAGACTAGTAGTGCTGAACAACCCAGAACTTAGAAATGAAATTCTAAGTGAAGCCCACCATTCTAAATTTTCTATTCATCCCGGTGGTACAAAGATGTACTGGGACTTATGTCGAAATTTCTGGTGGAGCGGCATGAAGAAAGATGTCGCGAATTTTGTGAATAAGTGTATGACATGTCAACTAGTAAAGGCCGAGCACCAAAGGCCTGCAGGATAACTCCAGCCATTGCCCATTCCCGAATGGAAATGGGAACATGTTATCATGGATTTTGTTTCGGGGTTACCGAAGGCATTAGGGGGTCAAGATACAATTTGGGTGGTTGTCGATAGATTGACGAAGTCTGCTCACTTCCTTCCCATCCGGAACAACCAAAATGTAGAAAGTTTGGAAAAACTCTATGTTCGAGAGATAATCAAGCTCCATGGGGTTCCATTAACCATTGTGTCGGATCGAGATCCACTTTTTACTTTTCGGTTTTGGGAGAGTCTTCAAAGGGCTTTGGGGACTCAACTAAACTTCAGTACGGCGTTCCATCCACAGACTGATGGACAATCTAAGTGGGTTATCCAAATACTTGAAGATATGTTGAGAGCGTGTGTCCTCGACTTTCGAGGAAACTGGATAGAGCATTTGTCATTAGTTGAGTTTGCATATAACAATAGCTTCCAGGCTAGTATAGGCATGGTGCCTTACGAAGCCCTTTACGGTCGTCCATGCAGATCCCCGGTTTGCTGGTATGAAGTCGGGGAAAGAACCTTATTGAGTCCAGAGTTAGTAGAGCAAACTACTGAAAAGATTAAAACCATTCGGCAACACCTTCTTACTGCTCAAAGTCAGCAGAAAAGTTATGCCAATAAGCGCCATCGTCCATTGGAGTTCGAAGTTGGCAACCATGTGTTCTTGAAAACCAAATCTCGTTTTGGTATTACACGGTTTGGTAATAAAGGAAAGCTGTCTCCTCTATACATTGGGCCTTTTGAGATTCTTGAACGTATCAGGAATGTTTCATATCGTCTAGCTTTGCCGCCACAGTTGTCTAATGTTCATAATGTTTTTCATGTATCAATGCTACGCCGATACGTACATGATCCTTCCCACATTGTTCAATGGGAAAATCTCGAGGTCGTAGATGACGGAACATACGAGACCCGCCCGATTCAGATTTTAGACTGTCGGGATCAGGTGTTACGTAACAAAATTATCCCGTTAGTGAAGGTCCTGTGGTTGCATCATGGAGCGAGGAGGCGACGTGGGAGTTAGAAACGGAAATACTTGGAAAATATCCAGAGTTATTTAATTAATATACAATTTCTAAATTTCGAGGACGAAATTTTATTTAGTGGGAGAGATTGTAACATCCTGTATTTAAATTAATGTTAATTATTTTGTATTAACTCTTTTATATGCATGTGAATGATCCTTTTGTGATTCGGGTGGTCCGAATCGATTTCAGTTAGTAAATAGGAAGTTTTGGTCCTTTACGATTCGTTAATTCGAGCTAATTGAGCTATTGTAATTTCTTGGTTACTTATCCGATTAAGATTCCGTTCACGTTGGTGTCTAGTATTTATATCATTATACAACTTTCGTGTTGTGGACGAAAGCTAATTCGCACTCCTCGTGGGTCAAAGCAGAGCGCGAAGTAGGCCCATTGCAAAATTCTGGTCATTCGGTAGCGTTTCGGCAGAGCGCTGTCTTTGGTAAATTTCTGGAAAAAATATATTCCGAATTTTGGAAAACTTTCACTCATAAAGTTGTAGATCTTCGAAATACCTTTTCGTGGGCAAAAAGAACGCATCAATCGGAGTTTCGAGTCAAAAGTTATGGCTAAAACAAAAACAGTGCTCCAGAGCCAAAATTGCGCGCGGACCGGTCTGGGAGTTCAAGACTCAAGCGCGGACCAGTCTGGCCTTTTTCCAGACTGGTCCAGCCTTTAAAAATCACCAAATTTTTACCCCGCAGACTGGTTTAAGGGTTTTTGCATACCGGTTTGCACGTCTACTGTAGCAACCGACTTAAAATGGATTAAATCTCGTTTTAAGCTATTTTTCACCCATTTTTTGACCCAACCTCTTCCATTAAGCTATTGAGAATTCTATAGAGAGAAAGATAGGTGTTCTTAAGCGATCCTTACCTATTTTCACTCCCGATCGAAGGATTAAACATCGAAAATCATCCGAAACACCTACTAACTTATTATTCATCATCTTCTACTTTGAGGATTCTTTGGGGAAGGCTTGAAGCATCAAATTTCTTTCTTCTTTCTCACTCATAAATTGAGGTAGGGGTTCTATGGCTTTTAAAACTAGATAATATGCTTTTATTAGTCACGAATCATTGTTCATAATTATCAATTGCTTGAGAAGCTTGAATATTAAAGGTGTTCATGCTATTTTTATGACTTATAAAATTGTGATTCTAAGATTTGATGCAAGATATGCCAGATACACTTGCTAATAAGTGTTATTTGAACTATATGTGGTATCCCTTGGTGATGTACATGTTGTTTGCCAATAAAATGGATTGTTAACGAATTTTACACACCAATGGATATGATATGAGAGTTATGGGAGTGGTTATGGCATAAATTGCTTAGTATCCATGAATTAGTATGTTTTACATATCATGCATGTTATTATTGTGTCAACCAAGCACTTGAAGGATTCCTGGCATATCTGGATCATTCTTATGGCTCGACATATGGGCATATTTTTCATGATGATTACTATGATGATGAAAACTCGTTATAATCTGATTTTGGATGTGATATGAATCCGGAAATGATTCTATGAAAATCCCTAAACCTCCTTAGGGAAGCAACGCGTCGGCTGTTTAGAGCTAGAGGTGCGTAGCCCAGAAATCTAGACAACGGTAAGGCACTGATGATTATGTGGTTATGTTTCTATTGATGGACATGCGATCCAAATTGATCATGATCTAATGATATACTTTGGGGCCGATGGGCCAATTTATGATTATTGTCGAATTTTCTCTCGGGCGGTCAGACCCTTGCTATACTCTGGTTCGGTATGGATATATTCTAGCTACGCGGCTCTAAGGTTGACACAAAGGAGGTAACTTGCATTGGCATACGCATGCATCATGAAATGAATATATGTTTTTTTAACTGAATTGTGTTTTTTTTATGTGATTTATGACCCCTACTGAGCGTATAGCTCACCCCATTTCTTTAAAACTATTTCAGGTACTCATGAGTCCCAGGGGGATAAGGAGACGATGGGTTCGGAGACGAAGTAGAAGGCTCTGATACTATGTTTCGTTTTTGTAATAGATGTGTTAGTCTGGTAAGCCACGACTAGCCCAGGAATTGTCTACATTTTTATTGTTCATATAATGCATACCATGTATATCTATGATGTATGTTTCCCAGTTATAGTATCATTTTTGCACCCATTACTTGATGTTGCTTGGTTTAGATGTTGCCGATGATCTATATTCTTCTTGTACACTTATCTTAGTCCTACTAAGATGAGTTAGTAACGATTCAGGTCTTAATTACAGGTGTTAGCCTGTACATTAAGGCAGGGGTGTTACAATATAGTAGATGATTTGGTGTGTAGAGTATAGCTTACACACAGAAGATCATATCATTGGTTCTTGTGGAATATAAGTTTAATGGTTCATAGTCTTAGATGGAATTGGACACCCATTGGTAGGATTGTAGCACAAGTTTTAGTAGTTTATCTTAACTACAAGAAACAATATAATTTTAACTCGTTGTGCTAGTACACTTTGTGTGTATTGAATAGGACCAGTTTGGGTTAATTGTTTTTATACTGACTATATAAAACAATTTAAAATCCCATGGTTATTATGATTACTTATGCTCTTAATCTTGAAATAATTAATAGACATATATATATATATATATATGTAGTGTTTGTTGTTTTGACTCATTAAGAGTGAGATTCATTTATGGATCAATAATCTTCGTGAATTGGATGACGATACTATATGTATGATGAATATTAATTATTGACGGAATCCACGTCCCGGTATAGGGATTGATGATAGCTCCTTGAGAAGCTTATAAGTTTTGATCATGTCAAACCCTGCAGGTGGATTATGTTAATCCGACATGTCAAATAAGTTAAGTGATAGGCTCAAGTATTAAGAAGTCATTTAAATATAGTTGTCAGTAATTTAATTTAAATGATGGTTATCTATAATCTTAACGTGGGGAGAATAATAAGTATTTTAAGGAGCTCGAAATATAATTTTGAAACAAGGACGGGGGTGTAATTATAATTCTTTAGTGGTGTGAATTATAATTTATGGAAGGAACTAATTCATAGTGGAATTATGATTCCAACTTTCCGTAAGAAGCCCAAACACTTATTTCTCCTTAAGGTCCCTATCGTAGCCTTATATATACGCCGGCCTTGTCTCTTCTCATCACAACAATAATTCTCATGAGTTAGGGTTTGTTCTATTAAGAGAGGGGAAAATCTTGGTGATACCGTAGCCCACACTTGGTGCAAGATTTGATGGCGGAAGGAATACGATAGAAGATCTTTAGGTTTTCGGCACAGCAGTCGTAAATAAATCGTAACTTTTGATCGCACCGTTGGATCGGTCTGATTTTTAGATATGTTGTTCGGAACGCAAAGTTACAATTATGGCGCGGAAAATCAGGATGATGAACAATCGATTTTCGCAGCCGAGTGAGAATTAAAAATGCTGACCAAATCGCAATCTGATGCATTCAAACCCTAGTCTCCTCATATGGGTCCTCTACATGATCCACAAAGGTGAAATCCCTTTATTCTTATAGGGTTTTAGCAAAAGTTTTTTGTTCAATCTATACGCAATATCAAACGATCCTGTATTTATGTCTCCATCACATGTATTAATCTAATGAAAATCACAATTTTTTTTTATCTTAATTAATAATTTTCGGATTTGATATATGTGCATAGCGATGCATGTTAAGTTGTGCTAAAATTATTTTTGTTTAGCAAATTTTTGCTTCAAATATGCAAACTAGTTTTCTTGGGAGTTGGAGATAGTTGGTTTCCCTGGTTTACTACTTTCCATGAATTCCTTCATTATTTTCTTGACCTTGGGGGAAAGTTTCCATAAGTTTTAGGGAGAGAGTACATAGAAATAGGGAGTAGTTAAGGGGGAGAGATTTGAATTCCCTGCATATTCTATTGTTTTGCCTTTGTTTATTCCTCACAAAAAGGGGGAAAAGAATTGGTAAAGGAGGAGAAGAAGTTATATAGGGACTTGTTGGGTTAAAGGAGATTTTGATTTCATTGATTTCTTTATTAATTTATCTTTCATATAACCCAAATGCTTCTCAAAGGTTTGTTTGAGCTTTGGTGTTTCCGGTTAAAGTACTAGATGATGAGAAGCATGAGTTTGAAATAGCCGGCTAAGAGATTCAAAGTTTTGGCATGTCTTGCGTCTTTAGTTATTTTGTAATAGGCGAGAATTGATTTAGTTATTGTAATTGCGTACGGGATAGCGTGGTTATAGTGATCGAATCATTGAGTCTGTTAGGCTATATGTGTTTGGTTTCGGAAAAGCCAAAAGGGGAGTTTGTAAGGTCTTAAATGTATTGGCTTAATTCCTTCGATGAAAACGGAGTTTGTAAGGTCTTAAATGTATTGGCTTAATTCCTTCGATGAAAACACATTTTCATTTGTAATTGTTAGTGCATCGTTGTGTATCATGAAGATTGCATTCGACCAAAGAGCTTATGAAGATCATATAGTTGATTACTTTTACTGGTAAGCTTGATAGAAAGGTTAAGATTCATATCTAGCTTGGTAGAAAGGTTAAGATTCATACTTTTAGTGGTAAGGGCTGACAAGTACACACATTGCTAATGTGTACCAGTTCGTCAAAGATTTTGGGCATTGAATTTTTATCGTAAATTTTTATCTATTGGGCTATGTTTCCTAATTCAAAAAGGAAACTTACTCAATCTTATGTTATGAAGTAAACCCCTTGCCCAGAATTCATTAACGCTCTTTTTCTAATCAATATACACACTTTTCAAGAGCTTTTACATCACACCACCACATAGGGTATGAATCTATCTTCATGCCAAATTAATTGTTCTTCTCCAAGAACAAAGATCCTAAAATGCGTGTGATTCGCAAACGGAGTTGAAGAACTATGTGATATTGTGATAAATGATTCGTCATGAACCTGTTCGTGTGATTCGGATAGGAGTTCTATAAGCCAGAAGGTGGAGACTTTTGCAGACGGCTTGTGCGATTCAAGTTTTGCAAGTCTGTTTGATTTGCGATTAATCGAGTCTATAAACTTTTGTGCATATAGTGGATTGTTGAGGATTAGTACTGCACTGCATGAACACTTTGTTAATTCTGATGTTTGCTTATCTGTTTAATTACTTTATTAATTGTTGTGTATTAGAAAAAGATTAAGCAGGTTTTTTAGAATTAAAATCCATAGACTTTTAGAGTTTATTTTTTGATTCGATTAAAATTGATTTTTGAGAATCAAACCGCCAAATAACAAATATAGGGTTAATTGTTTAATTCGCTTCCGCACACATGCATCCCAGTTTTCTTTTTACATTTTATATTTCATACCCTTGTATTTTAATTGACTAGAATTCAATATAAAATTTTCTTAACCCATGAAAAATAATGTTTTAAATACTAAGTGGGTGAGGAATTTTTTCACATAAAAATCCCACGGTCTCCATCATTCATTGGTATATGATGTAATTTATTTTTTGTGTGAGTTATAGTGCTCACCTCCATATTGAAAAGAATAGATTGTGGAACATTGTACAAATTTTTCTGACAGATAATTTTAAATGATGTGATTTTTTCCATGTGGGTTTTAGTGCTCACCTCCATATCGGAAAGAATAAATTATAGAATCATTGGACTTAATTAAATGATGGTATAAACTTATATATAAATAATAGTATACTCTACAACTGAGTCTCTACTATTATTTGTGTGACCAAAGGAAGTCAGCTATTTAAATTTTACTTGACAATAAATGATTGTCTAGATAGAAAAATTTAATAGGTTTACGTCTGTCTAAGAAATAATGAATAATCGACGACCTTACTAACAGGGTATATTGTTCAAAGTCTTAGGCCACTGGCGAATGCTTTTTGAAATGGTAGAGTGTATCATATTTAAAATATGTGTTCATAATTAATTTGCGCATTATAATTTGTATTATTATGTGATTCTTAAGTTTTAAAATGGCAAACTCTTTCGATCCCCTTTTAATTATTTCAACTAAAACAAATTGACAGTATCTAATTATTTTGACTAGAAAAAAGGAACTTGAACATTGTGCTTACTGATAAAGAGTACAAGTTTGCGCTCGTTGAGGCTTGTCATGCAGAACCTGGTGAGGGGGCGACCGATGAGGTAACCCAGGCTTGCCTGAGGTGAAAAATAGCTGATGAAATGGCATGGTTTTACATTTTGGCATTTTTTTCAAATGTGCTGCAAAATCAGTATTAGTCTTTTACCACCGCCTACGACATAATGCTGAATTTCGAAGATAAGTTTGGAAATTAGGTTCGTGCCACAAGGCAAGTTGTGATGAAAGGACTCATGAACACAATTATAGCTGAAGGAACCTGAGTTAGGGATCATGTTTTGAAGATGATTGATCTTCTGAATGAACTAGAGATCTTTGGAGCTGAAATCGATGGGGAAACTCAAGTCCATATTGTTAGGTTTATATTTTTAGTTGGCTTGATTCCGATGCCAAAAACACTTTTTTCGTTGTAATTGTTTGAGTCAAATTGAAGATTTAAAGATGCGACAATTAACGGAAGCTTGCCAAACTTACCAGATTCATTGCACATAATTATGGACCTAAGGTAAGTTGGTTTTATGGTTTGATTCAAAATATAGGTGGTGTTTGAGCTTAAAGTTCGAAACTAAAAAGCTTTTGAGTCAAATCTATTTTTAAGTATTTTTACCGAGTTCTACCGTGATCCGAAAAGCCCAGTCAACACAAATTATTGAGAAAACTTATTTTTTTCATATCTAACATGTTTCAAAAAGTTGCCTCTAAAATTTAAGTCGAATTGGTGCCCAAATAGATTTAATATGACAAAATAAAGTAAAAAGAAAATAAATAATAAAAAGTATTTTAAATAAATTATTTTATTAAATAGAAGGAAAATAAAAAGCAAAAGGTTAAACATTGAGAAGTCCAAGTTTCCTACTCTTTTGAAAGACTCCACGTGTTGCCATCTTCCTTAATTTATGTCACATTAATGGGCCAAGCCCATTCCTTTTGCTGCCACGTGGAATTGATTGAAAAAGTGGTGCACAACATTTTGTTATTGGACCGGTACAAATTATCGAACCCCGGACCGGTCCAGCATAAGTGATTTTCCATAGAATTTGCTTTCCCAAATTTCTGACCAGTCCAATGTTTTCGAGCGTACCGGTCCGGTGCATAATTAATGGGGCATGATTTTTTATCGCAATTTTTTTTTTAATATTTTTAACTTATTCCAAAAAGGACTTTAACTCTATATTTTTTCTAAAAATATAACAATTGGTTTGGGTAAAAAAGACATGATTCTAGAAAGCTTTTTGAGAGAGATAATATCTAAACGCTAGAATCAATTTTTGAGGATTTTGAAACATCATCTAGGTTTTCTTTACATGCCATAAGAGATCCTATTGTTCTTCAATTTTAAGAACTAGGGTTCCAAATGTTCACGGTCCTGCGGGAGTGCCTTTAGTTGCGATTGAAGACGGGCTGAGCGAAGTGGCAAACGCGCGATAAGGGAGATCGCAGACGGTGGTGAAGGATTGTGATAAAGTCATAGAAGGAGGCGACGGGTAAGCCAAAAAAGCTGGAAGCGCTACGCCAAGCTAGCTGCGGTTGAATTCTACGTTCAAGGAATTGACGGGATTGTTGCGTAAATTATGGGGAAGGAATTTTTGTAAGTCATCGAGTCCGTAATTCCGTTTTGATCATAGTGAAACACTGTCGGTTAGTCCCAAGGATTAGTCCTATGCAAGTAAGGATACCTCGTAAATTCCTGGTGCTGTGTGATTGCTTTTTGTGATTGCTTGATTGTTTTAATTACTAGAAAATACAACACAGATTTTGATAGTAAAATTGATTAGACCTAGGGTTTTAATTTTGTTTATCAAACTTCAAATTATTTTTGATAAAAACCCTAAAATCAACCTAGACAATACGATTCCCCGAACTTGTGTTTTCTTTAATTGGTATCAAATGAGGTTTCCTTAATTTGCTAGGATTTGGATCTAGGTTGATTTGCGTCTATTTGTTTGCTTTGTTTTGCTTGATTTTGTTTGTTTTCCATGGCTACAAAATTTGATTTGTCTAAGTCCAAGGTTCCTACGCTTAATGGGTCTAATTATAACTATTGGAAAATTCGCATGACTATTTATTTACTATCTTTAGACGAGCAAATTTGGCAAACTTTTTAAAATGGTTATGCTAGACCCACTGTGAATGTTGATGGGAACAATGGACCTAAACCAGTAGCCTTATGGACTTCTAAGGATTAGAAGTAGCTAAGTTTAATTCTAAAGGTCTGAATGCAATCATGGCTCATGTTTCTAAGGAAGAATTTAAAAAGATTTCAAATTGTACTACTTCCAAACAGGCTTGAGATATTTTGACTATAATTTTTGAAGGAACTTTAACTGTGAAAAGTTCTAAAATTCAAAGGCTCATGACAAATTTTGAAACTATAACAATGAAAGAAGATGAGTCCTTTGATACTTTTCATAGTAAGCTCAAAGACATAGTGAATTCTCTCTACAACTTTGGCGAAATAATTTTTGAACCCCGCATTGTAAAGAAAATCCTACGGTCTTTGCCTAACAGATTCCTCCCAAAAATTACTGCCATTGAAGAAAGCAAAGATTTGGATTCCTTAACGGAAAACAAATTAATTGGCTATCTTCAAACTTCTGAATCTAATCGTCTTTCAAAATACAAAATTCAAAAGGACAAGGCAAATCAAACCATTGCATTTAGAACTAAAGATGGAAACATAGCTAAATCTAATGAATGCTCTATGTCTGATTTTCAAGAGATAGCTAATTTTGCATGTAATTTCAATAAATTCATGAAGCAAAATCAGAAATTTGGCAATGGTGGTCAAAATTTTGGAAATTTGGGGAAAGGAAATTCTGAGAATAAACCCCAATCGAATGAGAATTGCTTTGAGTGTCAAGGTAGAGGTCATAAAGCTTTTGAATGCCTTACTAGGATTAAGAGATTAGAGAAAGAGCTTGGCAAGAAGGGAATGCATGCCATGCTTAGTGATGATGAGAAAAATTCGGACACTTAAAAAAGGAATCTCATGATTATTTAGCTTTTGCCTCAACAATTTCCTTAGAAGAGGTGAATCAAAAGATTTCCAAGAATTCACTTTCTGATGATGAAGAAGACTTTTCGGATCTTCAATCGGCCTATGACGCTCTTCTTTTAGAATGTCAAAAACTTTTTGTAGAAAATTCAAAACTTAAGTCCAAAAATAATTTTTTTAAAAAAGAGATTATTGATTTGAAAAGGGACAAAGCAAGTTTTGAAAATTCAAAGGCCGAGAAGACCGAATTTTTAAAGAAAATTAGACAACTTGAAAGCGACAACGAAAATTGTCTTGGTCTAATTAGTTATTTAAAAAGGCAAATTTGGAGTATGTGGATAAAATCAAACGACTAGAAGATCGTGTTTGCGATCTAACTCAACAACTTAAAAACGCTTTAACTGTCAAAGTTCGGTTAGAAACTAGTTCTAAGAAACTTGAATCAATACTTTCAAATCAAAAGAGTGGAAATAACAAAGAAGGAATTGGATTTTCAAATTTTGATGCTAAAAAGCAAACTAAGACCGTCTTTGTGAAGGCCATTTCCTAAAAATCAAGTTTCAAGGGTGCTAGTTCTTCAAAGTCAAAAACTTTCATTGATAGAACTCCTCAAGCTCTAAACAAAACCAAGAATGTCCAAACGGGAAAACAAGTTTTTACTTAAAGACCAATTTTTCAAAAAGTTTCCCATTTGGAAGTTCTTGAAGATCAAGTGATACCTTTTGATGTGTATAAGCACACACTCTCACAGCCTTTTTGGTGTGAGTTTTGTGAGAGAATGGGTCATTTAAGAGAATTTTGTTGGCAAGCTTTGAATTAAATGCAGAAGAATGTTCCAATTCCTAGACCGAAACCTAAACCAAGAGGTTAAAAGAAGAAAAATAAGATGGTTAGGGTTTTGGATAGTGAGGGACACATAAAGGATATGACTCCATGGATTAAGAAAGTTTGGGTCCCGAAAGGGATCATCGCACCTACTTAGGTGATAGGGAGTCTGCCTAGTATGGAATTGGTTGGATGGATGGCTATGCTAGGTGAGTTGGTTGATTCGATCAGTTTTAGCTCCTTGCGTAGGTACCGAAGCAAAGTGGATTTTGGTTTTGAATTTTCGATTGCGATATTGGTTGAATTCCTTGAAAAATTCATTACTTACATGCATGTGATTGTAACTACTTTCTATTCCAGATATCTCTAGATTTTTATAATTAAATGCTTAATTTAGAGATATGTGTACATATTGCTTTGACAATTCGGTAACCGGTAGCATGTTATTTTAATCATATAAGAGTCTTTGTGTATATCCCATACACTACATTACACGATCTACATTGATGCATGTTGAATAATCACATGTGTTTAGGCTCTTGCTTTTAATTTGAAATTTTAGAAGCTCCCATATACTGTTTATTTAGGGAGAGAGAGTCTAAGAAAATCATTGTGATTAATGCAGTGAGATTTTGGTGATGTAGTTTTGAGCGAAAAATTAAAAGACAAGTATGTGAGAAAAAAATGTAGAGGGGATGGAAAAGGGCTACCATAGTGGAAGAAGAACCGAAAGCTACCAAAAAGGAAAAAGCTAGCCTCCACTAAGAGAGAAAGCCTCCATCAAGAAGAAAAGATGCTTGCACAAAAACATCACAAGTTTGAATGCAAAATTGAATATTTTTTAGAGAATAAAAAAAAGATTGCTTTTAAGGGAGAAAAGAAATTAGTTGAAAAATAATGGCTTAGAGGCTTTCTAAATTCTCTTGTATATGGATGGGTGAGTGTTTCAAAACTCATAATTATTCGATAGCGCTTTGTATGATCCATATTTATAGCACAATGGGATATATATACTTGTACTATGTGTTGCTTGGCGTATATATGCTGAATTGTTGATGAATTGTTAATGCATAGTACATGTATCATATTAATGGAAATTACGTGTTTTGAAATTTAATTGTTATATTTCGGATTTTATACATGTTACATAGCAATACATGTTGAGTATTTGTGTTAAAATATATTTTTTGGGCAATTTTGCTCTCGAAACTCCAAACCAAATCCATGAAAGGGTTGGGAATTGGTGATGAAGGGTTTCTCGAGGTTTAACTAGAAGGTTTTGAGATTAGTGGATATATTTGCTAGCTAGAATCTCTTTGTTTCAACAGGATATGCAATTTGTGTTAATTGATTTTATGTACTTTGCATGATCTTGTTTTTTTGATACTTTGCTGCTTTCCATGCTCATTACTTTGTCTATTCTTATGAAAAAAAGGAAGAGAGATGAAGGGGTTTCTCATGTGAGGGGGAGTAGTAAAGTAGGAATGTTTTGAAGGGGACATTTATATAATTTTTTGCTTATTTGATTCTTGTATCTCTTTACGCCCATACTTCACTAGGTGTTTGTTGAGCTTTAGTGTTTCAGGAATAATAGGTTGATTATCCAACTCGCTCTTTTGACTTGTGAAATGTTGCAGCCGACATCGAGACTTAGAGTTAGCCATGTTTTTGAATCTTATTGTTGTATAGACTAATTTGACTTAGAGACTGTAATGAGATGTTATAGACATCGCGTTGAAAGCGTCTGTATTAGCTGTATGTGTTTTGTCATCGGAATAGCCAAAGGGGAAGATTGTTAGGTTTATATTTTTATTTGGCTTGATTCCAATGCCAAGAACAATTTTTTCGTTGTAATTGTTTGAGTCAAATTGAAGATTTGAAGACGACAATTAACCGAAGCTCGCCAAACTTACCGGATTTATTGCACATAATTCTAGACCTAAGGTAAGTTGGTTTTATGGTTTGATTCAAAAGATAGGTGGTGTTTGAGCTTAAAGTTCGAAACTAAAAAGTTTTTGAGTCAAATCTAATTTTAAGTATTTTTATCGAGTTCTACCGTGATCTGAAAAGCCCAGTCAATACAAACTATTGAGAAAATTTATTTTTTTCATGTCTAACATGTTTCAAAAAGTTGCCTCTAAAATTTGAGTCAAATTGGTTCCCAAACGGATTTAATATGACAAAATAAAGTAAAAAGAAAATAAATAATAAAAAATATTTTAAATAAATTGTTTTATTAAATAAAAGGAAAATAAAAAGCAAAACGTTAAACTTTGAAAAGTCAAAGTTTCCTATTCTTTTGAAAGACTCCACGTGTTGCCATCTTCCTTAATTTATGTCACATTAATGGGCCAAGCCCATTCCTTTTGTTGCCACGTAGAATTGTTTGAAAAAGTGGTGCACATCATCTTGTTATCGGACCCGTACAAATTATCGAACCCCGACCGAACCCCAGACCGATCCAGTACAAGTGATTTTCTATGGAATTTGCTTTTCCAAATTTCGGACCAGTCCAATGTTTTTGAGCGTACCGGTCCGGCGCATAATTTTTTATCACAATTTTTTTTATTTTTTTTATATTTTTAACCTATTTCAAAAAGAATTTTAACTCTATATTTTTCCTATAAATATAACCATTAGTTTGGTTCAAAAAGACATGATTCTAGAGAGCTTTTTGAGAGAGAAAATATCCAAATGTTAGAATCAATTTTTGAGGGTTTTGAAACACCATCTAGGTCTTGTTTACATGCCATAGGATATCCTATTATTCTTCAATTTTAAGAACTAGGGTTCTAAATGTGCACAGTCCTGTGGGAGTGCCTTTAATTGCGATTGGAGACGGGCTAAGCGAAGTGGTTAACGCACGATAAGGGATATCCCAGATAGTGGTGAAGGATTGTGATCAAGTCGTAGAAAGAGGCAATGGGTAAGCCGGAAAAGCAGAAAGCGCTACGCCAAGCCAGCTGTAGTTGGATTATACGTTCAAGGGATTGACGGAAATGTTGCGTAAATTGTGGGGAAGCAATTTTTGTAACTCATCGAGTCTGTAATTCCGTTTTGATCATAGTGAAGCACGGTTGGTTAGTCCCGATGATTAGTTTTATGCAAGTAGGGATACCTCATAAATTCCTGGTGCTGTGTGATTGCTTTTTGTGATTGCTTGATTGTTTTAATTGCCAAAAAACACAACACAGGTTTCGACAGTAAAATTGATTAGACCTAGGGTTTTAATTACGCTTATCAAACTTTAAATTGTTTTTGATAAAAACCCTAAAATCAACCTAGGCAATACGATTCCCCGAACATGTGTTTTCTTCAGATATCGTTCTCCAGTCGCTGCTAAACTTATTTAAGGGATTCCGACAGAATTACAACATGAATAAGCTTAATTATTCATATGTTGGAACTTCTTAAATAATTTCAAACAGCTGAGGGACACCTTGGTAAGCTAACTAGTGCTTTAGTGGCTGAGAAAGCTTTTACTTCTATGCCCAAAAGTAAGAAAGGAAGAAGAAGAACGCACAAACTGCAGTCCCACAAGGAGCAGTGTGAGCAACAATCGCTAAACCTTAAAGAGGAGTGAAAAAGTCTATTAGCAAGTGTTTTCACTGTAAGCATAAAGTGCATTTGATGAAGGATTGTCTCTATTTCCTAAACTGTTAGAACAACGGATGTAAATTTCATCTATTTGTTGTTGTATCTTGTTTATTGGTTCGATCTACCGATACCTGATGTGTAGATTTAGGAGCCACTAATCATGTCTGCAATACTTTGTAGGAATTCCAGCAAACTAGACAGCTTAAAAAATAGAGAAATTTATCTACATATATAGGCAGCTACAAATGTGGCAACAATTGCAATTGAAGATATTTATCTTCAGTTTAGTCAGGGTAGGATATTAGTGGTTGAGGAATGTCTATATATATCTACTATTAGAAGGAATTTGATTTATATTTTTAAATTGGTTGAGGACAAATATTTTATTCATTTTAATGATAAATCAGTTATCAATAGGAAAAATAAGTAGTTTGTTTGTTTTCGTACATTAGTGATTAATCTTTACATTTTTAATCCTCACTTGTTAGTACTGCAACTAAGTGAATTGAATAGCACTAATAATTTATCAATTAAGAGAAAGGAACCTTCAAAATGAACAAAACATATTTTTGGCACTTATGCTTTAGTCATATTAATCTAAAAGGAATTCAAAAATTGGTCGAAAATGGACCATTAGGTTCATTGGAAGTGGAGGCACTTCCAATTTGTAAATCCGGTTTAGAAGGTAAAATGACTAAGAGACCATTCTAGGCAAAAGGCTATAGTGCTAAAAAACAGTTAAAATTGGTTCACTCTTATTTGTATGGCCACATGAACGTCTAGACTAGAGGAGGCTTTAAGTATTTCATCACATTTATAGATGATTATTCGAAATGTAGATACATTTACTTAATGCAACGTAAGCCTGAAGCCTCTTAGTAATTCAAAGAATTCAAGACAGAAACAGAGAAGCGTCTAGGAAAATGTATCAAATCACTACAATCAGATCGTGGTGATGTATACCTCTTGGGAGAGTTCAGGAAATACATATTGGAGAATGGGATTACATCCCAGTTGTCTGCACCGAGGATGTTATAGCATATTGGTGTAGCAAAAAGAAGGAATAGGACTCTTCTAGAAATGGTAAGATCTATGATGAGTTATTCAAACCTGCCTGATTCTTTTTGGGGATATTCTTTAAAAATTACTGCATATATTTTGCACTTAGTACCATCAAAGTCAGTACCTACTACACTTACAAAATTGTAGACCCGACGTAAGTCCAGTTTGCGGCGTATTCGAGTATGAGGTAGTCCAGCACACGTGTTGAAAGATAATGCGGATAAGTTGAAATCAAGAACAGAAGTTTTTTTTTTTTGTTGCGTATCCAAAAGGAACCAAGAGTGGTTTATTGTATAATCCTCGAGAATGTAAGGTTATTATTATCAATGCCAGATTCTTAAAGAGGATTATATCATGGACCATAAGCCCAGGAATAGTGTTGTTGTAGAGGAAATGAGAGGAGAGAAAAACAGGGCACAATTCATCTATACATATAGTACAAGAGGAAATACTATAGTAAATGGATATCAACATTCCATTACCTCGTCGTAGTGGGAGGATTGTCGATACTCATGCACATCTTGAACAAACCACAAATACGTAGGTTCTTGAACCAGCACAATGTGTGGATAGTGAGTCAGTAAGTTCAATATTTCCATAATGTACACAAACACAAGTAGTACCTCATCGTAGTCGGAAGGTTGTTCATCAACCTGATCATTTTGTGTTCTGGGGAGAGTCTCATGGCAAGGTCCCTGATGAATAAGAAACAGACCTTTTTTAACTACAATAAAACACTTCAAGATAAAGAAGCAAAAAAATGGAAAAGGGTTATGAAATCTGAAATGGAGTCTATGTACTCTAACAAAGTCTAGGATCTTGGAAAACCACCAGAAGGGATAAAACCTATCGGATACAATTGGTTATATAAGAAATAGAGAGGATCAGACGGGCTTAAAGCAAGGCTTATTGCTAAAAGGGTTCACTCAGAAAGAAGGGGTCGATTATGATGAAACCTTTTCGCTGGTAACCATGCTAAAGTCTATTCAGATTCTCTTATCCATTGCGACTCATCTTAATTACGAGATTTGGCAAATGGATGTCAAGACAACTTTCCTTAATGGAAGTCTTGATGAAAGCATCTATATAATGCAACCAGAAGGATTCATATGAAAGGGCTAAGAGCAGATGTTGTTAAAGCGTCCAGATCTTGGAACATCCGTTTTGACCAGGCAATCAAATCTTTTGGTTTTGATTAATGTTCGGATGAGTCTTGTGTATACAAAAGGCGTAACGAAAACGCTGTGGTATTCCCGATATTGTATGTGGATAATATCTTACTTATTAGAAGCGATACGTGAATATTATCTTCAGTGATACGGTTATCAAGTTAGTTCGATATGAAGGACTTAGGAGAAGCCGACATCCCTGGTATTAACCTTATGCGAGATCGAAAAAATAGGATGTTGGGCTTATCATAAGGTACTTACATTAATACAATTCTTACCAGATTTAGTATACAAGATTCCAAGAAAAGATTTCTCCCTTTTAGGCATGGAATCACTCTATCAAAGATCAGTGTGATAAGACACATGATGAGATAGATTAAGAGGATGATTGCAGTTTTTTATGCTTCGGCAGTAGGAAGTATTATGTGTTTACTCTAGGAGGTGGAGTCATTAGTTAGAGGTGAAAAATATAGCAAAAAGTAAAAACACCTAGTTTTATTACATACAAGTTTCTTTAACAAAAAATGATTTGGTGAAAATAATAACAAACTATAGGTTTCTACCAATTTTAATTCTGGAAAGCATATTGCTCTTATTTAGCATGCAATGAAACAAATAAAACAAGCAACACTAGAATTAACGAAGTATCCCTACTTACATGGGAATAATCCTCAAAGATATTTCACTATTAATCACAAGAGTTTATAGGCACAATAATCACAATTACAAACTTACAAACTTGAGTCGCACAAGAAGAGTTGTAGTCTCCACCTCAGGTGATTACAGATTGCTTCGAATCACTCAAACTTAAATACAACGCATCACGCGTCTCGGACTCTCAAATTCTCAAATCACAGTTTGGCATTTGTTTGTTTCTTTTAGAATGAACTCAAAAATTTGGCATGAATTATTAAATCCCAAGTGGTAGAAAATATTTGCTTTTCAAAATATAGAATTGTGAACACCCTAATCTACGACTCTCGTGTGAATATAGTTTTATACAAAACGAGCATCAATGCATATAAAAATGTATTAGGGGAACCCTTATTTTGGCACATCCCTGAATTCGTTGAGAACCTGCCACGATCAATGTTGCCACTTCGCCGCACGGTTAGCTGCCAGCAACAGGCCTTAGCCGCATGGTTACTTCTTAGCCGCCGGCTGGTTGCCAGTCGTAGGCCCTAGCCGTATGGTTACTGTTAGGTTTATATTTTAGTTGGCTTGATTCCGATGCCAAGAACACTTTTTCCGTTGTAATTGTTTGAGTCGAATTGAATATTTGAAAATACGACAATTAACGGAAGCTCACCAAACTTACCGGATTCATCGCACACAATTCAGGACCTAAGGTAAGTTGGTTATATGGTTTAATTCAAAATATAGGTTGTGGTTGAGCTTAAAATTCGAATTTAAAATCTTTTGAGTCAAATATATTTTTAAGTATTTTTATCGAGTTTTGTCAAAATATGAAAAGCCCTATTGACATAAATTATTAAGGAAACTTATTTTTTTCATGTCTAACATGTTCCATAAAGTTGCCTCTAAAATTTAAGTCGAATTGGTGCCAAAACGGATTTAATATGATAAAATAAAGTAAAAGAAAAATTATAATAAAAAGAATTTTCTTTAATTAAATAAATAAAGGAATTATAAAAAGTAACTTTGAAAAGCTAAAGTTCTACTTACCCTTTCTAAACCCCATGAGCCTTCCATTAAAATTGTCATCATGGTGGGCGAAGCCTATTATATGATTTGCTAAGCCATTGCCACGTGTATGAAGTATTAAAGGAAGGCAATATATGTTATAGGGGTGGACCAGTACAAGTAATTAAAGCTTGGACCGGTCCGGCGCAAATTCGGCACGAGGAATTGAAATCCAAATTTCTGACTAGTCCAACTTATTGAGGCCCGTGCCGGTTCGGCCCATAAATTTTTGGGCACTTTTTTTTATCACAAAAATTCCTTTTTTAATATTTTTAACATATTCTAAAAAGGACTTTGACTCTATATTTTTCCTATAAATATAACCAATTGTTTTGGGTAAAAAATATATGATTCTAGAGAGCTTTTTGAGAGAGAAAATATCCAAACGCTAGAATCAATTTTTGAAAGTTTTGAAACACCACCTAGGTTTTGTTTACATGCCATAGGAGATCCTATTGTTCTTCAATTTTAAGAACTAGGGTTTCGAACGTTCACAGTCCTGTGGAAGTGTCTTCGGTTGCGATTAGAGACGGGGTGAGTGAAATGGCTAACGCGCTATAAGGGAGATCGCATACGGGGGTGAAGGATTGTGATCAATTGCGTGGAAGGAGGTGACGGGTAAGCCAAAAAAGCAGGAAGCGCTACGCTAAGCCAGCTGTAATTGGATTCTACGTTCAACGAATTGACGGGACTGTTCCGTAAATTGCGGGGAAGCAATTTTTGTAAGTCATCGAGTATGTAATTTCGTTTTGATCATAATGAAGCATTGTCGGTTAATCCCAAGGATTAGTTCTGCGCAAGTAGGGACACCTCATAAATTTCTGGTGTTGTGTTATTAATTTTTGTACTTGCTTGATTGATATAATTGTTAGTTAACACAACGCAAGTTTCGATAGTAAAATTGATTAAACCTAAGGTTTTAATTTCGCTTATCAAACTTTTAATTGTTTTTGCTAAAAACCCTAAAATCAACTTAGGTAATATGATCCCCTAATTTTTTCATCAGTTACTTCCTAGCCGCAGGTGCTAGCCGCAGGGTTACTTCCTAGTCTCATGGTTGGCTGCCAGCCGCAGGCCCTAACCGCACATCCTAGCCGCATGGTTACTTCCTAGCTGCAGGTGCTAGCCGCAAGGTTACTTCCTAGCCACACGGTTGGCTACCAGCCGCACGTCCTAGCCGCATGCTTACTTCTTAATTGCAGGTGTTAGCCGCGCGGTTGGCTGCCAGCTGCAGGCCCTAGCTGCACGTCCTAGCCACATGGTTACTTCCTAGCCGCAAGTGCTAGCCGCAGGGTTACTTCCTAGTCGCATGGTTTGCTGCCAGCTGCAGGCCCTAACCGCACATCCTAGCCGCATGGTTACTTCCTAGCTGCAGGTGCTAGCCGCAAGGTTACTTCCTAGCCACACAGTTGGCTACCAGCCGCACGTCCTAGCCGCATGCTTACTTCTTAATTGCAGGTGTTAGCCGCGCGGTTGGCTGCCAGCTGCAGGCCCTAGCTGCACGTCCTAGCCACATGGTTACTTCCTAGCCGCAGGTGCTAGCCGCACGGCTGGCTGCCAGTCACAGGCCCTAGCCGCACGTCCTAGCCGTTTGGTTACTTCCTAGTCGCAGGTGCTAGCCACACGGTTACTTCTTAGCCGCACGGTTGGCTGCTAGCCGCACACCCTGCGGCTTGCCCCTTTTGAAATATTTTTTGAGCGAGAATTTCTCTATAAATAAGACCCTTGGGGTTTCATTTGGGATCATCAATACTCAAGAGTGTTTTAGAAAGAGAAAACTCTGTCAAGATCATTAGAGAGAGATTTTAGAAAGAAGAAACTCTGTCAAGATCATTAGAGAGAGAAAATCTTAAAGAGAAAGAAGCAAGCATGGAAGCTATCACCAAGGCAAGAATCTTCTATTTCTTTTCAAGCGCAGCAGGAACACTTTTCTACAACTTTTCTGAATTTCATTTTTGCATTTCAATTACAAGTTTTAATATAGAAAATTAGATAATTTGCAAGCAAATTCATTGCTTTTAAAACAAGTCCTTTCGAAGTTTTACAAGAAAATTAAAATCCGTTTTGACACGTTTTCAAAACAAAACAAACACAAAAATAATTTCCAAACAAGTGGAACTACGAGACTCTGATTTCATTCTACGAATGAATACATAGGCACTCGCAAAGCTCAACTATGATTTCAAAATACAATCTTAAACTAAATTTATCCAAAAGGACTATTTTGAAAACAATTAAGAACTACTTGCAAGATATCTAAAATAGGAATTAAATACATGATCCATTAAGAGACCGAAAGGGTGAATTGGGTGCCTAACACCTTCCCAATGTAAAAAGTTAGAGCTGGGGTGAGTGCGGAAGCGAATTAAACAAATTAACCCTATGTTCGTTATTAGGCGGATGTATTATCAAAAACCAATTTTAATCGAATCACAAAGTAAACCTTAATAGTCTATAATTTTAATTCTAAAAAACCTGTTTAATCTTTTTTAATACACAGCAAATAATAAAGCAATTAAACAGATAAGGAAACACCAGAATTAACGAGGTATCACTGTAGTGCAGGACTAATCCTCAACAATATGCACAAAGGTTTATAAACTCGATTAATCTTAAACCGTACAGACTTATAAAAATTGAATCGCATAAGCTGTCTGCAAAAGACTCCACCTTCTGCACGTATAGTCCTCCTATCTGAATCGCACAAACAGGTTCACAACGAATCACTCGCCATGGTATCACACCATTCTTCAACTCCGTTTGCGAATCACACGCACTTTGGGATTTGATTTGTTCTTTATAAAAAGAACGCTTGTTTTGGCATGAATAAAAAACTCTAAGGTGGCTTTATGTTTTGAGGTTTTAATCTCTCTATGAGGTGTCAAAAACTCTCCCAAAACATGTGTAAAAAGTGTTCAAAAGGTGTGTCCATGTCCCTTGCCCTATGAGTTTATTTATATAAAAATATGGAGACCAACTTACTTTAAGAAAGGGTTAAAAAATAAGTAAAATCGGAATTTTTAAGATAAAAAATCACTGCCCAGTTTTAAAGGCCGGACCGGTACACATCAAGAAATCATGGACAAGTCCAAAATTGTGAAAAGTAATTTCGAGCCCAAAAAGCGCCGGACCGGTACAAATTATGAAAATGTGGACCGGTCCACCCTTTTCTCCAATTTCATGTACACTTTAGATTTTTAATGGGCCCACACATATTATTTGGAAAATTAAAGTAACCACACATTTGTAAACATGCTCAAGTGGTTTTGAAAAGGTGTCAGAAGATTTTGACTTTTTCTAAAACTTTGTTTATTTTATTTATTTAATAAAATATTTTCTTTTTAAAATCTCTTTTCTTTTGTTTTTTTTTTGCATATTAAATTCGTTTGAATTCTAATTCAACTCAAATTTTCAGAGCAACTCTAGGAACGTATTAGAAATATAATCCAAGAGTTTACTCATAAATTCGGTTTGCCGAAACCTTACGGATGCGAGAAAAACACAAATAAAAATAGTTTAAAAATTAATTTGACCCAAAAGGTTTTTCTAAAAATACCACCTAGGAAATTAAATTCAATGCCAATGCTCACCATATTTATCTCGATGTAATTATTCAGTGCATCGCTTTGGTAGCTTGACTTGCTTGTAATTCTTCAGATGTAATCTCGAACAACTCAAATAACTTACAAGCAAACGTATTTTTGTTGAAGGAATTAAGCCAATCAAAATATAGACTTTACAACCTCCCCCTTTGGCTATTCCGAGACAAAACACATACAACATAACAGACTCGATGACTCGATCACTATAACTACGCTATTCCATACGTAATTACAATGAAAGAATCAATTCTTGCCTATTAGAAAATACCTAAGGACGCAAGACATGCCAACACCTTGAATCTTTTAGTTGGCTGCTTCAAACTCATGTTTATCCTCATCATGTACTTCAACCTGAAACACCAAAGCTTAAACACACCTTTGAGAAACATCTGGGTAATACGAGAGATAAATTAACAAAGAAAGCAATGAAATCAAAATCTCCCGTAACCCAACAATTCCCTTTATAACTTCTCCCCCTTTACCAATTTTTCTCCCCCTTTTTGTGAGGAATAGACAAAGGCAAAACAATAGAATATGCAGGGAATTCCAATCTCTCCCCCTTAACTACTCCCCCTTTCTATGTACTCTATCCCCGAAACATATAGAATCACTTCCCTAATAACAAGAATAGACAAGGAAATCATGGAAGGAATACACGG
Organism: Lonicera japonica; assembly: GCA_021464415.1. Classification (NCBI taxonomy): domain Eukaryota; kingdom Viridiplantae; phylum Streptophyta; class Magnoliopsida; order Dipsacales; family Caprifoliaceae; genus Lonicera; species Lonicera japonica. The sequence continues at coordinate 28,312,544 of CM038466.1, forward strand.
AAAGTAGCAAAACGGGAAAACCAACTATCTCTAACTCCCAAAGAAAACTAGTTTGAAGATTCGAAGCAAAAATTTGCCAAACAAAAATAATTTTAGCACAACTTAACATGCTTTGCTATGTACATATATCAAATATGAAAATTATGAATTAAGATAAAAATTTGTGATTTCCATTAACTTGATACATGTACTAACAGCCAAAGGATGATAATCAACTAGTAAGCATATATACGCCAAGCAACAAAGAGTATTTAAATATATCCTGTTGTGCCTGCGAATTGGATCATTCAAAGTGCCAATTCAAATAAACATAGGTCTTGAAAGATTCTTGTACCCATATGCGTGAAAATTTAGAAAGCCTCTAAGACATTAGATTTTCAACTTTTTCTCCCTCAGAAGCAATCTTTTTCTCTCAAACATACAATTTTTTTTCATTTAATTAACGATGTTTTTATTGCAAGCAATCATTCAATTTTAATGGAGGCTTTCACCCCTAGTGGAGGCCAGCTATACACCATTTTAGGATCTTTCGATTCTCCTTCCATTATGGTAGCCCTTTTCCATCCCCTTTACATTTTTTTCCTCACTTTGCTTGTCTTTTAAAATTTCACTCAAAACTACATCACCAAAACTCACTGCATATAATCACAACACTTAGACTACTTCTCTCCAAATAGTCTATATATGGGAGCTTATGAATTTTCAATTTAAAGAACCATGTCTAACCCAAGTGATTATTCAAGTATTCCAATGTAGATCATGCAGTGTAGTATGCGAAACATACTAGCATACTCTTATGTGATTGAAATAACATACCACCGGTTTTAATAAATTAAGGCAATATAGCACATATATCTTAAATTAAGCATTTATATAAGAAAATCATGAGATATTCGGAATTGAAAAGTAACAATCACATTGCATGCAAGTATTCAAGAAAATCTTAATTTCACTACGAAAATCCAAACTTGGATAGAAATTGGGATCTAAGCAAGGGGCTAAAACAAGACTGATCCTATACGCAACTACCTAGCATAGCCAACCAACCAATACCCCATATGCTAGCGAACTCCTAATTACCTAAGTGGGTGAAACGGTCCCCTCTGGAACCTAAGCTTGTGAAACCTTAGGAGTTCTAACATTCCCATATCCCCCAAATTGCCCACCTCTAGGACTACCACCAAAACATAAAGCCTTAAGCTCATTGATAATCCTAGTAGACTTAAAAACTAGAACTCTAACCCTATCCTCAAAACTGAATGATCCAGTCTTTGGTCTGGGTTTAGATCTAATGGGGATAAACTTAAGCAAATTCCTTGGAAACGAATTCCTTGCTCGCCAACAAAACTCTCTTAAGTGACCCTTGTGATTGCAAAAATCACACTATAAAGGTTGTGGTAGTGTGTGCATATAAGATTCAAATGGGATCACTTCTTAAACTTCCTCTTGTGTATGAGAAACTGGCTTAGGAACTTAAATGGTCTGGATTTTCCTAATGGGTTTTCTCTTCACGAAGTTTTTTTTTGTGTCTGCCTTGACAAGAATCGGAATTTCCTTAGAAACCTTTTCCTTGGAATTTGAACTAGTAGCAAATTTATCAAAACCTAACCCACTTTTGTCATTCGAGAAGCGAACAGGACCTGTAAGCACGTGACTGAGTTTTTCAGACCTATTTTCAAGATCAACCTTGACAAATTTAGCCTTATCAAGTTCTCTTTCAAGTTGCGTAATTTCAATTTTAAGGGCATCATTGTCTTTACCCAAAGAGATAAGGTTGTCTTTTAACTTCTTATTCCTATTAAGGAGAGACTGCCTTATGAGTTCAAATTCAGACATTTTGACCAAGAATGCGCTTTTCTAATCATTCAATTGACCTATCAAACCCTCGCACTTTTGAATTTGTTCCATTTTTTCATCAAAAAATTTTAACTTTTTATTGAGATGGAGTTCTCTCTTCTTGGCCTTAATCAATTCTTCACACACCTGATCATAGGCTATTTGAAGATCAAGTTCTTCTTCAACTTCTTTATCAAAAGTATCATCGGACTTATGAGACAAGTTAGAATCGATTGTCTCTTCTTCCTTAGAATTTGAAGACTCATGTGGCATACAACTAGCAACAAAAGCCACATATTCTTTCTCCTCATGGGATTGCAAATCATCCTCATCGTCACTAAGTGTAGCATGCATGGTACGATTAGACTGATTTGCTTTCCTAAGCTTGTTAAATTTAGTCGCACATTCTCGAGCTTGATGACCTTTCCCATGACATTCAAAACATTCATCGCTCTTAGCACCACTATTCCCAGACTGCTTTTAGAATCCTTGATTTCTCTAATTTGATGACCAATTAGTATTTTTGTTTCTATTTGGTTTAGAAGATTTTTTGGAAGTTTTGTTCAACCGAAGGAGTTTTTTGAAATTCTTAGCAAATTTGGCCATCTCTTCTTCATCAAAATCAAGGTCCTCAACATCATTACAGTTTTGAAAATTTTTAGCTTTGAAAGCAATGTTGTATTTCTTTTGTGATGAGGATTTGGAGAGAGTATTAGCTTCAAAAGTTTGAAGAGATCCTAAGAGTTCATTCTCTTTCAAATTATTTAAATCTTTACTCTCTTCTATAACAGTAATTTTGGGAATGAATCGGTCTAGCAAAGATTGTAGAATTTTCTTTACAATTCTATGTTCAGGAATTATTTCATTCAGATTGTAAAGAGAATTAACTATATCTTTAAGCCTACTATAGAACTCTGTGATGGTTTCACTGTCTTTCATTCTAATTGTTTCAAATTTTGAAGTTAAACGTTGAATTTTAGAATTTTTTACAGTGTTTGTACCTTCATAAACCACCTCTAATATTTTCCACGCTTCTTTTGAAGTCTCACACGTGACAATCTTTTTAAATTCATCATCCGTCACATGACTTTGGATTAAATTTAATCCTTTGGAATTCCATTTAACTGATTGAAATTCACCAGCAGTCCACGATTCAGTAGGTTTGATATCAATTTTAGGAACATTCTCAATTGTGGTACTTATGGTGGGTGCTTTCTAACCATTCACTACTACAAGCCATAAGCGTTCATCTTTGGATTTTAGTAAAATTTGCATTCTGGCTTTCCAATATGAATAATTGGAACGATCCAAAAAAGGAGCGATAAATGTTTGATCCTTACCCATAGTAAACAAACAAACAAAAAGCAAGCAGGAAAAATAACGCAAACCTAGGTTAAGATCTAACCCTAGCAACTTAAGGTAACCTCCTCTGATACCAATTGTAAAAAGTTAGAGCTGGGGCGAGCGCGGAAGCGATTAAACAAATTAACCCTAGGTTCGTTATTAGGCGGATGGATTATCAAAAACCAATTTTAATCGAATCACAAAGTAAACCCTAATAGTCTATGAATTTTAATTCTGGAAAACCTGTTTAATATTTTCTAATACGCAGTAAATAATAAAGCAATTAAACAGATACCAGAATTAACGAGGTATCCCTGTAGTGCAGGACTAATCCTCAACAATATGCACAAAGCTTTACAGACTCGATTAATCTCAAACCGTACAGACTTACAAAACTTGATTTGCACAAGCTGTTTGCAAAAGTCTCCACCTTCTGCGCATACAGTCCTCCTATCCAAATCGCACGAACAGGTTCACAACGAATCACTCGCCACAATATCACACCGTTCTTCACAATACACCAAAATGGTAGATTTGTGATTGACCATCTCGCTACATTTTATGGCAGTCACAATTTTTTTGGGTCATTGTGACTGTCTTTGACAGTCATATATTTAGTCATATTATTTTTTCATGTTTATGACCGTGGGAAGCAGTCACAAATTTTATGTGAAACGACGCAGTTTTATTTTGTATACAAATATACCATCTTAAACCCTAGATGACTTAGCCTCACTCTCACAGTCCTATTCTCAGTCACACTCCTACCCTCCCTCAGAAACGATTCTCCCTCACACGCCTATCCTCCCTCAAAAACGATTCTCACTCCATTGATCGATCTCACTCCATCACTCTCACCATATCGATCTCACAATCATCACTATCTATCAAATCTGAACACGACACCATCTCATCTCATTCTCACATCTATCATTCCACCTCGTGCATAAACCGAAAAAGGTACATAATAGATATGGTTTGATTTAGTTTTTTAAGAAATTAGAAAAAAAGAGTTGTGAAACCTAGATCTATTGTTGGTTCACACAAAGAAGTTAGAGAAAGAGGGATTTTTGGACCCTAAATTTACTTTTACTTTTAATTTTCTTTCACATTTGAGAAATTGGTCGTTGCTATTATAGAAATTATTTTTACTCTTTTGAATGCAGCTGGAGCGCTGAGAATGTAGACGAAAAATCACCTGCATCTAAAAGAGTAATCTGAAGCTGTTGTGTTTGTTGGCTCATTAATAGCTGCTAATAAATATGATCTGATTATTGTTAAGGTAAGAGAGATTTTAATTAGAGTGAAAAAATATTGCTTAAACACCTGTTGAATACCATCACTACTTTGTTTCAATGGGTATTTTTATGAGGAAGTAGGCAGAAGTAGAAAGTAGAAAAATAGAGGAATATAGCTTGAAGAACTATTTTATTGGTGGACATTTAGTTATCAAATCGTTGTTCAGTTTAGGTTTGATGTGAATATGCTCAATAGGCTTGTGAAGACACATGTACAAACATATTTTTGTTTGTGAAAAATTAGGCTTAATTCTATAAGTAATTATACCCATCCCATATAAATATTCTTGTACTTTAAATGTATAGGCAATCCGCAATAAATTATCAGTAATTTTTATCCTGAAATGGTAAATTATTTCTGTTATAGTGTTAATAACCAGTTCATTTGATAAAACTTGAAAAATCAGTTTAAACTAGGCACTTGCTTTTGATGTATTTCATTATTGAAGTCCAATATGAAACAAACGAAATGCAGCAGGAAACTGAAGAGGAAAATAAAAGGTTGACCTCACTGGTTTTCTTCTACTCTCCAATGATATACTAAACATTGCACACACCCCAACAAGCCTTCAGTTTCTTTATTTTGCTATGCAACAGGTTGTTGGAAAACTAAACCAAATTTATTATATTGAAGAACCACTGTTTAATTAGTTCTTTGTCTTGGTTAGATTAAAAGTCATGTATTGAATAGCTGTCTTGGTAAGAGTCAAATTCAGTCCTTGGAATGCTTTCCAATTAATGTTCATTTATAATAGCTATTTATGTATTTGGAACGCTATTTAAACAGCTCTTTGTTATCTCTTTGATATAAGGTTGTAAGAGATTTAAAAGTAATAGATGTTTAATTAAGAGAACTTCTTTCCACTGTTTTTCTTGTTTTTTCTCCTTCAAACTGGTATCAGAGCATCAAAACAGAATATTAGAAAAGATGGCAAGTATAAGTAACAATGTGGTTTCCCTTGTTCCTCGTTCTAAAGGAGAAAATTATGATTATTGGAGCAGCAATATGAAGGTCTTGCTGAAATCAAAAGAGCTATGGAAAATTGTTCTCGAAGGGTATGAAGAACCAGAAAATGAAGAACATTTGACAGCCGCACAAAAGAAAACTTTGTCTGATAATCGGAAACTAGATAGCAAGGCATTATTTGAAATTTATCAAGCAATTGAGATGCCAGTATTTGAAAGAATTTCCAAAGCCGAGACTGGAAAGGAAGCATGGGGTATTATTCATGCCACTTATAAAGGAGAAGAAACAGTGAAGAAAGTTCGTCTTCAAGCTTTACTATCAGATTTTGAAAAGTTGGAGATGAAAGAAAATGAAGACATTTCGAATTATTTCACAAGGGTTAATTCTATTGTGAATCAAATGGCATCAAACGGTGAAACTTTGGAAAATGAAAGAGTAGTTCAAAAAATTCTTCGTAGTTTACCACAAAAGTTCGATTATGTTGTGGTTGCTATTGAAGAATCGAAAGATCTCTCCACTCTATCTGTGGAAGACTTGCAAGGACGATTAGTGGCTCATGAAATCAAAATCAATAGAAGGAATCCTCCTACTTCCCAAGTCGATAAAGCACTATCCTCACAAGTTATAAATACGGGAGGCCATGGTTTGTCTCGTGGCCGAGGAAGAGAAAGAGGAAGAGCTTCTAGGGGCAGAGGCACAAATTTCCAAGGAGGGAGAAGTTTTCCAAGCTATGAAGGAAATCCAAATGAAGAACAAAATCAGAATTCAAGAGGACGTGGTTACAATTGCCAAAGAGGAGGTTATGGTTATCGAGGAGGAGGACATGGAAATCAAAGAGGAAGAGGACGCGGCTATTAAAGAGGACGAGGCCGTGGCTATTTTGAATGTTATAATTGCCACCAACCTGGTCATATAGCTAATGATTGTTGGTACAAGGAAGAAAACAAGACTGTCAAGGCTGGATTAATGCATGAAAATAGAATTGAAGAAGAAACCTTGTTACTCGTTTGTCAAGGTACAACAATAAATAGTAGTATTTGGTACTTGGACAGTGGAGCGAGTAAGCATATGACAGGTGACATAATGATATTCACAAAACTACTTGAATCAGATCATGGGCAAGTTAAAGTTGGAGATGGAAAGGCATATGAAATTACAGGTGTTGGAGAAATTGAATTTAAAATGAAGACAGGCAGAAGCGAAAAAATCTCTGAAGTTTATTATGTACCCGGGTTGAAAAATAATTTGCTCAGTATTGGTCAACTTTTGAAAAAGGGGTATGATGTTAATTTTCGAGAGAATTTTTGCTACTTGTCAAAGCAAAATTAGCTTGTAGCAAAAATCGGTGTGGCTGCGAATAATCTATTCTCTCTTAGTCTCCAAGCTCCAAACTCGGCTTATTTAACAAGTGTTGATAAAGGGACTTCCAAATTGTGGCACGAGAGATATGGGCACTTGAATTATGGAAGCCTGAAGTTGTTATCGAGAAAGACAATGGTCAAAGGGTTGCCCTAAATTGATCTTGTAAAAGAAGTTTGTGAAGAATGCCAACTTGGAAAGCAACATCGAAATTCGTTTCTGTTACAAACCTCATGGCGAGCAAAGAGGCCACTAGAACTTATTCATTCAGATCTGTGTGGTCCAATGTCAGAAACGTCGCTTGGAGGTAATAGCTATTTTATTTCATTCATTGATGACTACTCGAGAAATATCTGGGTATATTTGTTGAAAGAAAAATCTGAAGCATTCCATGTTTTTAAAGAGTTTAAAGCCGAAGTTGAACGATACTCTGGTGATTTAATTAAAACTTTAAGGACCGACCGGGGAGGAGAATATCTCTCAAATGAATTTGAACAATATTGTAAAGCATTAGGAATAAGGCATGAACTGACGACTCGATATACGCCGCAACAAAATGGCGTTTGTGAGAGAAAGAATCGTACAATTGTAGAGATGGCACGATGCATGCTAAAGGAGAAAAAGTTACCTCGAAAATTCTGGGCAGAAGCTGTTTCTTGTGCAGTTTATCTTCTAAATAGATCACCGACAAAGAGCTTGAAGAATGTCACACCGAATGAAGCATGGTACGAATCAAAACCCGATGTTGGTCACTTGAAGGTGTTTGGAAGCATTGCTTATGTACATGTTCCAGGTGCAATACGAACCAAATTAGATGATAAAGCAGAAAAATGTATTTTCATTGGTTATAGTGAAAGAAGCAAGGCATACAAGTTATTTGATCCCAAAACAGAGAAGGTAGTAATCAGTCGTGATGTCCGTTTCGACGAAAATGCTACATTTGATATTGAAGAATATGATACAAGCAATCTGCCAGTTTCACGTATTGAAGAAGGTAATTCTGAAAATGAAGATCACTCTCAAAGGCCATCTCCGAAAAAAATGAGAAGTTTGCAAGATATATATGACGCCACGGAGCAAGTTTATCAAGGTGATGTTGTTTTCTTCGCCTTCTTTGCCGGGGAAGATCCAATTTTTTTTTATGAAGCGCGTAAAGAGGGAAAGTGGATGCAAGCGATGAATGAAGAAATCGAAGCTATCTAAAGAAACAACACATGGGAACTCACAAATCTGCCGCTACATAAGGAGCCGATTGGTGTGAAATGGGTTTACAAGACAAAGAAAAATCCTGATGGCTCAATCAATAAATACAAAGCTAGACTTGTTGCAAAGGGGTACAAACAGAAGGAAGGAGAAGACTATACAGAGGTATTTGCTCCCGTTTCAAGACTTGACACCATTTGTTTGATTATTTCAGTTGCAGCTCAAAACGATTGGAATATTTTTCAAATGGATGTGAAGTCAGCTTTCTTAAATGGCGTTCTCAATGAAGAAGTTTACCTTGAACAACCACCTGGTTTTGTAAAGAAAGGAGAAGAGAAGAAAGTTTACAGGTTGAAAAAGGCATTGTATGGATTAAAGCAATCTCCGCGTGCTTGGTACAGCCGCATTGATTCTTACTTTGAGAAGAATGGCTTTCAAAAATGTTCATACGAGCACACTTTATACACCAAAATCAATTCATGTGGAAGTTTCATGGTTGTAAGCCTCTACGTTGACGATCTAATTTTTACTGGAAATAGTTTGGAAATATTGAATGATTTCAAGTTCTCTATGATGCAAGAATTCGAAATGACCGATATGGGAAAGCTACATCATTTTCTTGGTATTGAGGTTCTTCAATCCAAGAATGGAGTGTTCATTTGTCAAGAGTCTTATGCTAAGGAAATCTTGAAGAAGTTTAGGATGGAAGAAGCAAATCCGGTTTCAGCTCCATGCATCACCGGATTAAAATTAAGCAAGGAAGGTGAAGGCAAACTCGTTAATTCCACAATGTTTCGGAGCTTGGTTGGAAATTTAATGTATTTGACTGCCACTAGGCCTGACATTGCTTATTCTGTCAACTTAGTGAGTAGATTTATGGAATTGCCACATTCAAACCATTGGGAAGCCGCCAAAAGAATTTTGCGATATGTAAAAGGAACTTTGGACTATGGAATCTTCTATCAAGCAAACGTTCCTATTAATCTTATTGGCTACACCGATAGTGATTTGGCAGGAAGTGTGGATGATAGCAAAAGTTCTTTCGGGTATGTTTTCAATCTCGGTACAGGGGCAATATCATGGAGTTCGAAGAAACAATCAATTGTCGCCCTATCTACCAAAGAAGCAGAATATATCGCAGCCTCTTCTGCTGGATGTCAAATTATTTGGTTACGAGCAATTTTGGAAAGTCTCAAGAACAAACAGAACTGCCCAACAACGCTGTTTTGCGACAACAGTTCCACTATTTCAGTTACAAAAGATCCTGTTCTTCATGGGAGAACAAAGCACATACGTATTCGCTTCCATTTTCTAAGAGAGCTCGTGAATGAAGAAGTAATTCATGTTGAGTATTGCAAGACAGGTGATCAAATGGCAGACATTTTTACGAAGCCGCTCAGTGGACTATGTTTTAAAAGAATTGTTGCAAGATTGGGTGTCAGAAGCAAATTTGGTTTACGGGAGGCTTTGTTGGAAAACTAAACCAAATTTATTATATTGAAGAACCACTGTTTAATTAGTTCTTTGTCTTGGTTAGATTAAAAGTCATGTATTGAATAGCTGTCTTGGTAAGAGTCAAATTCAGTCCTTGGAATGCTTTCCAATTAATGTTCATTTATAATAGCTATTTATGTATTTGGAACGCTATTTAAACAGCTCTTTGTTATCTCTTTGATATAAGGTTGTAAGAGATTTAAAAGTAATAGATGTTTAATTAAGAGAACTTCTTTCCACTGTTTTTCTTGTTTTTTCTCCTTCACAGGTGAGTAGCAATTTGGAAACTAGCAAATAACAATGTTATAAAAAATAGATGAGTAATTGAACAATTCTAGCAATAGTATGAACTGAAGTAAACAATTATCTATCTCTGATTAATTGCATAAAAGAAGTTTGGAACATAAACCGAAAGGAGAAAGTAAGCAAATAAACCTGATTCTGCAACTGCGGCCACTGCTATGGTTGTTCTTGATGCTTTTTGTATATGATTTCAGTAAAATTAGAAATCAAGAAATAGTAATTTCTTACCTGCATTAGACGACCCAATCATTAGGTGAAACACCTGCAATTACATCCACAGCACATAATACATGCCCACCCCACCGTGAGATGCGAATGTAGAATACAAAAAAGAGATAAATTAGAAACCTTATATTGAGAGTACCTGGGTTTAAAAAGAAAAAAAGGGAGTAACCAACAATATATAGAATATCATTTACATTCAGGCAGCGTCTAGCCAACCTCGTCAACCGGTAAAGAAACAAAAATGGAGTAACCAACAACAATAATAACAATGACATTGTCCATATTTTTCAAGCAGAAAGAAAGATATATGTATAGGATTCAATCCTAAAGAGATCACTTTATTTGCATCGATTCACAAGAAAATAGGATAATAAAAATAAGGTGAAATTTGAATATATTATAAAGAATCAACAAATATACAGAGTCAGAATAACAAAACAACAGTGGGCCTAACTACAAAATAAATAGCTAGCTCGTTCTTTCTTTACAAATAAGCCAACTATAAGAAAGTTGCCAAGGAGCCTCCCTTATCAGCTCTTAAACCCTGTTCATCACATGTTGCCACTGCCCAGTATGTCTGAATATTCGATAGTTCGTTCCTCTCCCTCTAAATTTCATAAACCACAGTAGCAATTTAGATTAAGTGCCCTAATCTTAGCAGTGAAATCATTACCCTTAGATACATCATACATCGGGCTGGATAAATGTCCAAAGACTCAATAAATAAAAGAATGGGAATGTATATACAAAGAAAAAAAATTAAGGAAATGAAAAATGGGTAAAAAAAAATAAAATGGGTTACCTCAGTGCTTGAGATGGTTTAATCCGGTATGTTGTTCAATATTCTGCAAGTTAGACAAAAAGATCCTGCTATAGATCTTTCTGCTAGCTTTCTCTCATCCAATGTTGAGCGTAATAATACATGGGCCGACTTAAATGATCAACTTATTAGTAACTGAAATATAATACATATATATATATAAATAGAAATATATGCATTTATTCAAAAAGTATATCTCTTTTGTGGTTAAGACTAGTCTACGACCCGGGTCCATTTTTACTTGGTCTGCTTAAAACAAACTATGCATTTTCTGATACTTTATTTGATTTATTAAGTTGGTTATTTAAGTCGGTCCATATAGTATGCTTCACCATGGAACTGTTCTGGTGGTGAAAAATGGGCTTCTGACATGGTGTTAAAAAGGTTGTTATCTCCACTTCACACAATTTACATTGGCCAGGGTGTCTTCCCTGCTGTTCGACGACTGCACGTATAAAAACTACAAAATTAGCATGAAGGATATTGCATAAATTCGGAACAAATAAAATAATCAATAACTTAAAATACATGCTCTCAGTTAATTAATAAATTAAGTAGACTACTTACAAGGTGAAAATAAATTCGGAACAAATAAGCAAGAAGCTAGCTAGCTACCACTGGCAACCCAAAACACAGTTAACTAATTAATTAAGTAGACTACTTACAAGGTGAAGAAACGGAGGCTGTTATCAGGGATGCTTTGCTTCATCACCTCCCAAGCTTCTTTCATCATAGCTTCTTGCTTCTCACTGAAGCCCATCTCTCTCTCTCTCTCTCTCTCTCTACTTCCTCTCTCTGTATATATATATATCTAATTGAGTTTGTATATATATATGGTTTATAAACAATCAGCTAGCTAGCTTGTGGGGGAGGGGGTCTTTAGAGATAAGGTGGAGATCGAAAAGCGTTACATTTGAACAAGATTGGCCATATGTAATAATTGCTTTTTTATCCCTAATTAATTACTTACTTGTGACAACTAGGATTCGATTAATTCTTGCATGCCTTCTTGTCTTTTTCCTCTACAAAAATAATTACTTGCCCTTTCAAGGTTTATAGAGACATACGTACTCTTTCTTTCTTTCTTTCTTTTCAGAAAAAGGGCGTTTTTGAAATACATTTAGCTAATGGGCATTCAAACAACAAGTAGTTCAAGCATTCAGAGCATGCCACCAAACTTGCTTAGAGCCTCCACATTTTTTTTGAAAGTTCCACATTATATAAGGTGTATACATGTGCATACATGAATAATAGATAGAACCATTACAATGCAACTTGTACTATAAGTTGCAATTTGTCCGAGTGGACAAAATCGTATAATTAGATTTGATGTGTACTTATGTTGTGTTTTGACTACTGGTGGTGTTTGTTTTTTGAACAATGTCATTTGCTTTTGAAAAATAATAAATAATATTTGTATAATTCCATCTTTTTCCTTTTCAAGAATTTTCATAAAAGAAAAAATAGTAGTAAACTCCATATTTTTTTTTACTCTGTGCTCCTTTTTGAAATTTTTTAACTCCGTGAATTAAGTTTTGTGATCTATATTAAAATATATATCACATAAATACCAATTATTTGCATTTTACCTTAACTATGTTTTTTTTTCTTTTACGCAACAACAAACTTTTTTTCATTATAATAACTTTGCGACAGGAAACTGAGGAGGAGGTGCTGCAGTTAGCACAGAAATTAGCGAGGTTATGTTCCAGCATTTTAATGGTTAGTAGATTTTATTGTAGTATACTTCTATATATACGAAGACACTTTTTGACCAGTTTTTTGCATTGCTCTTTGTACTGTTTTATGGCTCGTTTTGGGACCTTTTTTGGCATGTTTGTGGACTGTTTTTAGTATGTTTGGGACTACTTTTATCTTGCTTTAGGGCCAATTATATTAGGATTGTTCATATGCAGCTGTGTAGACTGTTTTGCATTGCTTTTTGTACTATTTTATGGCCTGTTTTTGGGCATGTTTTTGGACTATTTTTAGCATGTTTGGGACTAATTTTATCTTGCGTTGGGGCCAATTATATTAGGACTGTTTGTATGCAGCTATGTAGACTGTTTTGCATTGCTTTTTATACTGTTTTATGGCCTGTTTTGGGACTGTTTTTTGGCATGTTTGTGGACTGTATTTAGCATGTTTTGAGACTGCTTTTATCTTGTTTTGGGGCCAAATATATTAGGACTGTTTGTATGCAGCTGTGTAGACTGTTTTACATTGCTTTTGTACTGTTTTATGGCCTAATTTGGGATTGTTTTTGGGCATGTTTATGGAATGTTTTTAGCATGTCTTGGGATTCAAATTATACTAATGAATATTTTCTAATTACACTTATAATTTCCAATTCTTTTTCACTTATGCAACAATAAACTTTTATTCATTATAATAACTTTGCAGTAGGAAACTGAAGAGGAGGTATTGCAGTTAGCACATAAATTAGCGGGGTTGTGTTCCAGCATTTTAAAGGTTCGTAAATGTTATTGTAGTATACTTATATATATGCAAAAGTATTTATTATATAACAAATGAAGAAAGAATTTATTGGCTTGCAATTATGAGACAATTTTGACCAAATTTTTGGCATGTTTGTGGACTGTTTTAAGCATGTTTGGGACTACTTTTATCTTGCGTTAGGGCCAATTATATTAGGACTGTTTGTCTGCAAGTGTGTAGACTGTTTTGCATTGCTTTTATACTATTTTATGGCCTGTTTTGGGATTGTTTTTGGGCATGTTTGTGGACCGTGTTTAGTATGTTTTGGGACTGCTTTTATCTTATTTTGGGGCCAATTATATTAGGACTATTTGTATGCAGCTGTGTAGACTGTTTTGCATTACTTTTCATACTGTTTTATGGCCTATTTTGTGACTATTTTTTGGCATGTTTGTGGACTGTTTTTAGCATGTTTTAGGATTGCTTTTATCTTGTTTTGGGCCAATCATATTAGGACTGTTTTTATGCATTTATGTAGACTGTTTTTAGGCATATTTTTGGATTGTTTTTAGGCATATTAAGACTATTTTTATGCAGTTGGGTAGACTATTTTTAGGCACCTGTGCAGAATGTTTTTAGGCAACTGTGTAGACTACTTTAGGCAGTTTTGTGTATATTTTTTTCAAAAGAGTAAGGAAGTGTCTTCCTTTAATACAATAATAGTGAAAATCCCTTTCAAACTTAGTTTAATTATTCTACGAATGCCCTTCTTTATATTTTTTAAAAGACTATATTTTTCTTTACCCAATTTCTATCTCTCGTAGATACCATTCTAATGCACGGACTATAAAATCTAATAAATGTACAAAATAACAATCTAATGTACCATATATCATTTTTGTATATGTAGAAGCTATCGATGGAATTTCCACGTTATAAAGAGTGGATGGGTGAAAGTAATAATAGAATGGGAGATGTGTACGTCACTAGGGTTAGAGAATTTGTTAAGTATGATAGAAGGAATCTAGGAGATGATCTTATCTCATGTCCATGTACGCGTTGTAGAAATGGTAAAAATATTCACTGGGAGAATGTTGAGGTACATTTGATCAAGTGGGGAATGCAAGAAAATTATTTATTCTGGAATTATCATGGGGAGAAAAAGTTCCCTTTTATTCCAGAACAAATACCAGTGAACGAACCGTTTCATGAAGAGGGTGATCTACCACGACATGGTAGCTTCAACGACCTCATTCACGATGCGTATGGACTTCATATAAATTAACCTAATCAGAGTGCAGTAGCTGATAATAGTTGTGAAGTAGAAGATCTTGGGTAGGATAAGGATTATATCAAGTTAAAAGCTGCGGCCGCAAGACCTTTGTATCGTAATTGTATCCCAGAACACACAACATTGTATGCTACAGTTGGTTTGTAAAACTTGAAAAGCCGTTTTGGTTTGTCGGGAAATAGTGCTACAGAAATCTTAAAGTGGGCGAAAGACTTACTTCCAAAGGATAATACACTTCCCGATAACTATCCGGACATGAAGAGTAGCTTAAAGGGTTTAGGGATGAAATATAAATCCTTTCATGTGTGCAAGTTTGATTGCATTATATACCGAAAAGAGCATAAGCCCAAATTGAAATGTCTAGTTTGTGATGAATCTAGATATGTCTAGAAAGTAAATCTAAATTGTGGTGAAAAAAGAGATACAAAAGTACCGCATAAGGTACTTAGGCATTTTCCTCTAGGGCCTAGGTTGATGAGACTTTACACAGTGCCTTGGATTGGAGAAGCAACGACTTGGCATGCTCGGGCACAGGTGGGTGATAATCTCATGCGTCATCCGATTGATTCTTCAATGTGGAAGGTTGCAAATTTGCGACACCCAGAGTTTACACAAGAAAGTCGCAATGCGCGCCTTGGAATATCAACCAATGGGTTTAATCCCTTTGGTAATTTAAGCATAACCCGTAGTATTTGGCAAGTCTTTGTAGTTCCATATAATCTCCCACCATCTCTATGCATGAAAAAAGAATTTTCTATATTATCGTTGATTATACCAGGGCCTAAGGCCTCAAGCGATGACATAGATGTCTTTTTGGCACCACTAGTTGAAGAATTAATATACCTGTGGATTGAAGGCGTGAAGGCATTTGACTCGTTCAAACAAGAGACCTTCACTTTGAAGGCTATGTTGTTGTGGGCCATTCACGATTTTCCAGCATATGGTACTTTTTCTGGCTGCAATGTACATGGCTACTTGGGTTGTCCTATTTGTGTAGAGGAAATAGAAGCCACATATTTAACAGAAAGTCACAAAGTATTTTATCATTCCCACAGGAGATTTTTACCACTTAATCACAAGTTCAGGTCAGTAGCAAGCAATTTTCCCCCAGAAGGAGTTGAACCAAGGCCAGCTCCTAGAAAATTATCGGGGGCAGAAGTTGAAGAAAAGTATTTGTTGGCCTTTCAGGCACTTAGGGGTAAACATCCTAAAGTTTTGTCTGAGAAAAGTAAACTAAAGGATGAATCTGTGAAGATGGCTTGGTCTAAGAGGTCCATACTGTTTGATTTTCCATATTGTAAGGAACATTCACTATGACATGTGCTAGATATAATGCATGCTGAGAAAAATATAATTGAGCACATAGTGGGAACATGTATTAATGGGAGTCATTCGAAAGATGGGGTAAATGCTCGAAAGGATCTCCGCAAGTTGAAAACAAAAAGATCGTTATGGTTGAAAGAATATCCTAAAACTGGGAGAACTGTATTGCCGATTGGAGCCTTTTCGTTGTCTACTAAGGAAAGAAAGTTGTTGTTAAATACATTATATGAGTTGAAGGTCCCCTCAAATTTCTCTTATAATTTGCGTAGAGTTGTCCATCATGCAACCAATGATTTGAAGTAATGCAAGTCTCACGATTGGTATGTAATTACGCAATTAGTCCTACTTTTGTTTGGACATTGTTTTGCAAAGCATAAGGATCTTCAGAAGGCTATTATGCTGATCAGTTTGTGTTTTACCTTACTGTGCGCAAAAGTTGTTAATAAGAAGCACATTATAACGACAAAGGCTACTATGGCTGAGGCTACATGTGTATTGGAGAAGTACTTTCTCCATCATTCTTTGACATTTGCATCCACTTGCTGGTGCATTTATGTGATGAGGCGTTGTAATGTAGATCGGTTAAATATCGTTGGATGTATCCTTTTAAGCGGCTGATGAAAACCTTCAACGATTATGTTAAAAATGCTCGATATGTTGAAGGTTCTATTGTAGATGAGTATATCACAGAAGAAACTTCCATATATGCGAAGGAGTATATTCCTAACCCAGTTAGTGAAACGCGAGAATGCTTTATTGATGAATTGGATGGTTTTGCTGATGAGGAGGCTTTGGGGAATGGAAAGTTAGTGACACTAACAAGTGTCCAATATGAACAAGCAGCTTGATATGATTTTGAGATACACGAAGATATAGACCACTGGAAAGAATGAGAATTTTTAAACTTTATCTAAATTTAATAATGTCATTTGTTATTTTTTAGGTGTCATAATTCACTTATTTATAATATAGGAAATATAATGAATCTGACCTAGGAAGAAAGAGAAGAAGAACAGGGAATATAGACATCGAATTCAGGCATTGGGTAGCAGAAGAGGTAAGCTAGCAATAAGTTAAGTCTGACTTTGTAGATGTTAATAATAATTGAGTTTGACTTATTAGTAATGTATGCCTTTTATAATTTCAGTTGTTGAAAAGTAAAGATGTCTCGTCAAAACTTGCACGCTATGCCACAGGGCCCAACTTTATGGCCAAGGAATATAGGATACATCGTCTTAATGGCTATATGTTCTCGTCTAGTGCACATGATTCAAATCTCGTTGCTAAACAAAACAGCAGTATCTCAATTAATGCACTAACCTACTTCAGGGCTAGTTCGAAGGATAGAAAGTTGGTTGAAGCCGAGATGACTTATTATGGGATTATAAGACAAATTCTTGTATTAGACTATATAACTGAGAAGGTAACAACCATTTACTGTGAATAGGTTAAAGTGGAAGACAAAGCAGCTTGTATGGTCGACCCTGACAATAAGTTGGTCATGGTAAATTTGAATAAGATGAAGAGCAAAGACCTTATAAATGATGAACCATTTGTTTGTGCATTCCAAAATCATAAGCAAGTATTTTATGCAAAGAGCCCGAAAGATGGCCCGTGGTCTGTCGTTCTATATTCCCCTAAGCGTTTGACTACATATGTTATCGACTTAGTGGCACCTACTCAATTTCAATCTGCTTTAGATGATAACCCATAATTGAAGAAATTTCTAGATTATTTAGATGACTAAATGTTTAATCTAGTGGGTATGCCCTTTCATATAATTATACTCTAAGGCTAGTTGGTAGGCCCTTGTTACCTTCAAAACTCTTTTTGAATATGCTTTTTGTATCTTGTATTTTTCATGTTAATATGTCAAATCCTAGTATATAGGTTATTTATAAATTTGTTTTTGCTAATACACCATTTCAGTAGTATTTTTCAAGTTCATATTTTTCAGGTTCAATACAAACAATGGCAAGTTCATCAAGTCATCAAGGAAATGAGCCTGAAACTCCATCCACCTCCTAAGCATCTGTGGTTGATGCACAGTCGGCTACATATAACCGACCTATCATTTCCTTCAATAGCACAGGACAAATTGTGGAAAATAAGGATAAGTTAAAGGCTCGAGCTTTAACCTTACTAAAAATACAAGTAGGGTTGGAGTATGATGACTGGAAACAAGTTGAGCAATCCATAAAGGACGACATGTGGAAAACTTTATATCGAGAGTTTAATACCCCCCCTCATTAGAAAAGAAGAAATTTTGAAAGAGATGGGTGGACAACTAAAAACCCGGAGATGGAACACACGACAGAAATATTTAAAGGATTTGGATGCTATTGGAATAATGGCTTTAAAGGACAACATACCCCCGAAAGAGAAGTTTTGCCATAGTGAGTGGAATGCTTTCATTGAACATGAAGCAACGGACAAAAAGCTTTAATAAAGAGAGGTTTAAAAGCGAACAGGGCAAACAAGAATGATGTCCATTGTCTTGGCAAGACATCATATGCCGAGAAATCAAAAGAAATGGTATATACATTTGTAATTTTTTAAATATATATATATATATATATATTCCTCGTTCTCCTAATCATTGCATGGTATATATGTAGAAAGCGAAAGATCCAGATTGGCGATCGCCTACTCGTTCTGCGTTGTACTTAGAGGCATGAAAGCAACAGAAAACTGGAGAACTGCACCCAAAAGTTGCTGAAGCATGTTTAAGTTTTGAAATATAATATCCGTAGTCCTTCTTATACTCGGTCGATTTAAACCCTTATTTGGAGTCCTATGCATTTTACAGTAAAAAGTTAAGGATTTAAGTAGTGGTCATGGCTCTTCAAGCCAGGCTTCTTTGGAAGATGATGCATTGATGCAAGTTTTTGGGAAGGATTTTAGAGGAAGGACCCGTGGTGTAGGCCGAATCTGTAAGGGTAAAGTGAAGGCTATTCAGCCTATGAAGTCAAACATTGATATGGTCCTCAATAGCAATCAACATTTGGAAAAGGTGGTTTATGGCATGCAAGATCAACTTAGTAGTTTTATAGCAGCTTTTAACAATTCTCAAAAGTTATCTTTACCACAGTTATCTTCGCCACAATTATCTACGCCCTTGCAAATTCCTCCCCAATCAACGTTTCCTTTAGCAACTCCAAGTCCAACATGTACATCGCAACCAACTCGTGTTCTTGTTAAGGATGTTGTGTCAACGAAGGTCATTGCTAAAGGAGATAAAGTTCCAACACTTAGAGGAGAAAAAGTTCATGGGCGCAACATTCAAGACCATGAAACCAAGCTTAGTATTACAAGTGTGGAGAATAATGAGATTGACACTAGGTTATATCTAGGTTGTCAAAGGTTTGCCACAACAATTGAGGAAGTTGTAGGTGGGTTCGTGGTGTGGCCTACATGTTTCCTTGAAGAAGTATAATTTAACTTGAATTCTAATAGCCTTTTGTGAACTTATGCTTAAATTTGTGGACTTGTAATATTTAGACTTAGTTCGGTTAAATATGTAACGACTTTAGTTAACTTCTAGTAACCTTTTACGGTTTCATGTACTTTTTATTTCTACTAATCCTTTAGTTTGGTGTAGTTACAAATATAGCTTACTTGGCCTATGTGGTATTCAAGGGCCAACGTCCAGGTGTGTACACTTCCTGGCATGAAACACATGCTCAAGTAAATGGATATCGAGGGGCTGTTTATCGAGACTTTTATTCTTTCGAACAAGCGCAACAAACGTACAATGACTACATAACATCAGGTGATACCTCTCTTATACAAGAACCATTGCATGCATTGCCACTACCCGTTGATACATGGGCTAGGTTCCGAATGGTTTGCTACTTGTTCATGGCATTTTATGTCATGACAGTGTTGATTAAATACTTTCATTAGTTTATATTTGTCTTTTTTATTATATTAACTTCTTTATTTATACATCTTTTTTCTTTATTGCGAGGTTTACACGATGAGAGCAAAGTTTGGATGCTTGTTGTTGTAGGCGATGATGATAATTATCTATATGCCTCAACTATATCAGATGGTATCTTCCTTTCATAGTTGAATAAATACAACTTTAATTGTCTGTGGATATTAATTTTTCCAATTATAAAGTCATGGGTTTTTATTATAAAACTATATAATTTATCTTTTCAATAGCAAAGTAAAGGTTTCACAAACAATTATAGTCGTATTTTGGGATACTTGGGACGATTCCAACATTATGATATTAAAAAATTCGCGAGGCTATAAAATCTGATCCCTGTTTATAACCAAAACATGTACATAATGCTTTGTTGATTATACTTATATATATATATATATATATCAGAGAAAGATAGTTCAAGATGGTTCAAGTTATTGCTGTTCATCCTTGGAACTATCATTTTTGGCCTTGGGACTTAGCAGATCTTCCGAAGACAAGAAAAGGTTTTAAGTCCATTTAGCATTTCACTGTTTTTTATTTATGTAAATTTCCCGTGTTGAATTATACAAATTTGCTCTAAGTTTTTGGTATCCGTTTCTGTGTGGAGTTCATATAACAAATTGTTATATTTTATCAGGAGTTCATATCAAAATGTGAAGTAAAAAACATTTCAACTTGGCCCATTAATAATGAAACTTGTTCCCAGATACACAAATCTTGCGATATAGGGGTAAGTCCAGTTAATTGACTATTGCCATACTATTAGACATTGCACACCTTTACCTGCCATAATTGAATGAATCCTTGGTATTAAGAACAAAATTGTTTTTGAGACAGTTTGTGAAGGTAATGGCAGTAACACTCTTTTCTGCCTCTGATTTTAACTGTTGGTTTTAGTGCTCCTTTCAGAGCCAAGTTGGTACCTCTGTCATATCTGTTTCTTTTTTCTTTTTTATTATATTTTAATTAATCTTTGAATCTTGTATAGTATAGATAGTCATCTTGATATGGAAGTAAATGATGTGGTAGCCTAGTTTCCCTGCCCATTCTGTTATGTGCAAATTGTAGCTGGTGTGCTTTGTAGCCATCTTCAAGAGGAGCATTGCTTCGGCTTAAAAAACGCGATAATATTGTTTACTTAAATAGCTATAAGTTATCATGTTGCTCCTAAAAGTTCCATTCACTAGGGAATTATATCATTTTTCTTTCACTTGTCTTGCCAGCTAAGTACCATATGTGCATGTCAATTTCAGGTTTATCCTATATGTGCAGCAACTCTAGGAAAAGAAGCAATTGGGCATTTTACATTGCAGCATGCACATTTGATAAAGGTATTGTTTTGTTCTATTGATTTTTTCAATAAAATACATAAAATATATGTGTTGCGTGTATGTCATCTATAAGCATTGGTTTGACTTAATAGGAATAAAACTGCAGTTGATCCACTTATCTTTCTCTGCAATCTAGCTTTCTTAGACCCAAATTAAGAGGCGGGTTTGACGTTTAAGAAAACACTACTTTCAACTTATATCAACAGTGTAAAATAAACATTTGTTGATTGGGTTTATACTATGATTTCAGATATAGAAAGTTGAACTAGACTCTAATGTGTGATGTAAGAAGTGTATTTGAATTTCCCTTTCGTAGTTGTTAGGCTGACCAATACATTCTGGAAGGATTGGATATTTAAAGCTTTACCTTTAACACATGGTCAAACATTTTTTAATGACTTGAAGATATGATGCTAATATATATATATATTTGAATTTGTAGCTATAGGAGTTCACAATTGTTGAATATGTGGAGTTTTGTTTCGAATTTTGCGGGTGAGATCCTAAAGAGGCATGCTCGAGCAGTGGAAGGTGATCTTGTCTATGATGACAACAGAAACTCCTTCATCTGTGGGGTAAAGAATTTTAAAATAGTAAAGCTAATGTGTAATATGAATATTGATGGTTTGTAATGTGAATATTGATTGGTTTGTAATGTGAATATTGATTGGTTTGTAATGTGAATATTAATTGGGATTGTAGTGTGAATAAATTGTGAAAATTTATTGGATTCAGGTAAAAAAATTGGTTTTCTAATATTTTTGATTTGTTTTTTTTAAATTGTTTCAAAATTTGTGACTGTCCAGAACAATCACAAACTACTGCAAGTTTGGTGACTAACTTGTGACTGCCACATGACTATATGGTGACTTCCTAATACAATCACATACCTGGGATTTGTGACTACAACTAACAGTCATAAACAATCACATATGGCAGTCAAAACTCATAAAATTTGTGACTGCTTTGACAGTCACATGGCAGTCATAAATAATGATTTTTGTGACTGCATATTGCAGTCATGGACAAAGCTAAAATATACTTGAATAGTGGCAGCTGTAGAGCATACTAATCATTCTTCAGATTTTTCATACTAATCAAAGTATAAATATCACTGAATATTATTTTTCTCATTTTCACAGGACAACGTTTATCATAATTCAAAAAAAGAATTCATTATATCTCAAAATTTTAAAGCTGTAAGTTTTCCATAAGAAAACTACTCACTAGAGGACATAATAACAGGCTCTGATACCAATAAGGGTATAGAGATATCCGTAGTTATGGGATGGTGAGTGTAAGTTTTCTAGTGTGAGAAAGTGTGTACTCAATTAAGAAGATCTCTCCATGAGAGTCTTTTATAAGTAAATAAGATGCTTATCTTATTTTATATAATTCTGAGCCTATTGTTCTTCCTTGGTACTGGTCTATGCTTGATTATTATTAGGCATGCCTGTTCTCTTTTATATGTATTACGTAATCCCGATCCTGGCCCTATTTATACTTAAGTTTTATAATCTCCCTTTATGATTTTCTTTTATCTTTGTTGTCTTGTTTTTATATTTTAGAGTGTGTCTCTTCCCGCGGTATTGCATAGTCCCATAACTACGGATATCTCTCTACCCTTATTGGTATCTGCAATAAAGACCATTGGAAGATTAAGTGCAAGAACATAGAAGGCTGTGACTGTTCCCCGCACCGCAAATCTTACAAGAAAAAGAAGCATAAAAAATCCTCACACTCTTCTCATTCCTCCAAGAAGTATTCAAATGAATCTTCTGTCAAACCATTCAAGAAGCAGAAGCGAAAGAAGTTCAAGAAATTCAAGTTTGTCAAGAAGAAGAATTTCAGAGGAAAGAAATCTGACAAATGCTTTATCTGTCACAAACCTGGTCATTTTGCTAAAAACTGCCCTGATTCTACCAAGAGAACGCATTTTATGGCTCTTCTTCATTAGCTAGCACCGGATATTGCTGAATCAGATGTTGAATCTGTTCTTTCTGCTCAAGAAGAAGCCTCTCCAGGGTGTCTGATGCAAATCGCTTACACTGAATCTGAAACAGAATCAGAAGAATTCAGTGAAGCAGAAAGTTCTGTTGTATCCTCAACAGAAAAAGTAGAAAGTGAGGCTGCTCTCTCCCTTCAACAGCTCGCTTTCTCGAATGAAGAATGTCTCACAATCCATTCCCCTCATGCCAGAGTTAAGCTATTTACAGAACCATATTCCAAGCCAGACAGTGTAATTGCCCTTTTTGATACTGGTGCTACCAAGACAATGATTAATCCTAGTCTATTGCCTTCGTCTATTTGGAAGCCGTGTCAATTAGCATTTCGTGTTGCTAATGGTGAAATCCTTTATATTGACAAAGTCAGTAAGCCTATACTGATTCAGTTCTTTCCTGGCCTCTGAATCAAGCATTCAGTTTATGGTAGTTACGCCCCTCAAAAGGAACTCATGATTGGATGGGACTTACTTAAAAAGCTCCCAGTTCAATTTGTTGAAGCTGGTCTCAGATACAAGAAACAGTTTCACCGATGGCATGATCCAGATGCAGCCCTGGCCTTCTATCAAGCTGCCCCAGAGTTTCCAATTGATCCAGGCATTTCAATGGAGACAATCAAAAAGAACTTAGTCACTATGTCTTGTGCCGAATCCCACATTGATTTCCTCATCAAATGTCAGAATCTGTTATGGCAAAACAGCAAATTCTTTGTTATGCTTCCTTTTAAGCTTAATGAAGATGTTAATCCAACACGAGCTTCCCATTCTGGTATGAATCCAAAACATCAAGCCCTTGCTCTCAAAGAATTAGTTTCTCTCAAACAGCAAAAACTGATTGAAGATATTACTTCCCCTTGGGCATGTGAAGCATTCTATGTGAATAAACGGTCTGAACAAGTGCGTGGAAAGATGAGGCTTGTAATTAATTACCAGCCTTTGAATTACTTCCTTGCCAGTGACAAGTTTCCTTTGCCCCAGAAGCACACATTATTCAGTCATCTTTCAAATGCAAAAATTTTCTCTAAATTTGATTTGAAAGCTGGATTTTGGCAACTAGGCATCTCTCCAGTTGATCGTCCGAAGACAGCATTCTGTATCCCTGGATTTCATTATCAATGGACGGTTATGCCGTTTGGATTAAAGAATGCTCCTTCCATTTTTCAGAAGACAATGATGTCTATCTTTGAGCCCATTGCAAAAAATGTATTAATTTACATTGATGACATTTTGCTCTTCAGCCCTAATGAAGCAGAACACTTGAAGCTCCTTCATCAATTTCACCATCTCGTCCTCACTCATGGAATTATGCTTTCGGAAAATAAGATGGTCATAGGAACATCTGAAATAGATTTCCTTGGAATGCAAATCAAAAATGAAAGATTCGAGCTTCAGGAACAGATCTCAAAGGATCTGCTCAAGTTTCCAGACAGATTGACTAACAAAACTCAAATTCAACAATTCCTTGGGTTGGTCAATTACATGTCTCAGTTTATTCCCAGAGTTGTTCACTACACAGCTCCTCTCTCAGCCCTTCTCAAAAAAGCTCCACCCCCATGGTCAGAAAAGCAAACAGAAGCGGTAAAGAAATTGAAGGCACTCACTCATAAGCTACCAGATCTGCAAATTCCCTCAGATGGCCAACGAATTTTACAGACAGACGCGGGTGATGAATTTTGGGCGGCTATCTTACTTGAAGAAAAGGACGGGATTAGAACTCCTTGTGGTTACAAATCAGGAAAGTTCAAACAGGGTGGATTGCACTATCACTCTACATTCAAGGAGATACTTGTAGTCAGGCGCGGCATTGAGAAATTTCAGTTCCATTTAATTGGTCATCATTTCAAGATCGAGATGGATATGTTCTCCTTCCCAGCGATGATCCAATTTAAGAACAAACAAATTCCACATTCTCAATTGCTCAGATGGTCAGAATGGTTTTCTCAGTGGGATTATGAAGTCAAACACATTAAAGGAAAATATAATGTCATTGCAGACTTCTTCTCTCGACAAGCTCAAAGCATTGTTCAGAAGGCAAATGTTTTATCCCACATCGAACCTCAGTTAAAGGAACCATTTTGCAAGCCCTTTAAATTCAATGATCCCGCATCTCATTTCCCATATAGTCTTCCCATTATCTATCCCTTAATTCAGATCATGGATCCCTCACAACCAAGCTCTTCCACCCCACCAAATGATTCAACCCAACCTAAATATCCTACTTTTCATCCGTTCCAGTTTAATGATTTCAAACCGTTACTTGAACCTCAAGAAGCTATTCCACTTCTCCCTGATGAGCTCCAATATAAGGTCCTCAATCATACTCTAAAGTTACGAGGAAAAGATCTTGTTACTAAGTATTTAGAAATTTTACTTAAGAAACATGGTCTTGTTTTTCGTGGACTTCGTCCCCACCCCATGTACCCCTTTTGTTCTCTCTTCCATATTCACCACTGCCATCGTGTTCCAAAGCTTGCTCTTGTTTTCTTGTGGTACCTCACCCAGACATATCATGTTGGTTTTATCTTTAAAGCCCCTGATCTGTTATTCTATCTCCAGATTGCCATTTCTGATCCCGAAATACGGAATACCCATGCCGAATTATATGGTCTTCCAAGTTCATATAATTTAGCCATTTTCTTAAAGTGGTTTAAAACCTTGGACCAATGGAAAACAGCTCTAGCAACCCATCACCATACCTATTGTCTCATTCAGTTTTATAAGCCTCTCAGAACTCCCCATCCTGATGGTTCCAATGCTCTAATCGTAGAATGGTTCACTGAAAATCTCTCCAAAACAATCAAAGAACCATACAATGTTAACTATGTTACTTTTCTTTAGAATATTTGCGTCCTGAATAAAATTGATTATGAATCAGTCCCTAATTATGTCAAATTTGCTCATGACCCATGGCACAATGAACATTGGAATGATCATTCATGCACTCCATTGTTTGAAAGTCTCTATGCCTATGCAGAAACCCACAGATGGAGTTATGGTGACATTAGTTCCGATTCTGAAGCCTTTGTTAGTTTAAGCTCAAGTGATGAAAAAGCAGATGATTTTGCAGAAGATCTTGCAGAGCTCGCAAACACCAGCAATGATGAAGGTCCCTACTCTCCAAACACACCAATTTATGGTGGCCCCTCTGATTGGTATTTTGATAATACTGATGGAAATGAAACGGTCTAGCCACTTGCTTTGTTTCGTCATGCATGACGTCAAAGACCATTATCCCAAATAGCTGCATGTGAAGAATCTTTGCTTTTTATCTGCCAGCTGCTTTCTTTTGCTTTATGTATTTGTCTACTTTACTTTTGTAAAAGTAGTAAGAATCTTTGCTTTTTATCTTGGACAGCTGTTTAGTTGTTTGTTTGATAGCTTTGCCCTTATGCCTATAAAAGGAGCGAGCATTCATGGTTTTAAGTATCTTGGCGAGTGTAAGTTTTCCAGTGTGAGAAAGTGTGTACTCAATTAAGAAGATCTCTCCATGAGAGTCTTTTATAAGTTAATAAGATGCCTATCTTATTTTATATAATTCTGAGCCTATTGTTCTTCCTTGGTACTGGTCTATGTTTGATTATTATTAGGCATGCCTGTTCTCTTTTATATGTATTACGTAATCCCGATCCTGGCCCTATTTATACTTAAGTTTTATAATCTCCCTTTATGATTTTCTTTTATCTTTGTTGTCTTGTTTTTATATTTTAGAGTGTGTCTCTTCCCCCGGTATTGCGTAGTCCCATAACTACGGATATCCGTTATTGCAATAAGGGTAGAGAGATATCCATAGTTATGGGACTACGCAATACCGGGGGAAGAGACACACTCTAAAATATAAAAACAAGATAACAAAGATAAAAGAAAATCATAAAGGGAGATTATAAAACTTAAGTATAAATAGGGCCAGGATCGGGATTACATAATACATATAAAAGAGAACAGGCATGCCTAATAATAATCAAACATAGACCAGTACCAAGGAAGAACAATAGGCTCAGAATTATATAAAATGAGATAGGCATCTTATTAACTTATAAAAGGCTCTCATGGAGAGATCTTCTTAATTCAGTACACACTTTCTCACACTAGAAAACTTACACTCGCCAAGATACTTAAAACCATGAATGCTCGCTCCTTTTATAGGCATAAGGGCAAAGCTATTAAACAAACAACTAAACAGCTATCCAAGATAAAAAGCAAAGATTCTTACTACTTTTACAAAAGTAAAGTAGACAAATACATAAAGCAAAAGAAAGCAGCTGGCAGATAAAAAGCAAAGATTCTTCACATGCAGCTGTCTGGGATAATGGTCTTTGACGTCATGCATGACGAAACAAAGCAAGTGGCTAGTCCGTTTCATTTCCATCAATATTATCAAAATACCAATCAGAGGGGCCACCATAAATTGGTGTGTCTGGAGAGTAGGGACCTTCATCATTGCTGGTGTTTGCGAGCTCTGCAAGATCTTCTGCAAAATCATCTGCTTCTTCATCACCTGAGCTTAAACCAACAAAGGCTTCAGAATCGGAACTAATGTCACCATAACTCCATCTGTGGGTTTCTGCATAGGCATAGAGACTTTCAAACAATGGAGTGCATGAATGATCATTCCAATGTTCATTGTGCCATGGGTCATGAACAAATTTGACATAATCAGGGACTGATTCATAATCAATTTTATTCAGGACGTAAATATTCTGAAGAAAAGTAACATAGTTAACATTGTATGGTTCTTTGATTGTTTTGGAGAGATTTTCAGTGAACCATTCTACGATTTGAGCATTGGAACCATCAG
This sequence comes from Lonicera japonica, assembly GCA_021464415.1. NCBI lineage: Eukaryota > Viridiplantae > Streptophyta > Magnoliopsida > Dipsacales > Caprifoliaceae > Lonicera > Lonicera japonica. The sequence goes on from CM038466.1 coordinate 28,340,511, forward strand.
GATGGGGAGTTCTAAGAGGCTTATGAAACTGAATGAGACAATATGAATGGTGATGGGTTGCTAGAGCTGTTTTCCATTGGTCCAAGGTTTTAAACCACTTTAAGAAAATGGCTAAATTATATGAACTTGGAAGACTATATAATTCGGCATGGGTATTCCGTATTTCGGGATCAGAAGTAGCAATATGCAGATAGAATAACAGATCAGGGGCTTTAAAGATAAAACCAACATGATATGTCTGGGTGAGGTACCACAGGAAAACAAGAGCAAGCTTTGGAACACGATGGCAGTGGTGAATATGGAAGAGAGAACAAAAGGGGTACATGGGGTGGGGACGAAGTCCACGAAAAACAAGACCATGTTTCTTAAGTAAAATTTCTAAATACTTAGTAACAAGATCTTTTCCTCGTAACTTTAGAGTATGATTGAGGACCTTATCTTGGAGCTCATCAGGGAGAAGTGGAATAGCTTCTTGAGGTTCAAGTAACGGTTTGAAATCATTAAACTGGAACAGATGAAAAGTAGGATCTTTAAGTTAGGTTGAATCATTTGGTGGGGTGGAAGAGCTTGGTTGTGAGGGATCTATGATCTGAATTAAGGGATAGATAATGGGAAGACTATATGGGAAATGAGATGCGGGATCATTGAATTTAAAGGGCTTGCAAAATGGTTCCTTCAACTGAGGTTCGATGTGGGATAAAACATTTGCCTTTTGAACAATGCTTTGAGCTTGTCGAGAGAAGAAATCTGCAATGACATTATTTTTTCCTTTAATGTGTTTGACTTCATAATCCCACTGAGAAAACCATTCTGACCATCTGAGCAATTGAGAATGTGGAATTTGTTTGTTCTTAAATTGGATCATCGCTGGGAAGGAGAACATATCCATCTCGATCTTGAAATGATGACCAATTAAATGGAACTGAAATTTCTCAATGCCGCGCCTGACTGCAAGTATCTCCTTGAATGTAGAGTGATAGTGCAATTCACCCTGTTTGAACTTTCCTGATTTGTAACCACAAGGAGTTCTAATCCCGTCCTTTTTTTCAAGTAAGATAGCCGCCCAAAATTCATCACTCGCGTCTGTCTATAAAATTCGTTGGCCATCTGAGGGAATTTGCAGATCTGGTAGCTTATGAGTAAGTGCCTTCAATTTCTTTACCGCTTCTGTTTGCTTTTCTGACCATGGGGGTGGAGCTTTTTTGAGAAGGGCTGAGAGAGGAGCTGTGTAGTGAACAACTCTGGGAATAAACTGAGACATGTAATTGACCAACCCAAGGAATTGTTGAATTTGAGTTTTGTTAGTCAATCTGTCTGGAAACTTGAGCAGATCCTTTGAGATATGTTCCTGAAGTTGGAATCTTCCATTTTTGATTTTCATTCCAAGGAAATCTATTTCAGATATTCCTATGACCATCTTCTTTTCCGAAAGCATAATTCCATGAGTGAGGACGAGATGGTGAAATTGATGAAGGAGCTTCAAGTGTTCTGCTTCATTAGGGCTGAAGAGCAAAATGTCATCAATGTAAATTAATGCATTTTTTGCAATGGGCTCAAAGATAGACATCATTGTCTTCTGAAAAATGGAAGGAGCATTCTTTAATCCAAATGGCATAACCGTCCATTGACAATGAAATCTAGGGATACAGAATGCTGTCTTCGGACGATCAACTGGAGAGATGCCTAGTTGCCAAAATCTAGCTTTCAAATCAAATTTAGAGAAAATTTTTGCATTTGAAAGATGACTAAATAATGTGTGCTTCTGGGGCAAAGGAAACTTGTCACTGGCAAGGAAGTAATTCAAAGGCTGGTAATTAATTACAAGCCTCATCTTTCCACGCACTTGTTTAGACCGTTTATTCACATAGAATGCTTCACATGCCCAAGGGGAAGTAGTATCTTCAATCAGTTTTTGCTGTTTGAGAGAAACTAATTCTTGGAGAGCAAGGGCTTGATGTTCTAGATTCATACCAGAATGGGAAGCTCGTGTTGGATTAACATCTTCATTAAGCCTAAAAGGAAGCATAACAAAGAATTTGTTGTTTTGCCATAACGGATTCTGACATTTGGTAAGGAAATCAATGAGGGATTCCGCACAAGACATAGTGACTAAGTTCTTTTTTATTGTCTCCATTGAAATGCCTCGGTCAATTGGAAACTCTGGGGCAGCTTAATAGGAGGCCAGGGCTGCATCTGGATCATGCCATGGGAGAAACTGTTTCTTGTATCTGAGACCAATTTCAACAAATTGAACTGGGAGCTTTTTAAGTAAGTCCCATCCAATCATGAGTTCCTTTTGAGGGGCGTAACTACCATAAACTGAATGCTTGATTCGGAGGCCAGGAAAGAACTGAATCAGTATAGGCTTACTGACTTTGTCAACATAAAGGATTTCACCATTAGCAACACGAAATGCTAATTGACACGGCTTCCAAATAGACGAAGGCAATAGACTGGGATTAATCATTGTCTTAGTAGCACCAGTATCAAAAAGGGCAATTACACTAACTGGCTTGGAATATGGTTCTGTAAATAGCTTAACTCTGGCATGAGGGGAATGAATTGTGAGACATTCTTCATTCGAGAAAGCGAGCTGTTGAAGGGAGAGAGCAGCCTCACTTTCTACTTCTTCTGTTGAGGATACAACAGAACTTTCTGCTTCACTGAATTCTTCTGATTCTGCTTCAGATTCAGTGTAAGCGATTTGCATCAGACACCCTGGAGAGGCTTCTTCTTGAGCAGAAAGAATAGATTCAACATCTGATTCAGCAATATCCGGTGCTAGCTGATGAAGAAGAGCCATAAACTGCGTTCTTTTGGTAGAATCAGGCAGTTTTTAGCAAAATGACCAGGTTTGTGACAGATAAAGCATTTGTCAGATTTCTTTCCTCTGAAATTCTTCTTCTTGACAAACTTGAATTTCTTGAACTTCTTTCTCTTCTGCTTCTTGAATGGTTTGACAAAAGATTCATTTGAATACTTCTTGGAGGAATGAGAAGAGTGTGAGGATTTCTTATGCTTCTTTTTCTTGTAAGATTTGTGGTGCTGGGAACAGTCACAACCTTCTCTGTTCTTGCACTTAATCTTCCAATGGTCTTTATTGCACGCTGCTTTGAGCATCTTGCTGGTCTTTTCCATATCATCCATAAGCTTCTTTTGGTTACAGATTCGTTCAACAGAATCAGTAAGATGTTCATAAATCTTCCCAATAGAAAGATCTTTGATTTCAAGCTTCTAGATTTTGAAGAGCTTTTCTGCTTCTGCGACCAGGGCTTCTGGAAAGGACTTAAGAAAGACTTGTTTCAAATTAACATCATCTAGTCCGCCAATAATGTAGAATCGTTGCGACATTCTATCATAGTGACGTTCTAGGTCCTTATCCTTGAGTGAACAACATTTCATACCCATGAACTCTGGACAGAAAATGTCAGCATGCTTTGTAGGAGTTTCAACAAACTCGGTATAAATTATGCCGAGAATGATGTCAATAGATGCAACTTGCTGAAGCTGAAGTTATCTATACTCTTGTAGGGCTTCATACCAATCATGGAGTCTACCAACAATTCTAGCCAAAAATCTTTTGAAAATTGATCGAAGATCATATAGCTCATTGTCAGCTATTAACCATGCTTTAAATTGAAAGAATCGATCTTGCCATTGGTTTGGCTTGATATCATCAAGAGTGAATCGAACATGATTGTCATGAGCATGATTTGACTGAGGTGGTGCTGGATTGGTAAGTGGAACAGTGGTTGGTTCAGGTGGGTCTTTAACTATGGGGTCATTAGTTTCAGCTGGGGTTGGTTGGGTGTGTGATTGTTGGGCAGAATAAATCTGATCAAAGGATTCAAACAGATTATCAGATTGGGTTTTTATTGGTTCTCTATCAGCAAAGGCTAAAGCTCTGAGAAAGGAGGAGATTTGGTTTACAGGTTTATTCTCATGGATTTCCATAGTAAACATATCCATAGGTTTTGTGGAAGCACCTTGGATAACATCACTAAGGTCAGTAGGAGAACTGTACGCTGTTGACTGTACGCTGGGTGAAGTTTTAGAGGCAATTTGAGCTGGTTTTGCTGGAGGAGGAGTAGAAGTAGGTTCTTTGAGAATAATACCTCTAGCTTCTCTGGCTGTTGGAGGAGGGGGAATTGCCTGTAGAGGAATGGACCAATCAACTTGAGATGGGTGTTTAGCCTGGTATGGATAGTTGGATTTGGGTGGTCTAAAAACTGGCTTTGGATTTGGTTTAGGTTTTAGGGGAGAATTGGACCAAGGAGGTAATCTCCTTTTTGGTGGTTCATCCCAAAGGTTTATGGTTGTGGGAGTGCTTTTGCCAGATAAGGTATAATCACTAAGATCATATGAAGAAGGTGGAGCAATTTCTGATGGGTAGAACAAAGAGACATCTGAGAAATCTCTGCTTGGGAACAAAGATTGCTTGGAAGGAGGAGAGTAACGAGCAGCCTGCTGTCGCTGAGCATATTCACTTCTTTCAAGAGATTCTAACTGAGCTTGAAGAGCTTTTTTCTCATTTTCTTTATCTCTGAAAAAGTTTGCTGTAGCGGCAAAATCTCTGACTGTCATGGACACAGAACGCATCTGATCATTTAAGACCTTAATTCTCATCTTTAAATCAGCAATTGCTTCTTCCATAGTAGAGATGGATGAAACACGGGAATTTATTTGCTTGGTCTGCTGAGCAATTTGGGCGAGAACTTTATTCTATGCCAAGGCATTTTCCGCTTGCCAATTAAGTGCTGCTTCTGCTGCTGTTATCTTCTTGACTTGTCCATCAGAACCAATGGAAGTGGGGTTGGGAATCTTCCATCTATGGTTGGTTTGAGTGGAGAGATTATCAAAATCCTCTGGATGAGGAAAACCATAATCTTCATTTTCTTGAGACATCAGGTAACAAGAATCTGGCTGAGGTTGTGGTTGAACAACAGGGGATTGTGGAGAGGGAGGGTAATACTGTTTATAGGGTCTGCCAAGAGCTTTGAGGGCTTTCTGGGTATATGGATAAAGACGCTGAGGAGGTTGTTTTGGAGGTTCTGGGTTCTGAGGAGGTGGAGGTGGATTGCATGAAGGTATTTCTAGTGGAGGGGTAGGTAAGAGATTTTCACTATAAGAGACATAGTAGTCAAACTTGCCACTTGGTTCACCGAGAAGACCAACGATTTGATCACCTGCTTCATACCATTGTTGGAGAAGTTCTTGGGAAGACAAGGCCTTTCCAGAAAGATATCCGTAAGGGTAGAGAGATATTATTGCCCATGACTGCAATATGCAATAAGGGTAGAGAGATATTAGAGGGCAGAAATATTATTGCAGTCACAAAATTCATTATTTGTGACTGTTGTGAACAGTCACAATTTGTCTTTGTGACTGCCATGAAAAAGTGGGCAGATGTCGTAGTACCCAACATTTGGTTCAACTGAGTTTCCCTTTTCTACATCAAGTGATATACAATACATCGGATTGGATCGTTTATATATCAGAATCTGAATTTCTTCTTTTTCCCCTGGTATTTCGATCATGGAGGCCAGAGTAGCCAATGCGTCGGCGAAATTATTCTGTGTTCTCGGAATGTAGAAAAACTCGACACAGTCAAACTTCTCCGATACCGTTCCCGTTCTAGTTACAAGCACCATCAAAGTACATCTTCCATTCATTATCCACGGTGATTTTCATAATGCCCTCATCGGGAAACTCAAATTCCTCTATCTCAACATCGATGATAGGGTTTCCAGCTAGATGATCTGCGATGACTTGCCCTTTGACTGCTCTTTGAGTAACGTAGGATATGTCAAATTCTGATAGCCAAAATACCCATTTAGCCATTCTATTTGTCAGAACTGGCTTCTCAAACAAGTGTCTCAAGGGGTCCATGCGAGATATTAAGATCACGGAAAAAACTAACATGTAATGCCGTAACTTTTGGGTAGCCCATACCAAGGCGGCGCATGATTTTTCTAATGACATGTAATTTTGTTCTCCAGGGGAAAGTTTTTTGCTTAGATAATATATTGCTCTCTCAGTCTTACTTTTCAACAAATGTTGTGCTAACATTGCCCTTGTAATACCCCTAGCCTTATTTTGCTTTTAAAACTCTCATCTTATTTTATATAGTTGATAAGTTGTATTTCGGCTAGCGTTCTTGTGATGTAATGTACCTACTTGTAGTTTCAAGCCTTGGGCATGTTGTTATAGTGTAATTAAGTTTGAATAATCAATCGTTTCATCATTCGGGTGGTCCGAATTGAAAATGAGATCTTAAACGCGTGTTTTGATTCTACGCGATTTACTAAATTTTGTCCAACTTTGAGAGGTCATAACTTCTTCATCCGATGTCCAACTGACTCCCCATTTGCAGCCAAATCTTCCTCTCTTTTCCCTCTACAAGTTTCATGTTTGGCCCGAGTCAAGATTTGGACGTTTCGAGGCTCAATCTAGGCTCCTAAGGTGATAGTTTGTTGCAGCAGTCGCCATGATTGATCATGCAAGACCATGATCGATCATGGGCAAACTAGACCACTCCAGAACACATCATGATCGATCATGGGGGACCATGATCGATCATGGTAAGCCTGTAGGTCGTAATTGACCACTTTTGACCCGAAAACTCACATTTTTAACCCCATTTCTCCCACACCTTCGACATAACCATTCCAAGGGAGAGTGATGGTCTTAAGAGCAACCTAAGGGAGGGTTTTTTGGATCTTGGAAGACATCCAATCTATTGAGCCATGCTTTGGCTTCCGAATCATCTTCTTCTCCTTCGTCTTCAACCTTCCACACCTCTATTAAAGCTTGGCGAAGCTTTAGGGTTTCAATTTCTTGGGGAGAAGACACTGCCACACCATCATTTTCTGAATTTGAGCTTCATAGAGGTGGGAATCTAGTATCAAAACTATTTTTCTAACTTTTTATGGTTTGATTCTCACTATACCACCTATTTGTTCAAAAAACCCTAAGTTATCTACACATGCTTTGGGTGTATGGTTAGATTATGATGTAGTGTTTAAATTAATGATTATGTAGCCTATATGTTGATTAAATAGCATGATTCAACTATAAATTCTTATCAAATACTTGCCTTTCACTAAAACCCAACTTGGACAAGATTGCATACTGATGATATTTGCTACACATATTTATATAAACGGATAATAGTCCAAGTGGTTGGATTTCTTCATGAAATACTTATTAAACGAATTGTTTTACTTATTGAGATGGTTTATACTAAAAATGTCATGTTGAATACATTACGAGTTTTATGTGTGATCATTGCTTTGCCTAAAGGCTTATTGCTAGCGCTAGTCCATGATAGGTCCCAGGTTCGTCTCTAACGATTGAAACTTTAAGTTAGGACAGAGAGCCCCTGGGTGCAAGACCCGAAATCGTGCACGAAAAATAACGGGAGGCCCTGTTGCCGCGTGGTTGAAAGGCCACGAAATGCAGACCTGGTTGTACGCTTGGATAAACGCGGTTATCGTTGAGACTTGTGATTCGTGAGTTCTGGGGTGAAGCCCGTATCAGTTGTATTACAAGGTTATTGATATAAGCTACTTCCATATATGTGTGTATATATAACGGGTAAAGAAGGCCTTACTACTTTTTCTAAATTTAATTTATTATATGATTCCCACTGAGTCAGTTTGACTCACTCCTACTATTTTCTATATAGGTACTTCTACAGGTTCGTCGGGAAAGGGGAAGAGGAAGGACGATGCTTCTTAGACTGCCTCATTTCCTACTTCATAGTTAATTAAAGGTCCTTCGAATGGAAGGACCATTGATCTTAAAATTTTGTTTACACTAGCGATGTGATATGTAATATGTATATTTCCTCTATGACTGATATGTAAATTAAGGATTATAGACTTATGTTTTGGAACCTTGTTAGAGGCCTGTAACATATACTTTATATGATATGGTTATGGTGTGAATTTCAGTTTCATGGATATAATCATTGCTTATTGTTCTATGTTCATCTTATTTTGGGTCGCCGTCGAGTACGGCTCCGTGATTAACCAGGTCCCAGAGGGTAAATCCTCTTAACGGGATTTGGGGCGTCACAAGTTGGTATCAGAGGCATAGGTTCCTTTTTCTTTCGCCAAGAGTGGGGTAGAATAGGAAATTCGATTTCGTGTTGATTTTATCCATTCTAATTATTGAGATTGGGAGAAACTCGAGGAGCCAGTTTTTGTTTCTAGCGTAGTAGCAGAGGGACTAATGGGTTATATTATAGTCAGCCGCAGCGCAACAGATGACTATCCTATAAATCATTAGTATACTGCCACTATCTAGAATCGAAACAAGATGGTCAATTGGGTTCTACCCAGAAAGTTTATTTCTTATTCCTCGGATGTTCATTTCGTCTTTTAATTCCATGTTATCCTGTGATACTTGTTGTGCTAAACATCTTTTGATCTTCCTATAGAATGGGACCAAAGAAAGGAAGTAAGAGGCCGGTTTATCAACATGACAATTCGGGTGAGGGGGAACCCATTGAGAATCAGGATACTGGGGGTGGTTCTAATCAACATTTGGCTGCTCGATTGGAAACTATGATGAGTGGGTTTCTCAACAAACTCACCGGTGTCCTTAAGAACAATCATGGTACTACTAGCGGTGTTGGTCCTAGCAGCACCCGAGCTCCTAGGAACACCACCAATGATGATGAAGATGTGGTGAATGTTGAGCATGACCCTCAAGGAGGGGAGGGCGATGAGGTTTATTACCTTAAGGAATTTAATAGTTTACAGCCACCAAAGTTTAACGGGTCACCTGGACCCGAAGCCGCTGAAGGATGGCTTTACCATATCCACTCCCAACTCCAAATATTGAATGCCCCTGAGCAAATGTGGGTTGGATTCGCTTCTTTAAAGCTTGAGGGCAGTACACTGCGATGGTGGAGGTCCATTGGTGGACTTAATGTGATTACTGGTTAGGTTGAGTTTGATAGAGCCTTTCGTGATAAGTATGTGTCTGATGCATACTGTAGAGCAAAGCGAGATGAGTTCTACAACTTGATTCAGGGGAGAATGTCGGTTGAGGAGTATCGTCTTAAGTTCAAGGAGCTAAGCATGTATGTGATGGGGATTTCTGATCAGCAAAAGCAAGAGAGATTCCTCAATGGCCTTAGAGTTCAATATCTCCGTATAATGGGTTTCACTGAATTTCCCACTTACAAAGCCTGTGTTGAAGCGGCTCTTAAGCTCGACAACCAATTTGAACAAACCGCCCATCTTATGGGACCAGCGAACAAGAGAAGAGGAAATGATCGGAGGGGCCCTTGGGACAGGAACAAGAAAACTCGTTCTAGTTCAGAATCTTCTGGAAGAAACAACACTAGCAGTGGAGGCAATAGAGGGCCACGTTCTGGGTGTTTTATCTGTGGCAGTCATGATCACTATTGCAAGGATTGCCCGAACCGTGATCGAAGAGAGGAGATGAGCCAGAATAGTGGGCGTAGCCGAGGTGGAAGCAGTGGGAGAGGCCAGTCGGGTAGGTTTGGAAGCCGTTCATCTCAGTCATCATACCAAGATCGAACTCTGAACCAGGGACAGTATCAAGGGAACTACCTATCTCAGCAGCAACAATCTACATATCGCCCAAATAAGCCACAAGGCCAGGGAAGCCAAGGGGGCCGAGTCTTCAATTTGACTCCAATGGCGAGCCAAGAGGACCATACTGTGATGGAAGGTAGTCTTGTTCTTTTTAACACTGGTGTTAAAGTTTTATTCGATACTGGTGCATCTCACTCCTTCATATCTATTGCATGTGCTGTAAGTTTGGGTTTGAAACCAAAGAAGTTAGAAGTACCCATTAGTATTGGCATGCCTACAGGAGTTAGTGTTTATTTAAGCCATTATTGCTCAATAATTATCTCCCTTCACTTCGACTGTCATATGGAGGATAGATTTCTTTTAATTGACATGAGTCCTTATGATTTAATCCTTGGGATGGATTGGTTAACGAAGTACCAAGCCACAATAGATTGTCACGCTAAGAAAGTTATCATCTCTCATCCTTGGGGTGAAAAAGTTGTCTTTTATGGAGAGAAATACAATCTATATCCGGTAACTTATGCTCTCAAGAAGGAACAACGGGATTATAAGGGGTGGTTAGCAAGCATAGTGAGTACCGAAATCACGCCGTTGATTCCTCAAGACGTCCCAATCGTTAATAAGTTCTTGGATATGTTTCTTGATGACATGCCTGGATTGTCCCCGCACCGGGAGATCGAATTAAGTATTGATTTAGCACCGGGAGCTACACCCATTTCTATTGCACCTTACCGTTTGGCTCCAGCAGAGCTAGGTGAGCTCAAGACTCAATTAAATGATCTTTTATCCAAAGGGTTCATTCGGCATAGCTCGTCCCCTTGGGGAGCACCAGTCTTGTTTGCCAAGAAGGCTAACGGGTCGCTCCGCCTTTATATTGATTATCGTCAACTCAACCGGGTTACCATTAAAAACAAGTATCCTCTTCCGCGTATTGATGATTTATTTAACCAACTTTGAGGCGCTTATTTCTTCTCTAAGACTGATTTGCGATCGGGTTATCATCAACTGCATGTCTATGAGATGGATATCCCCAAAACAGCCTTTTGTACCCGCTATGGTCACTTTGAATTCCTAGTCATGCCTTTTGGGCTAACTAATGCACCTGCCGCATTCATGGACTTTATGAATCGCATTTTTTGACCTTTCTTAGATCAGCTTGTTATGGTTTTTGTTGATGATATTCTTATTTACTCTCGTTCCGAGGCCAAGCATAAGAAGCATCTTCGTATTGCTCTTCAGCTGCTTAGAAATCACCAGCTCTATGCAAAGTTCTCCAAATGTGATTTTTGGAGGGATGAGGTGAAATTTTTGGGACACGTTATTTCACGAGGATGTATCTCTGTGGATCCCACTAAAGTGGAGGCAATCTTGAATTAGAACCGTCCCACCAATGTGTCAGAGATTCGTAGCTTTCTTGGGCTGGCCGGTTACTACCGGCGATTCGTTGAAAATTTCTCACGCATATCCGTTCCACTTACACGCCTTACGCAAAAGGGTGTACCCTTTGTATGGGATGATAGTTGCAAAGAATCTTTTAATGAATTAAAGTACCGCTTGACCACTGCTCTAGTTCTTGCCTTGCCAGAGAGAGGCTTAGGTTATGTTATCTACTGTGATGCATCCCATTTGGGTTTGGGCTGTGTCCTCATACAACTTGAACATGTAATTGCATATGCGTCTCATCAGTTGAAGACTCATGAGAAAAATTATCCAACTCATGATCTTGAACTTGCTGCCGTTGTTTTTGCATTAAAGATATGGCGCCATTACCTGTATGGAGAACGATTTGAGGTATTCTCCGATCACAAAAGCCTTAAGTATATTTTTACACAGAAGGATCTTAACCTAAGACAACGCCATTGGGTTGAATACTTAGAGGACTATGATTTCACTCTTCAATACCATCCGGGTAAAGCCAACGTTGTAACTGATGCACTTAGTCGCAAATCACAAGGTTCCATTTCTGCCTTGAGGTGTCGTGAGTGGAGACTACTTGAGGAACTCCAACGATACAATCTGGTGGTTCATCAAAGGCAAAACATAGCCTTCTTGTCTAATCTTGTAGCTACTCCAGTTCTGAATAACCAAGTAATTGCATGTCAAGGAAGTGATGGAGATCTGATAGATTGTCGGAATAAAATTCTGATTGGTGAGCAGGTAGAAAATGTCACCCTGGGTGAGGATGGAGGCCTTCGGTATAAAGGGAGATTAATAGTGCCACATTCCAACAATGAACTAAAACAAACAATCCTAGCCGAAGCACATAATTCCCAGTTTACCATTCATCCGGATAGTACCAAGATGTACCGAGATCTGAAATGCACTTATTGGTGGCAGGGTATGAAGCGTGACGTAGCAACCTTTGTTTCACATTGCTTGTCGTGCCAACGTGTCAAAACTGAACACCAGAAACCCGGAGGACAACTTCAGCCTCTTCCTATTCCCGAGTGGAAGTGGGAAAACATTACTATGGACTTCCTCATGGGATTGCCGAGAACGCAAAAGAAGCATGATGCAGTATGGGAAATTATTGACGGACTCACTAAATCATCCCATTTCTTACCGATCCGTGAAACTGATTCTTTGGAAAAGCTAGCGAAACTCTATGTCAATGAAATTGTTAAGCTCCATGGAGTACCATTGTCAATTGTTTCTGATCGTGACCCTCGTTTTACATCTCGATTTTGGGAAGCTCTCCAGCAAGCCATGGGCACGAGATTGACTTTTAGTTCAGCATTCCATCCTTAAACCGATGGCCAGTCAGAGAGGACAATCCAAATTCTTGAGGATATGCTTAGAGCATGTGTTTTAGACTTCCGGGGTAATTGGGATGACTACCTCCCTTTAGCCAAATTCGCCTACAATAATAGCTTTCAAACGAGTATTGGTATGGCCCCTTATAAGGACTTGTATGGCAGACCCTGTAGATCACCAGTGTGTTGGGTGAAAGACGGGGAAGCTTCATTACTTGGACCGCAATTAGTTCAAGAAACCACCAAGAAAATCAAGATGATTAAACAACGGCTGATAACGGCCCAAAGTCGTCAGAAAAGTTACTCTGATAGGAGGCGACGACCTCTTGAGTTTGAAGTGGGTGACTATGTCTTTCTTAAAGTCAAGCCTCGTCATAGCGTGGTGCTCTTTGGAAACAAGGGGAAGTTGGCCCCGAGGTATATTGGACCGTTTGAAGTAACTCAGCATGTAGGATCAGTCTCTTATTGTTTAGCTTTGCCCCCTTCACTGCAACGTGTTCACAATGTATTCCATGTATCGATGCTTCTTAAATATGTGTCGGATTCCTCTCATATTGTCCCAACTAAAGAACTTAAAATCAATGAGGATGTGTCTTATGAGACATGTCCAATGGCCGTGGTCGATCGTAAAGAACAAGTTCTTCGTAAAAGAGTAATTCCTTTGCTGAAAGTCATCTGGCGACATCATGGCGTGGAAGAAGCCAAGTGGGAGCCCGAGTCGGAAATTCAGGCAAAAAATCCACATTTATTCAATTAAGGTACCCTCTAACCTTACTTACCCTAAGTTCGAGGACGAAATTTCCTATGGAGGGGAGGTTGTAATAGCCCTAGCCTTATTTTGCTTTTAAAACTCTCATCTTATTTTGTGTAGTTAATAAGTTGTATTTCGGCTAGCGTTCTTGTGATGTAATGTACCTACTTGTAGTTTCAAGCCTTAGGCATGTTTTTATAGTGTAATTAAGTTTGAATAATCAATCGTTTCATCATTCGGGTGGTCCGAATTGAAAACGAGATCTTAAACGCGTGTTTTGATTCTACGCGATTTACTAAATTTTGTCCAACTTTCAGAGGTCATAACTTCTTCATACGATGTCCAAATGACTCCCCGTTTGCATCCAAATCTTCCTCTCTTTTCCCTCTACAAGTTTCATGTTTGGCCCGAGTCAAGATTCGGACGTTTCGAGGCTCCTTCTGGGCTCCTAAGGTGACAGTTCGTTACAGCACTCGCCATGATTGATCATGGAAGACCATGATCGATCATGGGAAAACTAGAGCACTCCAGAACACTTCATGATCGATCATGGTAAGCCTGTAGGTCGTAATTGACCACTTTTGACCCAAAAACTCACCCTTTTAACCCCATTTCTCCCACACCTTCGACATAACCATTCCAAGGGAGAGTGAGGGTCTTGAGAGCAACCTAATGGAGGGTTCTTTGGAGCTTGGAAGACATCCAATCCATTGAGCCATGCTTTGGCTTCCGAATCATCTTCTTCTCCTTCGTCTTCAACCTTCCACACCTCCATTAAAGCTTGGCGAAGCTTTAGGGTTTCAATTTCTTGGGGAGAAGATACTGCCACACCATCATTTTCCGAATTTGAGCTTCATAGAGGTGGGAATCTAGTATCAAAACTATTTTTCTAACTTGTTATGGTTTGATTCTCACTATACCACCTATTTGTTCAAAAAACCCTAAGTTATCTACACATGCTTTGGGTGTATGGTGAGATTATGATGTAGTGTTTAAATTAATGATTCTATAGCCTATATATTGATTAAATAGCATAATTCAACTATAAATTCTTATCAAATACTTGCCTTTCACTAAAACCCAACTTGGACAAGATTGTATACTGATGATACTTGCTACACATATTTATATAAACGGATAATAGTCCAAGTGGTTGGATTTCTTCATGAAATACTTATTAAACGAATTGTTTTACTTACTGAGATGGTTTATACTAAAAATGTCATGTTGAATACATTACAAGTTTTATGTGTGATGATTGCTTTGCCTAAAGGCTTATTGCTAGCGCTAGTCCATGATAGGTCCCAGGTTCGTCTCTAACGATTGAGACTTTAAGTTGGGACAGAGAGCCCTTTGGTGCAAGACCCGAAACCTTGCACGAAAAATAACAGGAGGCCCTGTTGCCGCGTGGTTGAAAGGCCATGAAATGTAGACCTGGTTGTACGCTTGGATAAATGCGGCTATCATTGAGACTTGTGATTCGTGAGTTCTGGGGTGAAGCCCGTATCAGTTGTATTATAAGGTTATTGATATAAGGTACTTACATATATGTGTGTATATATAACGGGTAAAGAAGGCCTTACTACTTTTTCTAAATTTAATTTATTATATGATTCCCACTGAGTCAGTTTGACTCACTCCTACTATTTTCTATATAGGTACTTCTACAGGTTCGTCGGGAAAGGGGAAGAGGAAGGACGATGCTTCTTAGACTGCCTCATTTCCTACTTCATAGTTAATTAAGGGTCCTTCGAATGGAAGGACCATTGATCTTAAAATTTTGTTTACACTAGCGATGTGATATGTAATATGTATATTTCCTCTATGACTGATATGTAAATTAAGGATTGTAGACTTATGTTTTGGAACCTCATTAGAGGCCTGTAACATATACTTTATATGATATGGTTATGGTGTGAATTTCAATTTCATGGATATAATCATTGCTTATTGTTCTATGTTCATCTTATTTTGGGTCGCCGTCGAGTACGGCTTCATGATTAACCAGGTCCCGAAGGGTAAATCCTCTTAACGGAATTTGGGGTGTCACAGCCCTCACTAATGAGTTGTTGACGGACATGTACATGATTAATGGCATACACTTTTGAGGAGGTGCTAAGACTGGAGGATTAGACAAATATCGTTTAATCTTATCAAATGCTTCTTGGCATTGTTCATTCCATTGTCCATCAGAGCTATTTTGGAGTAATTGAAGATTGGTTCACATGTTTGAGTTAATTGTGAGATGAATCTGCTAATGAACTACAATTTCCCAAGAAACCCCCGAATTTCTTTCTCAGTCTTTGGAACGGGCATTTATTGTATTGCCTTTATTTTCGCTGGATCAACCTCTATCCCCTTTCTGCTAACTATGTATCCCAACATTTTTCCTTTAATGACCCCGAATACGCATTTTTAAGGATTCAACCATATTTGGAACCGAATAATTCTTTTGAAGAAGATCCGAAGGGTTGCCACGTGGCTTTCTCGGTCTAGGGACTTGATAATCATGTCATCCACATATACCTCGACCTTTTTGTGAATCATGTTGTGGAATAATATGGTCACGGCCCGTTGGTATGTAGCCCCAGCATTTTTTAACCCGAACGGCATGACAGTGTAGCAATAAGTACCCCATGGCGTGATGAAAGCTGTCTTTTCCTAATGATCGAGATGCATCTTGATCTGATTATACTCGACGAACCCATTAACAAATGATTTCAGGGCATGATTCGCCGTATTGTCGACAATGAGGTCGATATTTGGTAGCGGGAAATCATCTTTTGGACATGCAGCAATTAGATTTCAATAATCAACGCAAACTCATACTTTACCATTGGCTTTTGGTACAGGCACGATGTTTGCCAACCAAGTAGGGTATTCAACAACCCTTATGAAACCAACGCCTAATTGCTTCGTTACTTCTTCTTTTACCTTGAAGGACCATTCAGGTATTAATTTTCTTAACTTTTGTTTGGTTGGTTTGCATTCAGGTTTTGTATATACCTCATGCATTACAATATTGGTATCCAAACCCGACATATCAGTGTATGACCAAGCGAAAACATTGATGAATTCTTTCAACAAATTTTCTAAATCCAGCTTTTCATTATTATTTAATTCGGTCCCGATTTTTAATTCTTTTTTATCATCATCCATTCCCAAATTTATTGTGATGGTATCCCCTTCAATGGGTCGTATTCTTTGTTCATTTCGGAGATTTTCGTTCATCGCTTCTATTGACCTTGAAGGTCTTAATCTTATTTTGATAATAACAATAAATTAATCATGTGTAATTTAACATGTTCTTGATATAAGATTATAGATTTCTCATTTGAAAAATCAAGAATAGCATGATTGCTCAAAGGAAGTTTGACAAGGATCATTCAATCAATATCCGATCAAGTCAACGAAGTATTCGACTAAAACCTATCTACCCGAATTTAGATCATTCTTCTACAAGCGTTGGACGAGACAAGAAGATCAATCTCATCACTCACAAGCTAGCAATGCATTTCATGAAGCACAAAAGATCAAGGATCATATGCTAAAGTTTCAAGGGAAAAGCTTCAAGTGAAGAATCAATTTGAAGAAACAAATCGAAGCATTCGAAGACTCACCTAGTCGGTAATTGAGTGTTTGCTTAGGATTAATGTAAAGTTTCTTAATTGATTGATTATATAGCTCAAATATAAACTTGCATCATTATTAGATTGATCAAAACCAAGTTTGAATCAAAATCATTTCAAAACATTATTCTTGCAAAAACCGGTTTTGAAATAAATTCATATTAATTTTAAATGATCATATTTTAAGCTATAATAAAAATGGGTATCTTAGAAACATATATTTGAGGTTTAAAAATCATTAGAATTTTATTTGGAACTAAATTATTAAATTGGAAAAATATTTTTATTTTTCGTTTAAAATTCGCTCAATTTTTGCCCAGTTTTGATCTAACGGTAAAATGGAGACCTTCCAGAACTCCGATCATTTTGAAATTTTGACGGTAGTTAGAAAACATCTCCTGGCAATTTTTACTAAAATTTGAGCATGATCCAACGGTCCAATTGGGAGAAATTAACAAAACAATTTTGAATTTTTTTGTCAAAACTAGCTGTTGGGAAGTTTGAAAATGTATACCTTGGAGCCAAAACCTCTCTTAATCATCCCCAACGGCCATATGATTTTGTAAGCTATAAATATGATGTCTTAGACATGTTATAACACACTTGAATCATTCTACAAACTTATTTTACATATATACAAAGTTATTCAAGTATTCAATTCATTTAATTGATCAATCTTTCATTTTTGAGCTATATACTTTGATCAATTTTGATATCTCTTAGTGTGAGCTTCATTTGTATTTTGTTATACACAAGAGAGATATTGTACATTGGTGTTAGCCACCAAAACTTATTCAAATCATATTTGTGAGAGGTGTATCTCATAGAATAGCAAGAGAGATTTCTTGTGAGAGTATTGAGGGTATTTCAATACTTGTAAGAGTGTGTGATAAGAATACACTTGTAGAGGTTTGATCTTCACCCGGAAGGAGATCGGTTATAGTGGAAATTCTCGGGGAACTAACCGAGCGCGGAGTAGGGGAACAAGCCGAACCGTGTGGACAAAAAATCTTCGACTTTGATCGGTTCTATCTTTCTATCCCTTGCTTTATTATATTGTGCTATTTATTCGTTGTGTTTGGATTTAACTTTGTTGTTGATTGCTTGATAAATATAGACATAATATTTCAATTAATTTTAAAAATCCGATTAAGTTTTAAAATCCCTATTCACCCCCCCCCCCCTCTAGGGTATTTTCCGACCTACAACTTCCATATCACAGGAATCAAAGTAAGAGGAATTATTGACAATTTTATTGATAGAAACGTCATTATGTACAGATAATAAACATTTTAACTCTTGTACATTTATATCAACATTTCTTGCTTTCTTTTTGGATATCTTCTTCTCCTTGATAGGGCGGATAAGATGTACCGGGTCCCCGAGATAATCTTCGTCGAGTGCCATTACCTCGAACATATTTCCAAGCATCTCCTCTTCTTCAAGGGGTTCGACAGGTGGTGGTGTGATCTTCAATTTGGATGAGAATGTGTGAGTAAAACCTTCATCTATGCATAAATCTTCTTCGAAGAAGATCTCCAAGCCTGGCTGTCTTGTCCCTTGTTGATTGACCCACGGCTCTTGGAACCCATAGTAAGGGAAGTCTTCACCCTCTTTCACAAACCATCCATTCAGTGAGCTATCGGCGGGTATGGCATTTTTTACTTGGTCCTCATTTCTCGTGTACCCTAACCCGGCAAACGGACTTGGCTGTTGGTATGGCTCAATCATTTGTGCAATTCCAGCTTTGTATTTTCCCAAGCCAATTCTCGGTAAAAATTTCATTTTCCTCATCATTTACACCACTCACGAATTTATGGTTGACATGTCATCGGGAGGCAAGTATTCCACTATTTGGGTAGTAAGGGCTTGAACTTTCGACTCATATGAAAACCTTCCGAGTTGCATGTCTTGACTACCAATTCCCAAGACAGGTGAGTCTTTAAGAGTTATGGTCCTTTCAGGGTCCCCTTTGATAATGATGACATCCCCATTGAACGGTATTTTTATCTTTTGATGAAGAGATGAGAGGAGAACACCAATCTCGTGTAACTAAACTCGGCCCAATAATAGATTAAAACTTGACAGAATATCAATGACTTGGAACTCGGTAGTGAATGTGGCCGGCCCCATTTTCATATCCAGCATTATAGAGCCTAGCACTTCTCGCTTTGTGTTGTCGTAGGCTCGAACTGTGACTGGCGATTCTTGCAATGTGGTTAGGTCGATGCCCAAGCGGACTACAATTTTTAGCGGGCATACATTAATGGTGAAAACATTATCCACAAGGACGTAAGGTATTCATATCCCTTGGGCTACCACAGTGATATATAAGACCTAATTATGATCTCGCCCAAGAGGTGACAAGTTTTCATCCGAGAATCCAAGCATTTGTTTTTCTACTCCCATTGATGCGATCATGGCTGTTAATTTTTTCGGGGTGGAGTCGAAAGGGACAATGGACTCATCTAATATCTTCATTAATGCCACTCTATAAGGTTTAGACGCAACCAAAAGTCCCCATATTGAGATATGTGCCTATGTTTTCTTCAGCTGTTCCACGACACGTCCTTCCTCTGGGTCTTTCATTGGCTCTTTGGTGAACTGGTGGCTGTCGGTTGTTTGGGAGGTTGTGGTTAATAGGCCCTACCCGATCGACTTAGTTGTTAAACTCAGGTTGTCACCGGATCGGCTGGTTCTTTAGAGGATTCAAGAGGAATTGCAGGTGCCTTCTTTTCGACTTAAACAACTTTGTTCCAATCAAAGGCAATCATGCTTATTTGTGGTGAGTGGTTTCTTCAGTACACACTTTTCCCCATTGTCCTTCCGCGGTTATATCCATGGCTTTGTCTTCTCGGATTGTCTGTTAAATGCGGGAAATGGGTGATCCCTTGATTCTGTCTTCCAAGCCCAAGTCCAGGTATAAAATTCATCTGTTTCATCCATCCCATGACTTTTGGATTTATGACTTCTTGTGATTGTGAGGGAGGAATCTCATCAATGCATAACCCCAGTATTGTCTCATCTTCAGTTTCTTTGCTAACTTTCAATTTGAGGCCATGTTTGATATTATCGTTATGAGAAGGCCCTTCATGGCCTAATTTCAAGACCATAATATTTCTGTTATCTATGATAGGTTGAATCAAAAGAACAGGATTCGGTAAATCCAAATTTTCTTCAATGGCATTAATATGATAGTCGGGCAAAGATTTCGTGCGACATTAGGTGCGGACAGATCATGTATTCTTTTGCTATCAATTAGGTTCTAGATAGCATGGCGCAAGGCCATACAGTTATAGGTAGTGTGCCCAAAGTCTTGATGATATTCACACCGCTCGTTCATGTTCCAATGTGGGGGTATTAGTTGTGGGATTGGCCTTAGGTTCATGGGATACATTATCCCAGCTTCCTTCAACTGTTCAAACACTTTTCCCAACGAGCCCAGTAATCACGATAAGTATCTGTCTCTTGACTTGTTTTGGTCAAACGTTCTTGGATTATTATTTGTATTATTGCGATACCCTGGCGTGGAATAATTCCCAGCGTTTCTTTGGGGACCCTGATTATATGAATTATTAGAATAACCCCCTCAATATGGTCCGTAAGTGAAGACTTGATTGATGGCCGATGTTGTAGTCTTCTTATATTGAGATATAAATTTCTTAGTTTTGGCTTGTTTTGCTAATTCTTCCTTAATCTCATTGCCTACATGGAGTAGGGCTTTAAACCGTCCGAAGAATTGATGCCCCATTTGAGTTCGAATTTCGAGCTTCAAATTCTTAACAATCATACCCAACTGCTCTTCTTCATTGAGACGTTCAACCATTTAAGTGACAAGTTCCCTCCATCTCGTGACGAATCCACTGATATTTTCCTCGTCTTTCTGCTTAGCCATTTCTAAATGATTCCATGTGATTTTAAGTTCTTCATTCGTTTTGTATTGGGCAACGAATTCTTGGACAATGGCAGACCAAGACCGAACACGATGCTTCTCGAGACTCAAAAACCAGCTCTGGGCCGACCCAGCGAGAGAAAGATGAAAGGAGTTAGCCAACTCAACTTCCCCAATGTCATAGATACTCATTGACCTAACATAGGATTTCAGGTGGAGCTCCGATGGACTAGTCCCAGTGAATTTCTAGATGGACGGTATCTTGAAGCCAACCGGATAGCCAGCCTCAGGGTACAAATTATAAGTCTGCATTTGAGTTAGATCATTTGAACTTTCAGCCACCTTCTGAGTGAGTGCTCTCAATTGCTCTTTAAGCTCAGACAATTCTTTATCATCTCTGTGTATTTCCATTGGTGACGTCCCGTCTCCTTTAATGCTTATTGGCTTTCTTATCGGCTCATAGTAAGGATCATGGTAAGGCTCATGCATCGGCAGCATCTGTGAAAGAACTTGCTCAATTGGGTTTTGATGTAGCCAATTGTTAACAGGATCGGGCATGACCCTTGGTGGATTCGACTGTTAAAGCGGAGGTGGTACTTCAGTGTGGACTGATAGTGGTGGTGGTGGAATAGTCGGGGCTTCCTTTACCGATTCTGATGCACGTCCCTAGGACAACTCGTCCAATTTGGTGTGAGTATTTTGATTGTCAGTTAGGAGGAGGGCCATGTTCTCGTTCAGATTCATCAACATCCGATATAAGTCCTCTGGGCTAGGTACTGGAACATTATCACTTGTGCTTGTGCCGGCTAAGTTTGGATCCGTATTTTAATGCGGTGGCACACCCCCTATAGCATTATTCTGTGGCATACTCTGGTTTGAGTAGAAAAGACCGGGCGGCGGATCCGCTGCATGATTCAATTGATTAATCGTGCTCCAATTTGGTGTGTTCTGATCCATGGAGTCGAACAAATCTGGTCTGACTAATCATCCAGTAATGTCTCTTCTGGCCCATGCTGAGGCGAGATTGAATGGGTATTTGAAGTGGGAGAGAAGGACCAATCCATTCGCGTATATTTCCCCGAAAAATAAAAACAATATATCATTTAGAAATTGCCGGACCTTATCCAAAAATACATCGATCCGGACGACGCTTAACACACAAAACATTTTCTTAAGATGAGATCAAAAACAGACCAACAGTGACAACTTGAGAGCCCCGTATAGAAGTATGGTAAGAGTATAATTCCTTGGGTTCCCTCACCGTCTATAGTTTGAAAAATCATTTTTGAAAAGATTTTTTAGGAAAATCATTTGAAAAACACGGGAAGTTCTCTCTTCATGAGTTGTTTTATTCCTAGAATCAATGCTAGGAAAATTATGTAGATTTTCAGTCTCCGTGACTTTTTACAGCGGAGGTTGGGCAGCCTCCAGCCGTACCTGTTGAAACCATGATGGTATAATTGACAGGGCCCTTGCACACTAGAATCTCACGACTGTCAGTCATTAAAATAATGCAGAAAATCTTTGTGTTCTAAGCTGACTCCCCTATATGCAAGCGTGGTTGAATAGGGTAAGGTTTAAGGCTCCCTTCTATTTGGCAGGTCTTACGATATACTTTAAAAGCACAGGTACATGTAAGGACATTTTCATATACATCCCGGGTATGTGAGTATTTTAGTCACTCTATATACCTCGGTAAGTACTTGGCCAAGGAAAGTGGTCCCAGGCGCTTTTGGCTAGTGCAGACCCGCAAGTCCGCGGCCTAGTCACGACTCTGGTTCCGAGGTTGATAGGGTAAATTCATACTCGCGAAAATGCATGATAAGACGTGAGTGCGTGCGAAATAACAATTTGGAGGTTCATTATTGATCAATGCTTTAGACTTTGTTATGGTATTTTACACAATTTTAATTTAAGAAAAAGATTTTCCTCACATAATTAGCAAATAAAGGTATCAGGGTATCCACCTATATCGCTTCTATGTTATCATAGGACTAAGGCGTGCAAAACCTATATCTAATAAATAACAGGAATTAAATATATGATCCATTATATATATAAGAGCTTAGTTCTCGGCATTCCCAACAGAGTCGCTACTGTGAGAATCCGGATCCAAGACCCTCGGAATCCTCTCATCTTTTCGTTTTAAAGGAAAACTTATTTTGTAAAGTCGCCAGTTTGTTTTACAAGAAAACAAACAAAAGATCGTACAAAAGATGATTTGAAAACAAACTATCTTTCATACGTTTGAAACCAGAGATTTATTTGATAACTTGTTTTGCTAGGGTTCGGGAACTACGTTACGAATTGGGAAGGTGTTAGGCACCCAATTCGCCCTTTCGGTCTCTTAATGGATCATGTATTTATTTCCTATTTTAGACATCTTGCAAGTAGTTTGAATAGTTTTTAAAATAGTTCTTTCCGGATAAATTTAGTTTAAAATTGTATTTTGAAATCAGACTCGAGCTTTGCGAGCGCTTACGTATTCATTCGAAGAATGAAATCAGAGTCTGGTAGTTCCATTTGTTTGGAAACTATTTTTGTATTTTGTTTTTTTTTGAAAACGTGTCAAAACAGATTTTTATTGTCTTGTAAAACTTAGAAAAGACTAGTTTTGAAAGCAATGAACTTCTTTGCAAGTTATCTAACTTTTTGTATTAAAACTCGTATTTAAACGCAGTATTAAAATTTAGGAGAGTTGTAGAAAGACGTACCTGATGCACCTGAAGAAGAACGAGGATCGCTTGCTTGCTCCTTTATCTCTCTAGACTTTCTCTCTAAAATTTTCTCTCTCTAAGACTTTCTCTCTCTAAAAACTTCCTCTTTCTAAAAACTTTCTCTCTAAAAGACTCTATAATAATCTTGATAGAGTTTCTCGACTCTAAAAACACTATTGAGTCTTGATTTCCCCAAATGAGACCCCAAAGGTCCTATTTATAGAGAATTTTTCACCAAAAATGCTTCAAAAGAGGCAAACCGCAAGGGGTACGGCTGGGACCTGCGGTTAGGGTGTGTGGTTGGTACGTGCGGTTGGGACCTACGGTTGGGGCCCAGCTGTACGGCTGGTAGGTAACCGTGAAGTCGGGTGCTGCGGCTGGGACCTGCTGTGAACACCCCAATCCACGACTCTCGTATGAATACTGCTTTTCTTAAAATGAGCATCTTGCATTTAATCCTGAGTCATCCTGCATATAGAAGACCGTTAGGAAAGATTCCAATTTTTGGACGTGTTGGGAGTCTGGTTGGCACCTAGCCGCATGCCCTAGCCGCACGCCCCAACCGCACGACCCTACCGCACGCCCTAGCCGCCCGCCTTGCGGCTACCACCATCCGCACGCCCCAGCCGCACCCCTTGCGGCTACCCCCTGCGGTTGGCCTCGTTTGGAGCATTTTTGGCAGAAATTTCCCTATAAATAGGACCCTTGGGCTCTCATTTGGGGACATCAACACTCACTAGTGTTTTTAGTAAGGTGAAGTTATGTCATAATCATTAGAGAGTCTTCTTTTAGAGAATTTCTATTGAGAGAAAGTTAGTGAGAGAGAAGGCTAGTGAGAGAAAGCTCTAGAGAGAGAAAGTTTTAGAGAGAGAAAAGGAGGCAAGCGAGCCAAGCAAGGCAAGGTTTTCATTTCTTCTTCAAGCACTTCAGGTACGTCTTTCTGCCACTCTACTAATTTTAATACTGCATTTAAATATTGTTTTTTAATTCAAAAAATTAGATAACTTGCAAAGAAGTTCACTACTCTCAAAATAAATCCTTTCTAAAATTTTATAAGAAAACTAAAACTCGTTTTGACACGTTTTCAAAACAAACTAAAATACAAAAACAGTTTCCAAAAGAAATGGAACTATGAGACTCTGATTTCATTCTACGAATGAATACGTAGGCGCTCGCAAATCTCAAGTCTGATTTCAAAATACTGTTTTAAATTGAACTTATCCGGAAAGGACTATTCTGAAAACTATTCAAACCACTTGCAAGATATCTAAAATAGGAATTAGATACATGATCCATTAAGAGACCGAAAGGGCAAATTGGGTGCCTAACACCTTCCCAATTCGTAACGTAGTTTTTGAACCCTAGCAAAGTAAATTTTCAAAATAAATCTCTGGTTTCAAACATATGAAAGATAATTCGTTTTCGAATTGTCCTTCGTACAATCTTTTGTTCATTTTCTCGTAAAACAAACTGGCGACTCTACAAAATACGTTTTTCTTCAAATAAAGAAAACCGAGAACGAGGACTCTCTTCTCGGGTCGCGGGTCCAGATTCTCACACCTGCGGTTAGGGCGTGCGGCTGGGGCCCAGCGGTACGGTTGGCAGGTAGCCGTATGGTTGGGGGGCTGCAGCTGGCACTTCACAAATGCCCCATCCTAGTAAACGAAGCGGCAACATTGGTCGTATCAAACTCCCGGTGGATTCAAAGTCAGAGTCTTTCCTAACAATCTTCTATATGTATGATGACTCAAGACCTAATATGAAATGCTTGTTTTATAAAAAACCAGTGTTCACACGAGAGTCGTGGATTGGGGTGTTCACAGGTAGGAACGTAGACATGGACACAACTTTTTCTTATACCAATTCTTGAATGAAATGATATCGGATTTTGATGTGCTTTGTTCTTGAATGCTAGACGGGATTTTCACAAATCCGAATTGTACTTGTATTGTCACAGTAAACAACCATAGTACCTTGATCAATCCTATAATCACACAACATTTGCTTCATCCAAAGAAGTTGAGTGCAACAACTTTCGGCCGCAACGTATTCAGCTTCGGCAGTGGACAAAGAAAAGTAATTTTGTTTCTTGCTATGCCATGAAACAAGCGATGTCCCCATGAAAAAGCATCCACCATACGTGCTCTTTCGATCTTCCATATTTCCTGCCCAATCAGCATCCGAAAAAGCGGAAAGATGGAATCAAATAAAATGGCATCCACATAAATTTGAGCAACTAAAATTCCTTGATTTTTATATCGAACAAATAAAGTCTTATCAACAGTTCCTCTTGTGAATCCTTTCTCTAAAAGATAGGATGTCAATCATTCATACCAAGCTCTCGAAGCTTGTTTTAAACCATAAAGAGCTTTACGAAGGTGATAGACATGTTCTAGAAATTTAGGATCTTCAAATCCTTTTGGTTGCTCGACGAATACTTCCTTAGATGTTTCACATGTGGCCATCTTTTTAAACTCATCCTCAGTGACATGACTTTGGATGGCGTTTAAGCCTTTAGAATTCCATTTAGCAAATTCAAGATCAATTGGAGTCCACAGATCAGCGGGAGTGATAGTAGTCTTTGTGACATTATCAATAGTAGACGTTATTTTGGGTGGTTTCCAACCATTTTGGACAGCAAGCCATACACGTTCATCTTTAGACTTGAGATAAAAACGCATTCTTAGTTTTCAATAGGGATTGTTGGATCCGTTAAGGATGGGAGCGGAAGACATCTCATCCTTACCCATGGTTACCAGAAAACTAGGTTAAGATCTCCCTAGTAAATTAAGGGACAACCCTCTGATACCAAATGAAAAAATATAACATAAAGTAAAAACACCTAGTTTTATTAAATACATGTTTCTTTAACAAAAAATGATTTGGTGAAAATAATAACAAATTATAGGTTTTTATTAATTTTAATTTTGGAAAACATATTGCTCTTATCTAGCTTGCAATGAAACAAATAAAACATGCAACACCAGAATTAGCCTGGTATCCCTACTTACGTAGGAATAATCCTCAATGATATTTCACTATTAATCACAAGAGTTTACAGACACAATAATCACAATTACAAACTTACAAACTTGAGTCGCACAAGAAGAGTTGTAGTCTCCACCTCAGGTGATTACATATTGCTTTGAATCACTTGAACTTAAATACAACGCATCACACGTCTCAAACTCTCTCCGAACTCTCAAATTCTCAAATCACAGTTTGGGATTTGTTTGTTTCTTTTAAAAGGAACTCACAAATTTGGCATGAATTATTAAATCCCAAGTGGTAGAAAATATTTGCTTTTCCAAATATAGAATAAGGATTTTTTTTTTTTTACTAGAGAGCTTGTCAACACAAGGAGCATGGCTTGGTTTAAATAGAAAAAATTTCATCTAAAAAGACACGCAACTTGATTGAAAATTTTCTCCAAATGAGTTGTCAACAAAGAATTTTTTTTCCTTGGAAAAAAGTATTCAAAGCTGTACAAAAACAGATGAACAATGTTGAAAAAAGAATAACACAGCATGACTTTGATGTGCAGACCGATCTTGCATTTTTGCATACCAGTCCGCAGTTTAAAAAATGCAGAGCATTGATGTGCGGACTGGTCTTGGAAATCGTATACCGGTCCGCAGTTTAAAAACTGCTGGAGTAGAGATGTGCGGACCGGTCTCACAAAATACCATACCAGTCCGCAATAAGAAATCTGTTAATGTTTGAAATTTTCAACTTCAAGATGTTCAAAGACTTTTTACCAAAACTTAGTAAATAATATTTGGTCGAATTTCAACAAAATTAACTCTTAAAATATTGTTAGTTTTCACACAAAAGTTTTGACAATTTTCCAAGGTAAAAACCAACAAAGATTTTAGTTGAAATTTGGTTTTGAAAAACAAGAATTTTTAAGTTGACAATTTTAATCACCTAGGATTAAATAATTCTAACATCACCAACTCAATGTGAACTTGATCTATAGTTTACGACTTCTAGAGATTTGAGTTCTTCATTGAGTGTGACCATGAACATTTTACAAAATACAAAATGTGTTTTTGTCAAGAGAATAAACCCAACTAAAAATATTCATAACAAGAGGAATATCAAGCAATCACCCATTGTTGAGTCCACCATCGAAGCTGAATATGGGGCTGCTTTAGAAGCAGTTTGGCTCATGGACTTCCATATGAATCTAGATGTCGCACCTTCAGTATGATCGATCAGCTATTTCACTTTATTTTGATAATAGTGAAACGGTTGTGAACTCGAAAGAGCCAATGATTCATAATAAGGGAAAACACATAGAGTATTCACGTTGAGGGAATGGGAGTAAGATGCATAGCTGCATGGCTTTGAGTCTAAGTGGGAGATTTTTAGAGTGATATACTAAAAGCCATAATTTTCTTATTGGTTTGGATACGTTATAAACTCGCTTTTGCAATTTGAATGAGAATCTTTATGGTCAAGATTGCATTATATTATTTACTGAAATATTGTGCATTTGCGTCTTTTATTCCATATTGTAGATGATTTGGTGTGTAGAGTATAGTTTATACATAGAAGATCATATCATCGGTTCTTGTGGAATATAAGTTTATTGGTTCACGGTTTTAGATGGAATTGGACACCCATTGGTAGGATTGTAGCACAAGTTTTAGTATTTTATCTTGACTACAGGAAACAGTATAGTTTTAACTCGTTGTGCTAGTACACTTTGTGTGTATTGAACAGGACCAATTTTGGTTAATTGTTTTTATATTTACTATATAAAATAATTTAAATTCTTATGATTATTTAATCTTAAAATAATGAATAGACATATATATGTAGTGTTTGTTGTTTTGACTCATTAAAAGTGAGATTCATTTATGGATCAATATATTATGTGAATTGGATAACAATACTATATGTATGATGAATACTAATTATTGATGGAATCCACGTCCCAGTACGGGGATTAATGATAACTGATGGGGTTAAATACTAATTTTATCATTGGCATACAAAGGTAATTCAACACTTTTACCTCCAGTAAAATACCAATTTTTACCCCCAATAAAATACCATTTTTTACCTCCAGTAAAATACCATTTTTACCTATGTGACCTAAGCATACACATCATGTACATTCTAGAATACATGTGACCTAAGCATACACATCATATACATTCTAGAATACATGTGACCTAAGCATACACATCATATACATTACCAAATTTATCTTTTTGCCCTTCTACATTTACCTATAAATACCCCCTTCATTCATTCATTCAAAACACACCAAAAAACATCTCTTCCTCCTCTCCCAATATCCATCCATCTTTCCTAAATACAAGCCAATTTTTGAGGGTCTTATACTCTCTCTTTTCATACCCCAAAAAAATACCAATCCTTATACGCTCTCTCTCCTACACAGTTTATTATTTATTCTGTTGAAATATTTGTAATCCTAATTCTATACTTATAAATAGAATTAAGGAAATTATAGAAAGAGAGAGAGATTTGTAGCTTGTATTATCATCCAAATTGATTGCCTTTGAGCTAATACAAAGCAAGCACACACAAAAGGAGGACGTACTGCCGGACTAGCATAAGCGCTACCGGGGGAACCTACCTTAACAAAAACGTCTGGTGTTCATCTTCATTTTTAATCAGTTTCTGCCGGTACTGTTCACAGTCACTGTTCACATATACGGTGGTACTGTTCACGGTCACTGTTCATAATCAATGTTCACATATACAGTGGTACTGTTCATAGTTACTGTTCAAAATCACTGTTCACATATACAGCGATACTGTTCACAGTTACTGTTCACAATCACTGTTCACATATACAGTGGTACTATTCACAGTTACTGTTCACTTGCACTGTTCATATATACGGTGGTACTGTTCACAATCACTGTTCACAGTTACGATCCAATTCACCATTATTCATTGATTGGTCGGTCGTCAATTATCTGTTCTAGATTTTGACACCATCAGTTTGGCGCCGTCTGTGGGAAAGACATTTCCTTAAAGTCACACGCTTCTAAAAAAAGCCAAAAACCATACATTCACCATGTCCCAGTCAGGAGACACCACCCAAACAGACCCCCTGATAGCCGTAATGGCTCAACAAACTGCTCTCCAGGTCCGGATTGACAGATTGATGGCTCAAAGAGAATCCCCTTCGTACAGTTCAAGAGATGGATCGCCTCCGACCCCTGTTTCTGCACCGGCTCCCCTATCCCCTGCGCGAATCCCAGCCATTAAAAGGCTGAGAGAACGCCGCCGGAGGTATAGGAGGAATCGAAGCAGGCCCAGTGGGTCTGATGCCGACCAATCCAGTTCTGAACAAGGAGATTCTTATGATGAGTTCTCTGTTACAGCTCCCCCACCATCTCCAAAAAGAAATCCACAAGTTAATGTTGTTCGAGAAAAACGCTCCGAAGGAGATGCTCAAAGACAAAGTGTGAGTAGAGGAGGTCGCCCCCCTATTCCACCAGTTCTGGAGACCAATGCCAGACCTCGAGGGTCTGTGTTCGATAGGATCTCGAACAAGAGCTCTGTTGAAGAAGTAGAGGAGAGGCTCAGATCAGAAATGAAAGCCCAGCTGGCCGAAATGATGAAAACCATAGGCCACGTTGGAGGGAGCTCGGCAGCAACTCTGGTAAGGAATTCTGAATCCCCATTTGCAACGCACATCCAGACATGTGCAGTCCCAAACAGATTCAAACTACCTGCTCTAGAGTCATATGATGGCTCAACCGATCCAGTGGACCATTGGCAACAATTTAGAAATATAATAGGGCTCCAGAGTGTCCCAGATGGTATCATATGCAGGGCTTTTGTCACAACCCTCAAGGGGGCAGCTCGGATGTGGTGCAACAGCCTATCCCCAGGCTCGATTCAGAGCTCGAACGAGCTTGGTACGAAGTTCGTAACTCACTTCCTAGGGACTAGAAAGCAATCTAAGCCTTCCACCCACCTCTTCACAATCAAACAAAGTTCAAACGAAGGCTTGAAAGAGTACGCTTGCCGATTCAACCAGGAAAGCCTCATGATCGATGATCTCAATGAAGGTGTAGCCGTAGCCGTAGCCGCATTTATGAACGGAGTAAGCTCCCCTTACTGCTTAATGACCTTAGCTAGAATGGCTCCAAAGACCATGTCTGAGCTCCTGGACGAGGTCAACAAACAGATTGGGGTGGAAGAGACACTCCAAGGATGCAACATGTCAGGATTTTCTGCTCTCTGGCCCCCTTCCAAGCGCCAGGGGGAACATAGCCCTTCTTCTAGTCAAGAGAGGGAGAACAAGAAGATCAAAAAGAATACCGAAAAGTTTAGATCTAGCGAGGACAGAGCTCACCGGAAGTTCACTCCCCTTACAGCTCCACTGAGCGAGGTCTATGCCCAATCAGAACCAGGAGAAGTGCCTAAGCCTAGGAAGATGAGCACTCTAGAGAAGAAGAGGGACTCTACCCAGTACTGCCGGTATCACAAGGACCACGCCCACGAGACTAATAATTGCTAGAAGCTCAAGGAAGAAATTGAAAAGCTTATTCAGCGAGGTCAGTTCCAACAGTACATATAAAAAAAAGACCTCTAACACAGGCGAAAGACCTTTAACATAGGCGAAAGACCTCTAAAAAAGGCAAAAGACCTCTAACACAGGCGAAAGACCTCTCAAAGGCAAAAGACCTCTAACACAGGCAAAAGACCTCTAAAAAAGGCAAAAGACCTCTAACACAGGCGAAAGACCTCTAAAAAAGGCAAAAGACCTCTAACACAGGCGAAAGACCTCTCAAAGGCAAAAGACCTCTAACACAGGCAAAAGACCTCTAAAAAAGGCAAAAGACCTCTAACACAGGCGAAAGACCTCTAAAAAAGGCAAAAGACCTCTAACACAGGCGAAAGACCTCTAACACAGGTAAAAGACCTCTAACACAGGCAAAAGACCTCTAAAAAAGGCGAAAGACCTCTAAAAAGGCAAAAGACCTCTAAAAAGGCAAAAGACCTCTAACACAGGCGAAAGACCTCTCAAAGGCGAAAGACCTAACACAGGCGAAAGACCTAACACAGGCAAAAGACCTCTTGCAGGCATCGAATTGTCGACCTTGTTCACCTACGAAAGATTCGGGCTTAAGACATGACGAACTTCAGAGCTCAAAGCTACTACTAGCTCGCGGGTTGAAGGATATCCTCACCAATCAGCTCATCCGAGCTAAATGATAAGGATAGGGGGCAATTGATGGGGTTAAATACTAATTTTATCATTGGCATACAAAGGTAATTCAACACTTTTACCTCCAGTAAAATACCAATTTTTACCCCCAGTAAAATACCATTTTTTACCTCCAGTAAAATACCATTTTTACCTATGTGACCTAAGCATACACATCATGTACATTCTAGAATACATGTGACCTAAGCATACACATCATATACATTCTAGAATACATGTGACCTAAGCATACACATCATATACATTACCAAATTTACCTTTTTGCCCTTCTACATTTACCTATAAATACCCCCCTCATTCATTCATTCAAAACACACCAAAAAACATCTCTTCCTCCTCTCCCAATATCCATCCATCTTTCCTAAATACAAGCCAATTTTTTAGGGTCTTATACTCTCTCTTTTCATACCCAAAAAAAATACCAATCCTTATACGCTCTCTCTCCTACACAGTTTATTATTTATTCTGTTGAAATATTTGTAATCCTAATTCTATACTTATAAATAGAATTAAGGAAATTATAGAAAGAGAGAGAGATTTGTAGCTTGTATTATCATCCAAATTGATTGCCTTTGAGCTAATACAAAGCAAGCACACACAAAAGGAGGACGTACTGCCGGACTAGCATAAGCGCTACCGGGGGAACCTACCTTAACAAAAACGTCTCGTGTTCATCTTCATTTTTAATCAGTTTCTGCCGGTACTGTTCACAGTCACTGTTCACATATACGGTGGTACTGTTCACGGTCACTGTTCATAATCAATGTTCACATATACAGTGGTACTGTTCATAGTTACTGTTCAAAATCACTGTTCACATATACAGCGATACTGTTCACAATCACTGTTCACATATACAGTGGTACTATTCACAGTTACTGTTCACTTGCACTGTTCATATATACGGTGGTACTGTTCACAATCACTGTTCACAGTTACGATTCAATTCACCATTATTCATTGATTGGTCGGTCGTCAATTATATGTTCTAGATTTTGACACCATCAATAACCCCTTGAGAAACTTATAAGTTTTGATCATGTCAAACCCTGTTGGTAGATTATGTTAATCCGACATGTCAAATAAGTTAAGTGGTAGGCTCAAGGATTAAGAAGTCATTTAATTATAATTGTAAGTAATTTAATATAAATCATGGTTATCTGTAATCTTAACATGGAGAGAATAATAAGTATTTAATAACAAGGAGCTCAAAATATAATTTTGAGTAAGGACGGGAGTGCAATTATAATTCTTTAGTGGTGCGAGTTATAACTTATGGAATAAACTAATTCATAATGGAATTAGGATTCCAACTTTCCATAGGAAGCTTAAACACTTATTTCTCCTTAAAGTCCTTATCGTAGCCTTATATATATGCCGACCTTGTCTCTTCTCATAATAATATAATAATTCTCATGAATTATGGTTTATGCCATTGAAAGAGGAGAAAATCTTGGTGATACCATACCCCACACTCAGTACAAGATTTGATGGCAGAAGGAAAACAATAGAAGGTTTTTAGGTTTTCGATACTCTAATCATAACTTTTGATTGCACCGTTGGATCGGGCTGATTTTTGGATATGTCATTCGGAGCGCAAAGTTACACCCATTGCGCAAAAAATCAAGACGATCGGAAGTCTTTTTGATGGCTAAAACAATCGATTTTCGCAGCCCAACGAGAATTGAAAAATCTGACTAGATCGCAATCTGATGCTATCAAACCCTAGTCTCCTCATATGGATCTTCTACATTATCTAAAAAGGTGAAATTCCTTCATTCTTATTGGGTTTTTAAAATGTATTTTGTTTGATCTATACGCAATATCAAACGATCATGTAATTATGTCTCCATCAGTTACATATATGCACATAGAGCAAGGGATTAAGTGGCTTTTAGATCAATGGCCATGGTGATAGTGGTGGTATTCCTTCGCTTTCCACCTCTCTCAACTGTGGAGGCCGGTGTAAATTCCGGTGGGTAATTTCGGTGGACATATAGAGATAGTCATGGGCCATATAGATGTAAAGGTAAAATTATTCTTACCAATCAACCCCACCTGCTCTTACTATTTTAGTTTTAGTTTCTTTCATACTAACTTCATCCCTAGACTATATCAAATAATTTAAAAGTTAAAACATAGAATTAAGTAGTTGTTTGACTTTTGAAAATAAGGTGGGGGTGAATAATAAAATCATATTTACTAATTTGTTGTCCCAAAATAACAATTGTATTACAACAAAAATGGAAAGATGAAGTTCCGTGGGAAAACGAAGCTTCATGCCGGAAATGAAGATCGAGCCCAAAGATGAGGAGACAGAGGACTATTTGCTTTGCTTTTATTTATTTTTTACTTTTCATCCTGACCTAGAAGTAATGAGTTTTTACAATGTAATAATTTTATTTATTTAATTAAAGTGGATGCAGTTATTAATAGGGGTGTTTTCGGTTTCGGTCGGGGTAAAGATTGGGTTTACCCATAATAACCAAACAAAAACAAGAACAAGAAGCAAGCAAAAACAACCTAGGTTCTGACCTAACCCTAGCAACATAAGCTAACCTCATCTAATATCAATTGAAAAGGCTAAAGCATGCGAAAGAAAATTAACTAACCCTAGGTTTGTTATTTGGTGGTTTAATTCTCAAAATCCAATTTTAATCGAATCAAAAAATAAATCTTAAAAGTCTCATTACACCAAAAACATCAATTTGTAACCATTGCACTCGCTGCGTTTATGACTGTCATAAGGACAGTCATAAGCATTATGACTGTCAATGACAGTCATAAAGGTCAAATAGTTATCATTTTTAAAACTTGTGACTGCTATTAGCAGTCACAAATAGTAGTGTTGTTTGTGAGTGAATAACTGTTACCCTTTGTGATTGTTTTGCTCAATCATAATTTGTAACAAATTTATGACTGCTATTAACCGTCATAAATATCTCATTGATTAAATCTCCCGCCCACTTTCTTGTTCTTTTAACTCATCTCCCACGCACTTTTCAAGTGAATCTTAATTTTTCAAACTTATAAAAATAATTTAAATTTAGTCCAAATTTTTGAAAAAATAAATCAAAATCAAATATGTTATTTTAGAATGTTAACTTTTTCTCAAAAAAATTGGGAAAAGACTCAAAATTATGTCTAACTAGCTAGAATTTTTTCCTTCAAATATTGTCATTTTGACTATCTTAAAATATACTTTTGAAAATATTATATATTATATATATTTTAAAATTTGTTAATTCTAGTTTGAAAATCAAATTATTGCACAGTTAAACCTGTGATAATTAATATTTAATAACTTAATGGTTTTAATTAACATCGAATATTTTTTCAAGGAACAAAGTTCATAATGAATATTTTTGTAATTTATAATTGTAATATTTTGAATAATTATTTTATAATACTAATTTTTGTACTAAAAATAAATTTAAAACTAGTTATAATATAATTGAATTACTATTAGCTTTATGGATTAGCTATATTTTAGTACAATGTACTAGTCCCCAAATTTCGTTTAATACAATATACTTTTTTTTTCCAAATATAGCAATCTACTTCCTGTTTGGTTTCGAATATAGTAATCCATACAAAATTTGCAGGCAAAATTTGGCCGTTTAAAAACCAAAATATGTGGTTTTAGAAACCAAACAGGGGGAGATTGCTATATTTGAAAAAAGAGAGTATATTTTATCGAATGAAATTTGGGGACCAGTACATTGTACTAGCTTTATAGCATTATATATCGTAGTGCTTACTGTATAAGTATTATAAGAGAAAGGGAGAACAACGATGAACTATAAAACAATTTTATACGTTTTGATGGTTAAATACATAATTATAATCTTGATAACAACAATATAAGAGTGCGATGAGCTTGAAGCCGATGCAAATAATTTTGAACTTTTAATTTTACCACAAAATCTTTTTCTTCATAATAAGCATGCATACTTAGGATTTTATGCATCTTAAGTAAACCTACAGTTCTTTCGTGATTGAGGAACCGGTTATAGCTCAAGACAATATCATGCACTTTCTTTAAAGTAGTAGGTTTAATGAAGTATTATTATTATTATACCTAGGGCTCGTTTAGTTGTCCCTCAAATTAAGAGTTAGAGAATTTAGGATTTCCACATTTAATTATGTCTGGTTGTAAAAATTGAATAATCACCAATATGATAATTTTAGTTGATTCATAAAAATTCATATACATTAACCCATTTCAAGTAAAAAAAACTAGATATTGAGTAATTTTATAACTAGGGAATTCACTCAAGCTTTATATTTTTTTAAAAAAATTATTGTCTACACTTAATATTGATGTTTCTAAATGAATTTTACATAGAGGACTTTAGATCCAGATTTTGAATTCCTGCAAGAACTATCAACGAATTCGAACTATTTTAAATACTAGCAATAATTAACAACTAAACTATACTAAATAAAATTATGATTCATCTCTATTTAGGAATCGCTCAATTGGAGTGAATTTGTTACTTTATTCTCATACAAGCTAATAAGAAGCTAATGATGTGTGGCTGGAGTCTGTTATTATGGCCAAAGCATTACAGCTATGAGCATTATTAATTAGAAAAGGGAAAGATGATTATGTATCTTACTCACGCCAACTTGTTAATGGAAATGATATACAAGTTGAATTTTAAGTGTTATTTGTATGTGTGTATATATATATTTTATAACATTGTATGCGTATATTTTTGCAAACACTATAATTTCTTAGCTTTAGAGTTGAATAAGGATCATGTTAGATCAAAATTTAAGCTAATTTTGCTCTAATTCTAATCCTAGATGTTGTGACATTTATTTGTTTTGACTTAGGTTTTCAGGTCTCATGACCACAGTGGTGTTCTTTACTGTCTCAAATAGTAGTATATTATATAATCCCTTTGTGTTTTCCATCTTATAAACATCATGTGGGGACTCTTCTGTTTTACTCTTTTTCATCCAACTCATACTTTGGGCAGGCCGAGCTCAATAAACCGGTTGCTGAGAATGGTTTAGTTGAAAGTGGAGTTCCAACCAATGTAAAGAAATCTAGTGGAAGTCCGAGCACTGAGAAGCAAAAGCATTATTATCTACTTTTACAAGTTAAAAACTTTGTAGTTAATGATGTTTAAAAACTTGTAGCTAATGGTGTTTATTATCATCCCTTAGTTCCTTTTTTTATTATATATTTTAAACTCTTATATTAAGAGTTCATGGATGGTTGGTTGCTGATATCCTAAATTTTAATTATATTATTTTTTGGCAGGTAAATAAAATTTGGTTTTTAAGTATTTTAATTTTCTTTTCTTTTAAATAATCCCATTGTTTGTCACTCTAAAAAACAGTGACAAAACAACAGGAACAATAATTTCTCACAAACTTATGACTGTTGTCAATAGTCACAAGTTTGTAAAATTATCACTTCTCCATCACCAATTTATGACTATTACAAACAGTCACATTTAACAAAAATTGTGACTGCTATTAACAGTCATAATTTCATAAATTGTGACAGTCATTAACAGTCACAAAGCAGTCACCAGTTTATGTCTAATAACTATTTCGAGCCACTCTTGGTGACAGTGACAAAGCCCGATTATGACAGTTTAAAAACTTGTCACAGTGTTATTTATGACAGTAAAAAACCATCACAAACAGCCATTATGATTGTTTTTGGTTGTCACAAATCACTGATTCTGGTGTAGTGCCTGTGGATTTTAATTTTGGAAAATCTGTTTAAAATTTTCTAGCATGCAACAATTAATAAAGAAATTAAATAGATAAGCAAAACACCAAAATTAACGAGGTATCCGACAGTGCACGACTAATTCTCAACAATCCGCTATATGCACAAAAGTTTACAAACTTAGATTAATCTCAAATCATATAGACTTACACAACTTAAATCGCATAAGCATCTTGCAAAGGTCTTCACCTTCTACGTGTATAGTCCTCCTATCCAAATTGCACGAACAGATTCATAATGAATCACTTGCCACGATATCGCACTATTCTTCAACTCTTTTTGTGAATCACACTCACTTTGAAATCTAATTTGTTCTTTAAAAAAAAAACGCTTGCTTTGGTATGAATTAAAATCCTAAGGTGGATTTTATGTTTTAAGGTTTTTACGTCTCTAAGGTTTAAAAAACTCTCTCAAAACATGTGTAAAAGTCCTTTACCCTATGAGTCTTTTACATAAAAATATAGAGACCAACTCTTTTTAGGAAATCAGTAAAAATACTTAAGATAGGAATTTTTTTTCGATAAAAATATGCTACACATAAATAAAGGTTGGACCGGTCGAACAAAAAAAGGTGTACCGGCCGGTTCAAAATTAAAAAAACAATTTTGAGCCCAGAGTTTGCGCCAAACTGGTCCACGTTAACAAAACTTTTACCGATCCACCCATTCAATTAATCATGAGGTTCGCCACACTTGGTTTTAAAAATAGCCACAT
This sequence comes from Lonicera japonica, assembly GCA_021464415.1. NCBI lineage: Eukaryota > Viridiplantae > Streptophyta > Magnoliopsida > Dipsacales > Caprifoliaceae > Lonicera > Lonicera japonica. Next base: position 28,378,518 of record CM038466.1, read on the forward strand.
ATTCTATTTACATTAAAAGGTCACCGCACCTTTAGGAAACAACATCACGTGGGTTTAAATAGATGGGGGCTACTTGGGGTTTTTAATTTGACCATTTGACTTTTTCAAACTTTAATTTGTTTATATCAAGTGAATCTTGAGCTTTCCCCAAATATTCCAAGCCCTAGCTTTGATAAGGAAGGTGGAAATGGTGGAGAAGATGATGAATTATGAGTAATAGCTTTCATTTTAGCAATCTCCCTCAAGAATTGGTGCTTTCTCACTCTAAGACCTTCTCTTTAATGGTAGAAATGTGTGTGGCTCGAATGAGGGAGAAGGGAAGCTTCTAATGGCTTAAAAATGGATTCAAGGCCATAAAAACACGAGATTTGACCAGATCTAGAGGCCATCAGTCGACTAATGCCCACTGCTAGCATTTTTGGCAGTTCAGTCACTTCACGCATAGTTTCAGTCCTCAAGATGCGAGAATTGGGTTTCAAACAAAATGCAAAAGTTTTAGGTTATTGAATTACCTTTCAAATGGTGCAAATGAAGACTCATTTGGACTTCAAATAAAGAAGTTATGGCTTTCCCAAGCCAAGAAGGTCACTTTTCGGTAAGTGCAATCTAGGCGATGAATGTTCGAATTTCGCTCAGACCACCCGAAATAGGTAATCTAATAGGCGAATGTAATAATGTATAAATGGAGTGTGGAAAATTTATAAGCCACTAAATAATTATTCAAACTTATCCTTGTCTCCCGAACTAAGAATGCCTATAAGGGGAATGTGGAGGAATTCGATAAAGAAGTGGTATTGTGGGTATCACAAATGAGGAAACTAAACACGGGCATTACAAATTAAATCTCCTCTCCTTAAGAAATTTCGTCCTCAAAATTCATGGAGAAAGAAATGAGGCACATGATATCACACGAAATAACCTACTTTTATAGGTTCACCCCTCATTATGGGGTAATGATGGTTTTAAAAGGCTATAGTTCCGACTGGGGAAATCTAAATAACTCTCGTTCCCCAAAAGTTTAAATGAACAATGAACTCTGGGGAATATAAAACTTTATATTAAAAGTATACTAAAAGATCAAACACATGAGAGTTCCCGATGTCGTACTTCCTACAGCAAAGTACTAACTTCCAAGAGTTCGTGGAATGACTAAAAAAAATCTAAAGCTTATATTGATCAGATAGGGAATAAATAACTTCTCACATAATATGGTTATAAGACCCATCACAATACATGACTTGAAGAATAAGCTCTATTTGGGTATAGGGACTTAGACTCCGAGTTGGAGTTTGGATTAAGCTCTAATCTGACACAATGAAGAAACAACTAACCACAGTTTTTTTTTAAACAAGAATCAATGAGGGTAAGGAGACGAAAAGTTTCACTTATTACGGTATTCACTAGACACTAAAAATCGTGTGAAATCAACTCGCGTGATAGACACTACGTTTAATATCTTACTTAGGCAAAACACAAAACAACTTATTAAATAATGTATCTCCCTAAGAGGTTAATACGAAAACTCCAATCACAAAATTTGTAACGGAGCAAGAATTCACGATCCCACACAGAACACGTAAGATGATTCTTATAATGGAATGACTCAATCCTTAAACAAGGAAGGGTGGCTTATCAAAGGTTTAAAGTAACATCAAACTTTACTAGAATTACTCAATCTTACCAATAAACACATAACTATTACATGACCATAATTCGAAACTATAATCGGCCATATTGAACTATGAGGCTTCTCGTGCGTAAGCATCATATAATAATCAAAGTTGGAGAATGGAGTTTCTTCCTCTCATTAACCCTATGGGTTTGGTCCAAAACAAGGAGACACTGTGACTGAAATTCCAAGGGTTCTAGTTATATGTTTAAAAGAACACTATTCCACATGATTACATATGACGAGGAAAAGCAAGAGCTCAACTCTCCCCTTTACTGATTCTAAATCATCTATCAAAATAAAATGAGAGGATTCACCGTGAATCTATAAGAACATCAAATTATGTAATGACCATCAACGCAAGGAGTAAAAATCTCCTTTCGTATGAATCCCTTGGGCTTCGGACTCAATTAGTGTTGCACCGTTTTGGGGAAATGCTTAATCACCACTATGTGGTTAAATTCATATGCTTGGAATTTTATTAATGAATACAACTACCTCAAAGGAGTCCATACATAATGAATTAAACTATAAGGCTTGAAACGAAGTTCAGATCGTACCAACTGTATAAAATACTCAAGGCAAATCCCAGATGAGGTTGCCCAATCCTTCAGATAGATGGGGAATTTTCTAAAACCCATAGCAACATCAAACTCCTTTGAGGATAACCCATTTGTACTTATGAATGCGCAACCATTTTGTAGCTAGAGTTTGAACCATTTATGTTTCAACCTGACGCGCGTAGTACTATCATGTACAAGTGTACATCGAAACTCGTGCTATGATAGGAAAGAGGCTCTCATTATAAAATTCTACAAAACATTGTTCATCATACGCAACATAACCTAGAAGAGGAGTTACACTTTTCTCCCTATTTAGAGGAGGGTGTTGACTTGAAAGTCATTAATCTTGTTTTGATAATAACAATAAACTTAATCTTGTGTAATTTAACTTAGTTGATGTTTTAAGTTATAGCCACAATAAAATTGATCATACGTGGACTTAACCGAAAAGTCGAAATCAAGATCATTCATCTACAAAGCATTGCTATCAAAGTCTTACTCCTCATACAACTCTTGTCAATACATCCTCATGAGATTTTTAAAGTACAATGAGCCAAGGAAGAAAAGAAACAAAGAAACAAACAAAGCTCTCGAAGACTCGTTATTGCATATATGAGTGAGTGCCTTAGTTTTCTTGTAAAGATTCTTATTTGATCATCATAATAGCTCATACTATGTTTCTATATTATAAGATTGATCAAATCAAAAGTTGAATCTAGTTTCCTTTAAAAACCTTATTTTTGGGAAAAACCGTTTTGGAATAAATTCATTTTAAATATTAAACGAACTCATTCCGGAGCTCTTTACATTATAGAAGTCTTAGAAACTCATTTTTAAGTATCCCCTAGCTTCAAAATTGATTTTTGAGCTAATTTGCAAAAGTTTGAAAAATGGGATTTTTGGTCAATCTAGCAGCAGACCAGAGGGGACCATCAGTCGACTGATGGGCTTTGCTCAGTCGACTGATGGCCACTTAGTCGACTGATGAGCATTGCTCAGTCGACTGATTGCCGAGAAACTAGCCATTGGATTTTAGATTTGTTACCACTTTTGGTACCAAACTTCTACCAACTCCCTCCAAACGGCCATATGGTTTCCTGAACTATATATACATCATCTAAGACTTATTTAAATACTCTTGAATCACTCCTACATTATTCTATTCATCTACATTCAATATCCAAAGATTCAAGAACATTTCTTTTGATCAATCATCTTTATTTTGAGCTATATTTTATTGATCAAATTTGATATCTCTTAGTGTGAGCTTAAATTGTAATCTTCATACACTTGAGAGCTATTGTACATTCGTGTTAGTCACCAAATCTTTTCTTTCAAACATTAAGAGAAGTTTATCTCTTAAGATAGCAAGAGTGAATTCTTGTGTGAGTATTGAGAGAGATTCAATACTTGTAAGAATGTGTGAGAAGAATACACTTGTAGAGGTTTGATCTTCCCCCGGAAAAAGATCGGTTATAGTGGAATTTCTCGGGGTACTAACCGAGCGTGGAAGTAGGGGCTAACAAGCAGAACCGTGTGGACAAAAAGTCTTTGACTTTGATCGGTTTAATCTTTCTATCTCTTGAACTCTTACATTGTATTATTTGCACCTTGTGGTTGGCATAATCTTTATTTCTTGTTGTTTGATTGATATAGACATCGAATATTTTTAAATTGATTTTAAAAATCTCATTAAGTTTTAAAAACCCTATTCACCCCCCCCCCCCACCTCTAGGGTATTTTTCGACCTACAAAGGGTATTATCAAATCTCACACATTTACGGTCCACTCATCTGCCGTCGTTCTCTATACGTCTAAGTCATTTGTTTGGAATTAAGTTACTCCATGTGACTCAATCAAGCAAACAAGGAAGAAAAGAAACTTGGATTCTTACCCTTGGTCTGTTATAATATACTTGTCAAAAACAAGGATTTGGAAAACTCATTATAAATTCACTCTAAGAAAATAACAATTAGAATTATGAACTGCAAATAGGAAACATACCAAACAAAAAAAATCATAAGGAAAACTAGGTCCGCCCTATGTGGTCAAACACTAACTCCCCTCCTTATAAGATTGGCTATCAAATTGTATTAACAATGGCTCTAAATCCGGAGCACCGCCTTTTTCTCGACACTCAACTCAAGGGAAAGTCAGTGGGTTTTACTTGGAATACTAACTTACACTTCACTTTAGTTCTTGAGGAGAATAGAATAATCTTATTAAGATCCTAATGCTAGTCTCCGAGGCTAAAACATAAAATACTCGATTCTTGAGGATTTCAGGCACACTCATTGATCTTCCCTATCGTGGTCCTACCATGCCATTGATTACACACCACCCTAAATGGGTGTGTACATCGGAGGGTTAAAATGATTCTCTAATAATACTAATCTCGACATCATTAATCATAAGGATCAACTAATGATCCGTCTGGCGTTTTGTGACATCACACTAATTTGTTATAAGAAATGTCCTGAAACCAAACTCATTTAACTGAATATTAACGGAATTCTAAATCAAATATATAGACCTATTTACTAATGGGTCAAAACCAACAACAACTATGGCTTAAATATCCAACACTCTTCCGCTGCGTCATTCTGAAAAATCTTCCCAACTGTAAGGAATGAAAATTATATTTAGTTGTATGCGTAATTAATTGCTATTTATCATTATAAAAATCATACTTCAAATCACACACACACTAATTTCTAAAATCGAAGGGCGCTTTCCATCCCCACCCCAAATCTCAGTTTCCTAAAACTATGGATTGATATGCGACAACATCAATAAGCATGTGAATGTGCAATTATAATTACACGCATATCCTACCTAGAGACGGAAAGAGCGAATTGGGTGCCTAACACCTTCCCGATTCGTAACTTAATCCCTGAATCTTTGAATCAACTGGTTTTGTATTAATTGTGTTTAAGAGATCGTTTAACCCATAAATATTCCTCTTTCACATAGACTTTTATTTATTTAGTAAAACAAAATAGTGACTCTGATTTTCTTTACAAACCGTCACCTTTTCTTTATAATAAAATGAACCATTTTCCAAACGAACAGGAAAACTGGAGGAATCGCCACCAAGAAGGCCGGCGTTGAAAGCGCGGGTTCTTACAGGGTCCAAGTTCAAAACAATAACATGTTCTATTATAACATGCAAATTAGTGGCAAAAAAAATGTGCCTATTAGATCACCTTATATGCTAAGAATGGTTTTTACTCAAAAACTTTATCATTCCTCGCTTTCCAAACATTCCATAGAATAAATAGAAATAGCGATTCCCAATCAGTTTTGGAGAACATCCTAATTTTAGAGACGTCGCCTATATTGTTTTTCATCTATTAAATGAGCGGGAGGATACAGAACCCCTGAATCTCGAGGAAGGGATGAAAAAATCCCAAACTTGCTAAGATTTGGGTCAGTCTCTGAGGATGTGGACTATAGTTTCTGCATGAAGCTAGCATCGAGGGCATATGTTGGAATCTATAATCCAATGTAAGTACGATAATTGTTGATCAATAAGCAATCATGCATGATTAAATAAGCGAGAAAACTGAAATTTTTGTTGGCATCTCAATTTCCAAACCCAATTACAGTTAAATATGTCCACCCTCTCCCCCAAGTCAATGATAAAATTATAAGAAGATTTGGCAGTGGGAACTCCATCAGAGCTTTCTTTCCACACCACTGTGTACTCGTCATCATGAACCTAAATGAGCTGGATATTGTGAATTTTATGTTTGATAGGCTCTGAAATCGGAGAATGAAAATGTTAAAAAGACCAGTGCCCATTATGGATTATGGCATTTACATTCCACATTATTTTAAGTGGATCGATATCATCAATTAGAAGAACTAAAAGCTCGTTTCCTATCCATATATCAAACCATAAAGAAACATTTTTCCCTAATCCTATCTTTCGATCGAAGCCCCCTTTAACGTGATTAAAACTTCGAACTGCACCTTTCCACATATTTGAGTCCCTTCCTCTAGCGACACAATCAAAACACTATCATTTATTAAATACTTTAAATGCAACACCTAGGAGCATATTGAAGTATTGCTACATGCCATAAGTCCTCTAATTTTATATAACTGAGCAATGTTTGCTTGTCTTACATCGCGGATGGCCAGCCCGCCTGTAGATTTCAGTTGGGTGACTTTCTTTCATTTCACTAGGTGCATTTTTCGGTGATCCTTTGTAGTTTCCCAAAGAAAGTTATAACTGAGTTGATTGAGTGCATCACATGTTACTTGAGGCAACCATGTAGTTTGCATAACATATGACGGAATACCAATAAGAACCGATTAGACCAAAGTGCAATAACCCGTTAAGCTGAGGTGTTTCGCCTTCCATCCGGTGAGTCTCTGCTGGACTTTATTAATAATGAAATTGAAAGTTTATTTTGACACCCGTTCATGAGTGAGAGGTATACCCAAATATTTCCTTAAATTATCTGAGAAAGTGATGCATTTGATATTCTTAATATTACACTTAGTTGCCAAAATAACCATTGGCCCCACAAAGGCAGCTGATTTGTTAACACTTACTGATTGCCCGGATATACTGCATAATTTTTTGACTATATCAGTAACAACCTTGGCTTGTTGTGTACTAGCCTTTGTGAAAGCAAAAGGTTGTATACAAATAACAAATAAGATATTTTTAGCCCGCTAGGGCTGGATTTGGTTCAGTTACCGAACCGAAAATTTTGAAAACACTAAATCATATACCGTCCCCGAACCTTGTTTTAATCGGTGACTAAAACTTCAATAACATAAATTCGGTTTGATGTATGTAAATTTTTGGTAAAACCAAAATTACTAGCAAAATACCAAAAAAACAGATAATAACACAGCAATCCAAATATCAAACACAAAAATCCAAAATTACCAGTAAAATACCAAAAAAAATAACCATGTTCTTTGTTTATAAGCACCAAAATCCAAAAAGACAAGCAATATGAAATAATAAAGAGCAACATGTTGACCTTGAAGGTCTTAATCTTATTTTGATAATAACAATAAATCAATCATGTGTAATTTAACATGTTCTTGATATAAGATTATAGATTTCTTATTTGGAAAATCAAGAATAGCATGATTTCTCAAAGGAAGTTTGACAAGGATCATTCAATCAACATCCGATCAAGTCAACGAAGCATTCGTGGACTAAAATCGATCTATCCAAATCAAGATCATTCTTCTACAAGCGTTGGACAAGACAAGAAGATCAATCTCATCACTCACATGCTAGCAATGCATTTCATGAACCACAAAAGATCAAGGATCATATGCTAAAGCTTCAAGGGAAAAGCTTCAAGTGAATAATCAATTTGAAGAAATAAATTGAAGCATTCGAAGACTCACATATTCGGTAATTGAGTGTTTGCTTAGGATTAATGTAAAGTTTATTAATTGATTGATTATATAGCTCAAACATAAACTTGCATCATTGTTAGATTGATCAAAACCAAGTTTGAATCAAAATCATTTCAAAACATCATTCTTGCAAAAACCGGTTTTGAAATAAATTCATAAGTAATTCATATGAATGAATTTTGATACAAAAACATATTTGGGAGTCTTAGAAACTTATTTGGAACACTCCCCAAGCATTAGAATTAAATTTGGAGCCATATTGCAAAAGTTGAAAAATTGCACAAAAGTCCCCACTCCAGTGCCATGTAGCCGACTCCACTGAAAGTGCTGGAGTCGACTCCCTCAAGGAAAGCCATGGAGTCGACTCCATGAAGACTCAGGGAGCCGACTCCCTTGACAAAATATAGCCGTTGGAACTTTGTTTAAAGTGCATTTTTGCCCCATTAATTTATATCTCCACCACAAATGGCTATATCACTTTTGGGACTATAAATATGACTTTCAAGACTCATTCTAAATACCTTGAATCATTCATATACTATATTATTCATCTATCTTCATTATTCAAAGATTCAAGAAATTATTTTTGATCAATCATCATCTTTTGAGCTATATCATCTTGATCAAATAGGATAACCCTAGTGTGAGCTTCAAATTGTATTCTTTACACACTTGAGAGAGTTATTGTAAATTGGTGTGAATCACCAAACAATTTAGTATTCAATTGTGAGAGGTAAATCTCATAGGAAAAACAAGAAGGTAAATTTTACAAGGTTAGCAATAGGGTATCTTGTGAGAGTATTGCGGTGTAGCAATACTTGTAGAGTGTGTGAGACAACACTTGTAGAGGTTTGATCTTCACCCGGAAGGAGATTGATTTTAGTGGAAATTCTCAGGAAACTAACCGAGCGCAGACTATGGTTTGGTAAACCAAAACCGTGTGGACAAAAAGCCTTGGACTTCAAATCGGTTCAATCTTTCTAACTCAATCTCTTTATTATTGATTATTTAAATTGTTTGAGATTACTTAATTATTTGCTCTTGTGCTTGATTGTTTACTTGCTTACATTCCTTGATAAATTGTTTAGTAAATTGTTTTACTTAAACATTTTTGAAAAGTTTTTAAATTCCGCATTAAGTTTCAAAAACCCTATTTACCCCCCCCCCCCTCTAGAGTATTTTCCAACCTACACAACATATTCAAAGATAAGAGAGATCTGATCTTTAATGGGTTACACTTAGGGCTTCAAATGAAGAGTTCTTCAACTTAAGATCCTAACTTTGGGCGAGCGAAAGAACCTTGTAAATTAAAGAATTGAAAATATGGAATTTGGAGTATTTGACATCATGTCCTATGACTGTCAGTTGCGAAGGTATAAGGAGGTGTGGTGAGACCTATAGAAGGTAAGCTAATGACCAAAGGTCGCAGAAGCACGGTGGAGATGGATCCATGGGTGGGCAGCGACAGAATTTGTTGGTTGCTCAAACCACCACTGTAGGTGGTGGGGGTAAAATCGATAGAAATAGTGGAGAGAACCGATTGTGGTGATGATATCGAATCATCTAGAAAAGCAACCAATAATACAGAGGAGAACAATCTCCATTAAAAGAGAGAAAAACAATTTTTTTAAAGAGAGAAAGTAGTGGTGAGAAAAAGAAACCTTATCCTTTACCATTTAAGAGGCTGATTCATTCTGTAGGTAAGGCATGTTTTCAATTCTTTTTTTTAATATCAGCATTCGGTTCGGTATTAGTAAATCAATCATTTTAATATGGAAAACCGTACCAAAAGTTGATCGGTTACCGATCTTAATCGATTCAGTTTGGTTCGGGTTTTTTTTATTCGATTTTGTTTTTTCGGTAAAAAAATGCCAGCCCTACTGATCTCAACATCTTTCCAAGTGTTTTTTGCTACAACTTTAAAAATGAGCATTACCAATCATTCTAGATAAATCACAAATAAAACGAGAATAAAGGGTCGCCTTGACACAGCCCATGCAAAGGCTTTAATGGGGTTGTTTTATCGCTATTCCATAAAAGAGATAGAGAAGATGAAATAATACACGTCTGAATGAGCTTAATCGTTATTAGGGGAAATCCGAAGATATAGAAAGATTACAGAAGAAACTCCCAGTCGACTTTATCGTATGCTTTTTCCAAGTTGAGTTTGAGAAACATGTAAATTGTAATATCTATTGTTGGCTTTATTCTTTCGAGAAAAACACATTTGCTTGTAAGTTTTTTAATTCATTCGAAAGTACATCTGAAGAACTATAAGCAAGCCTACCATTTGAAACGATGCATTGAAGGATTACATCGAGATAAACGGTGAGCATTGGCATTTGAATTTAATTTCCCAAGTGGCATTTTCATAAAAACCTTTTGGGTCGAATTATTTTTTTTTCTACTTTTTTTAGTGTTTTTTTCGCTCCTGTAAACCTTTTTTTCTACTCTTGGATTATATTTCTAATATGTTCCGAGAGTTGCTTCAAAAATTTGGGTTGAATTGAAGCTCAAACGGATTTATCACGACGAAAAACAAAAACAAAAAAAAGAATATAAATAAATAAAAAGAATTATTAAATAAACAAATTAAACTTTGAAAAAGTCAAATGATCAAATTAAAAACCCCAAGTAGCCCCCATTTATTTAAACCCATGTGATGTTGTTTCCTAAAGGTGTGGTGATGATAAACGCGTAATATTGTCATTCATAAACTTATTGTTGGAGTCGTTAGACGCGTTTAATTCTATAAAACTAATCGGTTTGCCAACTTTTCTCGCGATTAGTCACCTGGCATGTTTTGTATTTAACATTGCTTGGAAAGGCATTTTTGTATCTATTTTGGTGCCTTTATATCTTGAGAAATGAATTGTACAAAGAAAGAATGATCAATCGAGCAACTTTTGGACTCTAAAGCGAAAAGTCAAAGAGCTAGATCAATCTAGTTCATTCCAAGATCAAACTAGAGTTGACAAAAAGTATGTGAGATCAATCTAGCTTTTTGCTAGATCAATTATGGAATTATTCCCAACACTTGGATCAATATAGCTTAAGTGAAGATTGATTTAGAAGTCATACTTGATGATTTATGTCACAATCCTCTTATTTCTCACCAAACCAATAGCTTGCTTGAGGAGACAACTTTAGCTAAGAATTTGATTAAGCTCATAAAATATATTATTTTAATTAGTGGTTGTTTTGCATATGCTAAAAAGTGAGCAACTCTTGACTTTAAGTATAGAAAATGGGAGGGGGGAACGACAAGACATATATCTATATATAATCTTCATTGTTGTATTTTCTTGGATATCTTTTATTACTTCTCATCTCTTAATTTATTGAGAGCATGTAATTTTTCATTGGAGGGAAATGAAATATACTTCTATAATTCTTGTCTTTACACTTATTATGGAGTAAATTTATTTGCTAAGGCTAAAGATGAAGTTTGCAATGCATTAATTATGTAAGTTCAATTCTCATTCCATTATTAGTATTGTTAAATACTTGTTGAACCCTTCATCTTCTCCATTTAATCAACTATTCATAAGCTAGTAAGATAATTTTTATAAGATGATTTGACTTTAGATACCTTGTATATATAGATCTTAAGCATTAATGAGGAGATGATACACTCGTGTATTTCTTACTAGCCTATGTCCATTCCTTTTATGAACAAGATACTTTTCATTGTCAAGCATGATTAGTCTTTGAATATTCATGGAAACACCATAAATTTGATATTCTAATTCTTGAATTCTTTAATGATATGTTAAGTGCTTTCTACACTACATGTGATTTTGAGACTTCATTTTCTTAGTTAAAGTGTTGCCAAAGATGATCTCTTAAGTTTATGTAATAAATAACTTCACTAATCATTTTAAGGATTCAATTTATATTTATCAAACATGTCTAAATCAGACGATTTAATATACAATTAAGACCTTCCAATCTTAGACAAAGAAAATGTTATTATTTATTGAGCTAAACCCTTTAGTTGCCATTTTCATAATCAAATCAATTGCCTAGGAGAAACTAATAATGAGTTCTCAAATGGCTAGTTTAAATTTTTGTCTTTTCTTTTGGTGTATCTCAATTTTGTATCTTGGTTGAACATTATATGTTAATGGGTTGCACTTGCTTTACACCATTTGTTATAAGATAAGAGGGAGACATACTTGTATTGAGTTTTGCTTACACCCTTTCTTTATATAGCATTTATATGGGAATGGGTTGCTTATGCTTAACACATTTTTTGCTTAGAAAAGTGTAAAATACTCAACATTTAAAAATTGCATTAAGAACTTTGTATGAGATTGATTCTACATAATATTGCAAAACAGATGAATTATATAATGCCTTAGCCCTTTTTCATCATTTGATACATCATTTTAATTTTTATTGCAAGACTTTAAAATCAATAACAAAAATCAATCAATTATTTCTCTAAACAAAACATTGGACTCCTAATCGTTACATCGTCTTTCCGACTATCCTTGTGGTTCGACACTTGGACTTACCAAGTATTAGAACTTGAAAACCTACACTTGGGTTCCTAAGCGCGAAAGTATTTTCACCATGCCATGTGACCTTTTAATGTAAATAGAATGTGTGGCTATTTTTAAAACCAAGTAGGGCCAAGCTCATGATTAATTGAATGGGTGGAACGGTACTGTTGTTAACTTGGACCGGTCCGGCGCAAACTTAGGGCTTGGAATTATTTTTTCAATTTCGGACTGGTACACCTTTTTTATGTTAGACCAATCTAACCTTTATTTCTCGGTAGTGTATTTTATTGTAAAAATTCATATTATAAGTATTTTTAACCATTTCCTAAAAGGAGTTGGTCTCTATATTTTTATATAAAAAGACCTATAGGGTAAGAGACCTTTACACATGTTTTGAAAGAGTTTTTAAAACCTTAGAGAGAGATTAAAACCTCAAAACATAAGTCCACCGTAGGGTTTTTAATTCATGCCAAAGCAAGCGTCTTTCTTTAAAGAACAAATCAGATTTCAAAGTGATGGAGATATAAATACAGCATCATTTGATTTTGCGTATAGATTGAACAAAAAAATCTTTATAAAACCCTATAAGAATAAAGTGATTTCACATTCGTGAATCATGTAGAGGATCCAAATGAGAAGACTAGGGTTTGAAAGCATCATATTGCGATTTGGTCAGATTTTTTAATTCTCGCTGGATTGAGAAAATTGATTGTTTTCGCCACCGAAACGACTACTGATCGTCCTGATTTTTTGCATTTTAAAAATAACTTTGCGTTCCGAATGACATATCCAAAAATTAGCCCGATCCAACGGTGCGATCAAAAGTTACGATTAATTTACGACAGCAGTACCGAAAACCTAAAGATCTTCTATTGTATTCCTTCCGCCATCAAATCATGCACCGAGTGTGGGTTACGGTATCACCAAAATTTTCTTCTCTCTCAATAGAACAAACCCTAACTCATGAGAATTATTGTTATTATGAGAAGAAACAAGGCCGGCGTATATATAAGGCTACGATATGGACCTTAAGGAGAAATAAGTGTTTGAACTTCCTATGGAAAGTTGGAATCCTAATTCCACTATGAATTAGTTCCTTCCATAAATTATAATTCGCACCACTAAAGAATTATAATTGCACTCCCATCCTTATCTCAAATTTAATTTCGAGCTCTTTATTATTAAATACTTATTATTCTCCCCACGTTAAGATTACAGATAACCGTCATTTAAATTAAATTACTGACAATTATATTTAAATGACTTCTTAATCCTTGAGCCTACCACTTAACTTATTTGACATGTCGGATTAACATAATCCACCTGCAGGGTTTGACATGATCAAAACTTATAAGCTTCTCAAGGGGCTATCACCAATCCCTATATCGGGACGTGGATTCCGTCAATAATTAATATTCATCATACATATAGTGTCATCATCCAATTCACGAAGACTATTGATCCATAAATGAATCTCACTCTTAATGAGTCAAAACAACAAACACTACATATATATATATATATATGTCTATTAATTATTTCAGGATTAAGAGCATAAGTAATCATAATAATCATGGGATTTTAAATTGTTTTATATAGTCAGTATAAAAATAATTAACCCAAACTAGTCCTATTCAATACACACAAAGTGTACTAACACAACGAGTTAAAACTATACCGTTTCCTGTAGTTAAGATAAACTACTAAAACTTGTGCTATAATTCTACCGATGGGTGTCCAATTCCATCTAAGACTGTAAACCATTAAACTTATATTCCACAAGGACCGATGATATGATCTTCTGTGTGTAAGCTATACTCTACAGACCAAATCATATACTATATGGAATAAAAGACACACACATGCACAATATTTAAATAAATAATATAATGCAACCATTGTCCATAAAGATTCTTATTAAAATAGAAAAACTGAGTTTATAACATGTACAAACCAACAAAAAAATTATGGCTTTTAGTATATCACTCTAACACAAAGTTCGTGTGATTCGCAAAAGGAGTTGAAGGACATTACGATACCGTGGTGGGTGATATGTTATGAACCTGTTCGTGCAATTTTGACAGAATGTGGAGACTTTTAAAGATACTTGTGCAATTCAAGTTGTGTAAGTCTATATGATTTGAGATTAATCGAGTTTGTAAATTTTTGTGCATATAGTGGATTGTTGAAGATTAGTCCTACATTGCAGGGATACCTCGCTAATTCTGTCTTTTTCTTATTTATTAAATGCTTTATTAACTGTTACATGCTAGAAAATATTAAATAGGTTTTCCAGAATTAAAATACATAGACTTTTAAGATTTATTTTTTAATTCGATTAAAATTGATTTTTGAAAATTCAACCACCAAATAACAAACCTGGGGTTAATTAATTTGTTTCTGCACGCTCTAGCTTTTTCACTTGGTATCAGAGGAGGTTACCTTAAGTTGCTAGGGTTAGGTCAGAACATAGGTTGTTTTTCCTTGCTTTTTGTTCTTGTTTTTGTTTGGTTATTATGGGTAAAAATCAAAGATCTATTGCTCTTATTCTCAATGCTTCACCTTGGATGTTCTGATTGCATGAATGAACTCTCAGGCTAAGATTATGTTATCAGACGCTTAGAAGCTTGGCATAATGCTTGCTTGCAAAGGATGTATAAGTTGTTGCATGTAAGGCTTAAGGCGGTTAACCAGCACCTTAGTGAGAATTTTGTATATGACATTACACAGCGATATCGGTCTAAACTATGTTATATTATTCTGATTCTTTGTTTTAAGGATGATGACAATAAAGGTTTCATTAACAATAGGATCGAAATTCCTCGTATCAAAAGCTTGAGAGATCAAACAATGGACAGAGGGTCCAATGACATTCTAGTATTTCTTGAAAAAAAAATTATGGTATTCATCTGGCCCCGAATCTTTGTGTGGTTTCATAAATTTCATGGCTTTAGTGATTTCCTAAATTCCACTTTTCAAGTGAGCTATAAATGATCATGGTCAAACAAAGTGTAGTGTGAGCCAACATGCGGAGCATCATCAAGAACCGCTGGCATAGAAGCCAATAAAAGTTCTTGGAAATAGTTTACAGCGTGGGATTTGAGAATAATGGGATCATTATACCATTCGCCCTAAGCAAGCTTTAAATAGTGTATCTTAATGCAGCGTCAGTGGGTTATGGTTGACATGTGGTAAAAGCTCGTGTTATGGTCACCTTGAATCTGCCACTATGTGCGCGACTTTTGTAACCAATGAAGTTCCTCTTGATGAATAATCTGATAGTAATCATTCAATAGTCTAACTTCCAAGCTAACTAGAAACGGGTTTGCGTGATACGAATTGTTGCGATGAATACCTTCAAGACGGGCCAAAATTTTATTTTTAGTATGATACTAATTCCTAATAATAATCTGGCTCCACTAGGTCAAAGAGGCAACGAAGTTAGATAAAATATGATTAACCATAAAATATGTTCTCCATGCATCGAAAACAAGATTAGCAAAATCTGGGTGCATCGTCCACATAAACTCAAATTGAAACGGTTTGGTTGTAGTTTGAAGCGACAAGCAATGAAAATCAATCAATATGGGGCGATGATCTGAAAAAACACAAGAAAAGTGATGAACTGTAGCTTCAGAAAATTTGGTACACCAAAGGTCGTTGGCTAAAGCTCAATATAGCCATTCTTTAATAAGAACTCCAGCTCTATGTTTCCTTATCCATGTATAAGGCAAGCCATTCCATCCTAAATCAATCAAATGGCAATATTTGATGTTTTTGTTGATGATGCCAACTTTATGGACGTTGAACGGTCCCCGGCCCTCCCATCTTTTTTGACAAGTGGCGATATCATTAAGGTCCCCTGATACCAACTAAGGGATATATGTCTGAGTAGTGATTAATTTAATTGAATCCCATAGAACTCGCTTCTTGGCCAGAATAAGGCTCACATATGTGGGTGAGAAAAACCATTCTTCCAAATCATTAAAGTTTACATCACATGCACCGCTTGAGTGGAGAAGGCAACAACTTTAATAGAGACATAGTTGGAGTGTCATAACACCCAAATGCCGTTGGCAAACCCTTCTGAAGAAACATAAAAGTTGTTTGAAGAATCCAACGTTGAGATAATGCGTTAAACTCTTCGTTCAGACACTCTAGTTTCCATCAATACCATCAAATAAGGTTGGCATGCATGTTTTAAACCCATACAGTGAACAGAAAATCCTTTTTACCTGCCCTTTGGCAATTTTAAGTTATTAGCTTCATGTGAGGATGATGGTCAATCGGTGGCTTCGACAAACCGAGATATTCGTTCAACAATTGGGCTTTAGTTGGAATGTTTCCCTAGTTTATGACGTTCATCCAATGATGCATGATATCTGTGTGCATGACGGCCACACCCTTCGGTACTGCTAACCTTTCGGTTGATATTTCATTGAAACACTCTGATACGGGCAAGCGACTTCTATAACGTTGGCCATGAATAACAAAAAGTTCACTAGAAGATCGAGTTATGGGAACAACATCATGGTTGTGTCCATTGACAAGTGAAGATTATGTGGCCAATGCGGTGGTTGGATGAACGATAGATGTATAGGATGGACTGGAATATGTTGGCGTATATGTGGTAGGTTTAAGTGGTGGTGGTGGTGATTGGCCATCTGCCGTGATATTAGGAGCTTTGTTTAATGGAGTCGCATAAACAGTTGGGGTTGGGAGCAAGGTGGTGCAGTGTTTAAAGTGTTAATTAGCAATGGGAAGTGGTTTGTATCTATCAGATGATGTATGTCGAGGTTCATGGATTGATTGTCAGTATTATTTTTCAAATCTTTGAGTTTATCCTCCCCCATAATGGGTTTAGCATTCGTGGATTTACAAGGTGGAGAATGGCGGCACTAAGATTTTGCAGTGTAATCATTATGGATATATGCTTCTTGCGTCACTCGGTTTGTATGGACATTTGATGCTTGCACGTGCTTGAAAGGCTTAGGAATTTGAGTTAATTGAGCAAATCCTCCTTGGTTATTGAACTTACTGTGGGCCGGTCCAGAAACCCAATTAATAGAGTTGTTAGGCCCAAACATGGTATTCGATTTGCCTTATCGAGGCGAAATTGGGTGTGGCCCAATATGACTTGTCACGACCCGATTTTTGGGCCGCGAATTAATAAAATTTAAGTAAAATAGTGAGATTTTTATATAAAAAGATAATAATTATTTAATTATCAAAATTCAAATCTACAATAATAAGAATTCTTTTACAAATAAGTAGATAAAATACGCAAAAAGGTCTTTAAAAATATGGCCGGATGATTTACATGACCCTATCCCCGATTACATTCAAACAACTTATATAAATATTAATATATAACAGTTCAATATTAATAAAATCTTGTAAAAACTTCATCACTTTGATCCTCTTATTTTATCCCGGTCAAAATCAAACTTGCAAAAGTCTATTGGGGGTGAGCACGAAGCCCAGTAGGATCCTAGATAATACATGAGCTCTCCCCAATTTATTCATAACAAGCATATCACTATCTAGTATTTACATCATGTATAACAAACAACATACATGTGATAATCATATTATATCATAAAGATAAGGATGTGCACATA
Organism: Lonicera japonica; assembly: GCA_021464415.1. Lineage (NCBI taxonomy): Eukaryota > Viridiplantae > Streptophyta > Magnoliopsida > Dipsacales > Caprifoliaceae > Lonicera > Lonicera japonica. The sequence continues at coordinate 28,396,273 of CM038466.1, forward strand.
AATATAATTATAAGCATGTTCACACAAACATAATTGAAATAAGAATAAAATTAAGTAGGTACTCAATAAGGTATTCTCCCCTACCTCAAATTACAAAGACACATAATAGCCAATGTTAAAATTGAATTTTCTCCTCCTCTTTTGTCATCCCATGGCAGCTACAACTTTGTCTTCATTTTATTTTATTTTATTTTCATTTTCTTCTTTCTTTGGCTCTCAGCATAACCCTTTTCATCCCCCCCTTTTCCATTCTATAATCTCTCTCCCTCACTTCCAAATCTCCCCCCCTTTCATTTTTTTTCCTCCATTTTTGGCCTCTTAAAAGAAATATACCAATTATATATGAACGTAGAATATTCTAGAGGAGTATTATCCGTATATAGAAATATAATATTTCAAACTAAATAAAAAGAAGGCAATTAATTAAGAATGGAAAGATAATTAGGAACACATAATCAACTAATTAAAATTTAAAATTAATCAAATCATAGACTTCCACATTTATTCTCCTTTTTTTAAAAAAAAATAATGATTTACTTTATCTAAAAATACAGGGTTTTACATGACTAGCCTGCACCGAGGACATTGTCACATTTGGTTTTCGGCTCCGGCGTTGCACCATCTAAGGACCAAATTCTGGTGATAACGAGTCATGTACCAGAGTCGACTCCAGGGCCGATTCCATACCATCCATAGTCATAGCAGTCTGCGTCATCTATAAAGAGCTAATTCCTTTTCTGGGCCGGGAAGAGGAAGGATTCTCCGTAGTAGTAGACTTTATATGGAGAGGGAAATTCACATCTTTATGCCTTATCTAGCCGCATGACAAACAAATGGCTGACAAGTTTTTATATTCGACGTGAAGGATTAGGTTATCGATCATAACCTTATTAACAACTGATTTATCAAAATCCACCTCTACACTGATCCAACTGAATTTACCTCGAGTTGCACAAAATGTGTTATCATCCGCCTTATGAGGTCTACCCAGGCAAGACGCAATGGAGAATAAAACATCTTGGTTGTATAGTTCAACCAGTTACTTCGGGATCTGAACCCAAACACATAACAAGATAGTACTTTCGGAGGCGCAAAACCCCGGCTTCTATTTTTGAACAGCAACATAGTTCCCCGATATAATCCAAGGCCCCTCAACAAGGGCTTTATCAATGGTATCTTCATCATCGCATTTTACAAAAAGAAAGAAATCATACCCTAATTCCATGAGTGAGAACTCACCCCGAGTTTCTACGTAGAAATTAAGTGGTTTTGCATCATAGTAAAGGATAATGTTTGGACTAGCACTTTGATAATCACACCATTCCTCCAAGGTGTTTCAAGGTGGAATGGAACTCCGAGTTAAGTCAAATCGACGGGTAAAGAGATGGTTCCGAAGGTGGAGAGATGGAGATCTTATCAAAATCTAAGAGAACCGCTCCTTTAAAGCTCACCCAGCTTTATTAGCTACTGTTGTGAAATATTTTACCATCTTTACCAAAGTAAGCTTAAAAGTCCCCTACTTACGGTGGTCAATAGTTGGAGGACGATCTTCCGGAGCAATAGCTCTAACAAGAAGACCTCCAGAAACTTCACCTAAAACCACTTGGACCCTTTCCATGGTGCTAGGTTGAGAACTATCCTACATCTTTTTCTTACTTCTAACTCACTGATCTTCTTCTTTAGTTGACTGGGAGTATTTCTCTGAACTTTTAATTTCCATTGGCTTCTTAAACCATTCCTTTTTGTTTATTCTTTTTCTTTTTTTTTGAAGTATACAAATATGCAATGGTGTCTTTCATCCACCACACCCAAAATAAATGGAAATGTCATCCCCCACCCCCACCCAAAAAAAACAAAAGAAAGGAAATTGTGTTATTGCATTTAATAAATAATTCTAAATTATGTACAAGTTCAAATCAAACTATGTATAGCTTAAAATAAATAAAATTTTTTTTTAGGTACAAAGAAAAAAAAAGTACTCGCTTTATTGGTCTTATTTGCCTACCGCATATCTAAGCTTAACACTAATGAGGGTGTATTCAATTCAAATTTTAAAAGATTTTTATGAATTTTTTAAAATATGTGGATTCTGAGAAATGGAATCTTTTATATTTCTATAGATTTTAACAAATTAATTGATTATTCTAATTACAATAAAAACATCAAAGGATAAATAATAAAAGAATTTTGATTATGACTTTAAAATAATAAGCAAATTATAAATCCACCGTAAACGGTTCAAATCGAGTCTAAAAATCCAACGGCTTGGGTTGTTTTGCCCTTTTCTATTCGATTTTCATCTTCTATCTAAAAAAATTCATAAAAAGAATAGCAAAAAAAATCAAGGGGGCAACATCTTTATAGTTTCAGCAAAAGATAATTAATTGGATAATTATAACTTTGAAAATAGTAGCATATCAGTTTAATCAAGGCCAACAATTCTCAGTTTTTATCGACTCGAACAATTGGGCATCTAAGAGATTCATATTGAGGAATAACAGGAAAATAATTAAGTATCCTTTTGTATGAGAATTTGCTGAAATCTTTATATTATATTATTATAATATTATCTTTGTACATAGTGTAATATTTTTAGGAAATCTTGTCTACTACCTATCCTAGTAACACTATATGTTTATTGTAAAGTTAATTTTGCATATTATGTTTAACGGTGTAGAAAATTATCTATTCATAATTTGGAGAAAAGCTACGTCCTTAAATTGTAAGTCTCTGAATTATCCTTTCATGGACATAAAAATCATCTCAATCGGATTACCGAGCAAGAAGTTATGGCCAAAACAAAATGGAAAAAATTTTACCTACAGACCGGTATAGGAAATTGACATACCAGTCTGGCGTATGTAAGTTGGGAAAAAAAATGGCTGCGAATCGGTATGCAGTCTTGGCATACCGATACGGCGTGAAAAACTTTGGGAGAAATTTAGCTGCAGACCGGTATGGTATTTTTGCATACCGGTTCGGCGTTTAAAATTCTCGAAATTTTGGGGCTGCGGACCGGTTTCCCATTTTGACATACCAGTCCGCCAGTATGAACAGTGCACCGACTTAAGTTGATTTAAATTCGTTTTATCTCATTTCTTTCCCCATTTTCGGCCAAAACACACCCTCACACCCCTAGAGAGCTCTAGAGAGATAGAGCAAGGAATTTGTTCCATTTTTCATCTAAAATCTGAGGTTTAAGCTCCAAATCACTTAAAAACTTCTTCCTTACTACTATTCATTGTCTTCTTCATGGGATTTGCTTGAGGAAGGGCTATAATCTTCATTTCTTCTTCTTCTTCGCTCATAATTCGAGCTAGGGATTCTCTTGCTTTCAAAATTCCATTAAATGATTTCTTAGTTTGAAAATCGTTGTGTTTGACTTGTTTTAGTTTAAAAAACTCATGAATAATGTGATAGATGATGTTTGATGATTTTCATAGTTATATTTGCATGATTTAACATAAAATATGCCATACACACTTGTTGTAAAGTGCTATTAAAGTCATATAAGGTATCTCTTGGTGGTGTGGATGTTGTTATTGAAAAAATGGAATTATTGATGATTCATACCCACCAAGAGATATGGAATGAGATTTAATTGAGTGGATATGGCATGGATTGCTTTGTGTATTCATGAAATGGCACATTTGCATTTATACATGTTTCATTGTGTTAACCAAACGCTTGGAGAACTTTTGGCGTATTCATATTTTTCTTATGGCCCGATACATGAGGCGTATATCTCTTATTGATGATGTAAAGTGTATATCTGTTATCTTGAATGTGATATGATCCGGATATGGTATTATTATAACCCTTCGATTGTGAAGGGATGATATATTAATTTATGCCTACAGGGATGGAAAATAAACAACGCCTGGTGCCCTTGGGTTGAAAATCCCTAAACCTCCGGAGGGCAGCAACGCGTCGGTTGTCTAGAGCCAGCGGCGTGTAGCCTAGAAATATAAACAACGGTAAGGCAATGATGGTTCTGTTATTATGTCACTATTGGTGGACATGTGGTCCAAATTGATTATGACCGATTGATATTCTCTGGGGCCGATAGGCCAACTTATGATCATTGTCGGATTATTCTCTCAGGAGGGCATGTCATATTCTATTTTGGATCGGTATGGATATATTCTGGCTATGTGGTTCTATGGTTGACACAAGGGAGGTAACCTACATTGGCATGTGCATGTATTGCTTATTGAATATATGGTTTTAATTCGAAATTTGTTATATACGTAATGATTTTGTTATTATATACCCCTACTGAGCGTATAGCTCACCCTATTTCCTTGAAATATTACAGGTACTCATAAGTCCCAGGGGACAAAGAGATGACGGGTTCGGGGACGAAATGGAAGCCCCTAATACTATAGTTCTCTTTTGCAATAGATATGGTTGTTCGGGAAGCCACGGCTTGCCCATAGACTCTTTATATATTTTGTTGTGCATATGGTTGGCCATGTATATCTAGAAGGAATATTTATCAAATGTAGTATCATTTTTGCACCCAATGCTTATCGTTGCTTGGTATACATATTGCTGTTGATTTATATGATTCGTGTACACCTGTCATAGTCCTACTAAAATGGGTTAGTGATACTCCAGGTCTTAATTACGGTTGTTATCCTGTAAATTAAGGTGGGGTGTTATAATTTGGTATCAGAGCATAGGTTACGCGATTACTTGAGTTGCGGAACGAAATTTGCAATGCATTGTGATGTATTATGATAAATTGTCTTCTTGTTAAGTACGTGGATATGGTTATGACTTTCTTCTTCTTGTTTTCGTATAGAATGACAACCTCACCGAATCACAATGCCACCCACCGGAGTTCCACCTTCGGGGAGTCAGTAGATGCAATCCGTGCAATGGCTCGGGAGTTGGCTAACGTGTTAGGGCATATTGAGTAACCCTAGAGTAGAGTCCAAGAGAATAGGGCTATAGTGGCCCTAGAAAAGTTTAAGAAGTTAGCCCCACCAACCTTTAATGGGATGTTTGGTCCCGATGCGGCAGAGTCGTGGCTCGATCAAATAGAAAGAGCCTTTAAAGTCATGACCCTACCCGATGACCTAAAGTTTAATTTGGAAACTTACCAGCTGGTTGATTAAGCTAGTGTTTGGTGGAGAAATGTGTCTAGGAGAGCAGATGCTCCACTTCTCGGGAAAAATTTACTCAATTATTCCTAGAGCGTTATTTCTCGTCGGTTCATCAGAGTCTGAAGAGAGACGAGTTCCGTTCCCTGATCCAAGAGAACATGTCTATTACAGAATACGAAGTCAAGTTTGAGAGTTTGAGTCGTTTTGATAGAAGCCTGGATAACGACCCCGAGGAGAATATCTGTTTATTCCTCAAGGGGCATAAACTTTCTATTCGAGAGAAAGTATACGATCTGAATCACGGTAGTGTTGCTGAGGCTGTGAGAATGGAGATGAAGGTGGAAAAGGGAGGATTGATGCGAGTAGATTCCTTGATAGGAAGAGAGGTACTGAGGGGAGGAAAATAGGTGGTTCGGGGAAGAGGTCCAAGGGTGATTCTTGGTCGTCTAGTGGAGGCGCTGGGAGAGGTCGGTTTTTGGGGTCTGGTTCTGATGGTCAGGGATCGAGGAAAAGGATCTGTTTTGGGTGCGGTCAACCAGGACATCTCCGTAGAGACTATCTAAATATAGGTCAACAGGTGTCCCAATCTTCTTATAGTCGGCCACAGTACTATAGCTCAATCTGCATGGGCGGTGAGGGCTAATCCTTCTCTAGCAATCAAGGTGGCCAGGGCCGTGGACGAGAGTCATAGTGGGTCTCATGGAGGTGAGGACTCATACTCTAGAGGTGGTGGTAGAACACAGGGTCGGGTTTACACGTTGACACAGTTAGAGCAGCCAGAGGTCAAAGTGATGGAAGGTACCATCTTGTTCTTTAGTACCTGGGTTAAAGTTCTATTTGATACTAATGCCTCCCATTCCTTTATTTCACGTGCATTGGATAATAGATTGGGATTGTGTGTTAACTCATTGAATATACCCTTATTATGGGTTAGTACACCCACGGGAAATAAAATTCGATTGGGATCGGTTTGTAAGAATTGCTTATTGAGTTTTGGGGAGTCCTCGGTAAATTTCGATCTTGTTGTTTTAGATACGAGTGATTATGATCTTATACTTGGTATGGATTGGTTAGCCACTTTTCACGTAATACTTTATTGCTTCAAACGTCGGGTGTTTATTCCACTATTAGATAATAAGGTGTTAACCTTCTAGTATGAACCCGAGTCATTTGTTCCATGTGCATATTTGAAACCCAAAGAACAACAGAGTTACTTTGGGTGGTTGGCTAGTATCATAGCACGAGAAGATGGTAGTTCGTGTCCTTTTGACTTCCTTATGGTTAAGGAATTTCTTAACGTGTTTCCCGATGATCTTCCACGTCTAGCCCACATCGGGAGGTAGACTTCTCTACTGATATCGTTCTGGGTACTACACCAATATCTCTGGCTCCGTATCGAATTGGCTCCGGTAGAGCTAAAAGAGTTGGAGATTCAGATTTATGAGTTATGAGTTATTACGTAAAGGGTTCATTAGACCTAGTGTGTCTCTGTGGGGTGCACCTGTTCTGTTTGCTAAAAAGTAAGATAGGTCATTAAGATTATGTATAGATTAGCGCCAATTGAATCGAGTCACTATTAAGAACAAGTATCTATTGCCTCGCATTGATGATTTGTTCGATCAATTACAAGGTCTTGTTAGGTTTTCTAAGAGTGATCTTTGGTCGGGCTACCATCAGATGCTAGTCCGTGAAGAAGATATTCCGAACACGGCCTTTCGTACTCGATATGGACATTGTGAGTCCCTGGTAATGCCATTTGGGTTAACGAATGCGCCGGCAGCTTTTATGGATTTGATGAACCGTTTGTATCGCCCGTATCTCAACCAATTTGTGGTAGTCTTCATAGATGATATCCTAATCTATTCCAAGTCCGACGAAGAGCATGAAAGTCACCTTCGCTTGGCTCTTCAAGTTCTTTGAGAACATTAATTTTATGCCAAACTTAGTAAGTGTGACTTCTGGATGTTCGAAGTCAAATTCTTAGGACATGTCGTGTAACACTCTGTGTTTATTATAATATTAATTTTGTCTATTATGTTTAATGATGTAAAAAATTATCTGCGCATAATTTAAAGAAAAGCTTCGTCCGTAAATTGTAAGTCTCTGAATTATCTTTTCATGGACATAAAAATTGTCTCAATTGGATTATCGAACAAGAAGTTATGGCCAAAACAAAATGGAGAAAATTTTGCCTGCGGACCGGTATGGGAAATTGGCATACCGGTCTGGCGTATGTAAGTTGGGCAAAAATTTGGTTGCGGACCGGTATGTAGTTTTGGCATACCGGTCCGGCGTGAAAAACTCTGGGAGGAAATTGGTAGCGAACCGGTATGAGGTTTTTACATACCGATCCGCCGTGAAAAATTCTAGGAATTTTGGGGCTACGAACCGGTCTCTCATTTTGGCATACCGGTCCTCCAGTATGAACAGTGCACCGACTTAAGTTGATTTAAGTTCGTTTTATCTCATTCCTTTCCCCATTTTTCTACCAAAACACACCCTCACCCCCTTAGAGCGTTCTAGAGAGATAGAGAAAATAATTTGTTCCATTTTTCATCTATAATTCCGGTTTAAGCTCCAAATCACTAAAAAACTCCCTCCTTGATACTATTCATCGTCTTCTTCATGGGATTTGCTTGAGGAAGAACCGTAATCTTCGTTTTTCCTTCTTCTTTTTCGCATATAAGTTAAGGTAGGGGTTTTCTTGCTTTCAGAACTCAATTAAATGATTTCTTAACTTGATATTATGATATTATTATGTCAGAATCATTGTATTTGATTTTTATTTGTTGAGAAACTTATATATATATATATATATATAATGCGCTCATGTTGCTCCTATGCTTTCTAAAAAAATGATTGTATGATTTAAGGCAAAATATGCCATACGCACTTGTTGTAAAGTGCTATTGGAATCATATACGGTATCTCTTGGTGGTGAGGTTGTTGTTTCTTGAAGAAATGGAATTATTGATGACTTATACACACCAAAAGATATGGAATGGGATATACTTTAGTGGGTATAGCATGGATTGCCTGGTGTTTGCATGAAATAACATGTTTGCATACTGTATACATTATTATTGTGTCAACCAACCGCTTGGAGGATTCTCAGCTTATCTGGATTATTCTTGTGAGGATCAAGCGCTTACCACTGCTCCAAAAGCTATAGCTGTTAGCGAAGGCGCAACTTTATTTCCTTGTACCTAACGCCCATTAGAGCGCCATGGCATTCGATAACCTGCACACCGGATATACCCTCCGAATTCACCACGGAAAGGAGCGCAATCGTGGATTTACCTCCAACAATCCCCCCCCCACAATGGCGCGCCCCAAGTATCGAACCCGTGACCTCCTCTGATACCAATTATGAGGATCAAGCGCTTACCACTGCGCCAAAAGCTATAGCTGTTAGCGAAGGCGCAACTTTATTTCCTTGTACCCAACGCCCATTAGAGCGCCATGGCATTCGATAACCTGCACACCATATATACCCTTCGGATTCACCACGGAGAGGAGCGCAATTATGGATTTACCTCCAACAATTCTTATGGCTCGACATATGGGGCATATATCTCATGTTGATGATTATGATGATGATGGAAGTCCGTTATGATCATGATATTATTCAGGACGTGATATGATCCTGTTATAGATCCGTCTATGATTCGGTTGTGGTCCTTCGATGGTGAAGGGAGTATGTGTTATTTGATGCTTGCCGGTATAGAAAATAAGTAGGGCCTGATGTCCTTAGGTTGAAAATCCCTAAACCTCCGGAGGGTAGCAACGCGTCGATTGTCTAGAGCCAGTGGTGTGTAGCCCAAAAATCTAGACAACGGTAAGACACTATGATTCTATTACTATGATACTATTTGTGGACTTGTGGTCCAAATTGGTTATGATTTATTGACATTATCTGGGGCCGATGGGCCACTTTATGATCATTGTCGGATTATTCTCTCGGGCAGGTAGGCCCATATCCTATTTTGGATCGGGATGGATATATTCTACCTATGTGGTTCTATGGTTGACACAAGGGAGGTAACCTGCATGAGCATATGCATGCATCGCTTATTGAATATATGGTTCTAAATTAAAATGGGTTATATATGTGATGTTTTTGTTATTATATACCCCTACTGAGCGATAGCTCACCCCGTTTCTTTAAAATATTACATGTACTCATGAGTCCCAGGGGGACAAAGAGACGACGGGCTCGGGGACGAAATAGAAGCCTCTGATACTATAATTTTCTTTTATAATAGATGTGCTTGTCCGAGAATCCACGGCTAGCCCGAAGACTGTTTATATATATTTTTGTTGTGCATATGGTTGGCCATGTATATCTAGAATGATTATTTATCAGACATAGTATCGTTTGTGCACCCAATGCATGTTGCTGCTTGGTATACATGTTGTGTTTGATTTATATTCTTCCTATACACCTATCTTAGTCATACTATGATGGGTTAGTGACACTTCAAGTCTTAATTACAGGTGTTATCATGTACCTTAAGGCGGGAGTGTTACATGTCGCCTCAAGGAAAGGTATCTCTGTAGATCCGGGGAAGGTAGAGGCAATCTTAAAGTAGGAGAGACCTCGAAATATCACCGAGGTCAGAAGTTTCTTGAGTTTGGCAGGGTACTATCGTCGGTTTGGCAAGGATTTCTCCCATATAGCTTTACCGTTGAGTCGCCTAAGTCATAAGGGCGTTCAGTTCATTTAGGATGAATCATGTGAGAAGGCCTTTTTGGAGTTGAAGGATAGGCTTACCTCGGCTCCAGTTCTTGTTATCCCTGAATGGGGAAAGGGTTATATAATCTACTGTGATGCGTCTAGGCTTGGTTTGGGTAGTGTCCTAATGCAGGAGGAGCATGTGGTGGCTTATGCTTCTCGTCAACTTAAACAACATGAAAAGAATTACCCCATCCATGATTTAGAATTAGTAGCTGTTGTTTTTGCTCTTAAGATCTGGTGCCATTATTTGTATGGCGAGAGATTCGAAGCTTATTCTGATCATAAGAGCTTGAAATACATCTTCACCCAGAAAGATTTGAATCTCAGGCAATGCCAATGGTTAGAGTATCTAGAAGACTATGATTTTACCCTATAGTTGATGGAAACTTAGTTCCAGAATCGTTTAATATTGCGTATAAACCGAACAAAATTTTTTTATGTAAAACCCTAGTGCAGAATCGGATTTTACTTTCGAGATCTCTCTGGTTTGATCTCATCTTAACACGAACAGGGGTTGGTGGAAACAAATCGAGAACACGGGCTCGATAAGACCTCAATATCTTCTATCGTATTCCTTTAACCGTGCAATCCCGTACCGAATGTGGGCTGCGGTATCACGAAGATCTCTTTCTCTACTCTCTACGGCATAAACCCTAAATTCGTGAGAATTATTGTGTCGAGAGAAGAGGTAAGGCTGGCATATATATAAGGCTACGAAAAGGACCCTAAGTAGAAATAAGTGTTTGGGCTTACTATGGAAAACTGGAATCCTAATTCGATTAAGAATTGATTCCTTCCATAAATTATAATTCACACCACTAAAGAATTATAATTGCACTCCCGTCTTTATCTTAAAAATTATATTTCGAGCTCCTGTTATTAAATACTTATTATTCTCCCCACGTTAAGATTTCAGATAACCGTCATTTAAATTAAATTACTGACAATTATATTTAAATGACTTCTTAATCCTTGAGCATACCACTTAACTGATTTGACATGTCGGATTAACATAATCCACCTACAGGGTTTGACATGATCAAAACTTATAAGCTTCTCAAGGGATTATCATCAATCCCTATACTGAGATGTGGATTCCGTCAATAATTAATATTCATCATACATATAGTGTCGCCATCCAATTCACGAAGATTATTGATCCATAAATGAATCTCACTCTTAATGAGTCAAAACAACAAACACTACATATATATGTCTATTAATTATTTCAAGATTAAGAGCATAAGTAATCATAATAACCATGGGATTTTAAATTGTTTTATATAGTCAGTATAAAACAATTAACACAAACTGGTCTTGTTCAATACACACAAAGTGTACTAGCACAACGAGTTAAAAATTGTACCGTTTCATGTAGTCAAGATAAACTACTAAAACTTGTGCTACAATCCTACCGATGGTTGTCCAATTCCATCTAAGACCATGAACCAATAAACTTATATTCCACAAGAACCGATGATATGATCCTCTGTGTGTAAGCTATACTTTACACACTAAATCATCTACTATATGGAATAAAAGACACACACATGCACAATATTTAAATAAATAATATAATGCAACCATTGCCCATAAAGATTATCATTTAAATAGCAAAATCGAGTCTATATAACATATTAAAACCAATAAAATCATGGCTTTTAGTATATCACTCTAACAACAGTATCATCCGAGTAAGGCTAATGTGATAGCCGATGCCTTAAGCCGGAAGTCACAAGGGTCTTTAGCTGTATTACGGTGTCAAGAATGGAAACTGAGAAAAGAATTACAACGATACAACCTTTTGGTGAATCGTGATGAGAGTCTAGCCTATCTATATAACATGGTTGCCCAATTGGCGATCCAGCAACATGTGATAGAGGTTCAATGGGTAGATGAGGCACTTCGGGTAATACATGATCATTTGGCTACGAAAGCTGAGTATAGTTGGTATAAACTCACAGTTGATGGGGGAATCCGAGTCTGGGATAGGTTGGTGGTACCGAACGATCCAGAACTTAGAAATAAAATTCTAAGTGAAGCACATCATTCTAAGTTCTCTATTCACCCCGGTGGCACAAAGATGTACCGGGATTTATGTCGAAACTTTTATGGGAGCGGCATAAAGAAAGATGTCGCGAATTTTGTTAATAGGTGTATGACTTGTCAACTAGTGAATGATGCGAACCCAGATCATCTTTTCTATCCAGGCTAATGGATCCTCAACCCTTGAATTACAAACGTAGAAAGAATCTTGGAATACGTCAAAAGATAGAAGGCAAAAACCTCAACCCAACGCTTAAAGAAGCGTGAACCTCGGTATAATGGATGACGCCACAATCAATTGGTGGAGAATTGATTGATAAGTCAAAAACAATTGAATTAATCAATTCAACATGTTCAACATGTTCTTAGAGAACACAAAGAGAGAACTCTCAATATTATTAATCATCAAAACTTTTTAATAATAAAACAATGAATCCATCTCCTTTAAATAGGAGTAAACAAAGCCTTAGTATCCTAATTCAAAAAGGAAATTAATTCCTACTTAGAAAAGAAAAATAACAACTCCTAGAATAGTTCTAATACAATAAGGAAATTAATAATAAGACAATAAGAAAACTATTCAAAAAGGAAACTACTAATTCTAATTCCTAATTGAATAATGAAATAATAATAATTCTAATAATTAAAACTACTTAAAATAATAATTGACTTCCGCGTGCTCCATGACTTCCGTGTTTGACTATGCTTAAATTCTCTAACTGCGCGTGTACTAGTATGCTCCAAGGTTATCCAATACTAGTACGAACCCTACCCATCAATGCTTTAATCAAGTCGGAGCTTGTGCTAGCCTAGATCAGATTATTCCCCTGCTCTTGAAAAGGATTTGTCCTCAAATCCGTGCTATGTGTTACACGAATTACCCATTCTTCAACAAAGCTAACCCTCAAATGCCACTTTGAAGCTTGAACCCTACCATGCCAATAAAACAAATATTTTGAATACTTACGATGCTGGATATTCTTGGCAAATCAAAGCTCATCTAACGTCAAACCATGATTTAATTTAATATGCTCTATATCATCAATCTTCAACTCAGCTCAAACCTTATCTTCTTCCTTGGTAGAAATATTATCCAAATTAACAACGTTAATAGAAGTCTCTTGCTTATTGACTCGCCTCTCAATTAAAATCAATTGGCTTCCCTCGATGCAGTTCTCACCCATATCCACACCTACGACGGGAAGTGCTTGCACTTGTGGTTCTTCAACTTGCACTAGAACTTCTTTATTTTCCTCTTCTTTCAAGCATGGAATTAAACCTTCAACCCACAACTCACCTTCTTCAGCTGTCACTTTAATTTTCTTAATCTCATCGTTTTCTGGCTTGTGCTCCAATGGCAGCTTAGAATAAGATTCCGGTTCATTCTCCAATAATGGCTTAGATATGGTTACTTTTTCCTCTTTTTTACAATGATTTGATTCATAAGAGGAAGCATTTGGACTTGGCTCTTCGCTGCCCCTTATATGGAATTCAAGATAAGCCTCCATCATTTTTCCTAATTTGTGCCATTCTTCGGGATCATTCAAAGGAGTCTTCTTCTTGATATAACCCATATTGTTGTCTTGAACCCGACTTTTTCCAACCTCACCACCATATCTTCTACTAGTAATACCCGGGCCCCATTCATCTTCAAATTTAACTTTATGAGGCTGACTTTTCAATTTCTCTTTAAAAGCCTTATTTAACCGAATGCACCGTTCAATCTCTAATTGCTTTAATCACGCACTATCGCGTTTAATCTCCGCTTGAAGGTCATATTCAAAGTTTAGATAGGACATACTTGCTGGAAAATAAGGATTAGTGCAATAAAAACAATCCTCACCACACTCCTTTTCGTATTTCACTCAAAGATGTTACACTAATTTTACCGCTCGTGTTTATCGCTCAAGAATGATAAACCTCACAATTTTGGAACTTGGCAGACGAGTTGAACAAATTTCCAACAAGACCAATCAAGAATCAACCAATCAATTATGAATTGGAATATTAACCAAAGGTTAACACTCAAGAACAACCAAGAACGATCAAGAATGATTGAGACAACTAAGAACAACTTTAAGATATATTGATTTGATTATCTACTTGATGGATCAATAAGTCTAACAATCAATAATAATCAAGAATGTTGAAAAACGGGTCAAGATTTGAAAAATTAAAACTATGCAATGGAGTTCAGCAATCTAACAATTCTAGAATGATCAAGAACAATTCAAGATAATATAAATCAAGGAAATCAAACTCTAATGATGAATCAACAATTTTTAAGGTTTTAACAATAAGCTTAACTAAAGATCACAACTCTAGCAAGAATGAGTTTCAAATCGAATACTAAGATGCTAGAATTATCAATCAACAAATATAATAGAAACCCTACCAATAATCAAAATTTGATACTAGGGTTCTTCTAACAAAGAAAATTTGAAAAAAAAATTCCAAAAAACACTATTCACAGCAGTCACTTTTTTTTTAATTTTTTATTCAATGCAGGTGCTATCATAAAACAGCAATAACTTTTGATCTAACCGTTGGATCGGGTTGATTTTCGGATATGTTCTTCGGAACGCAATTTTACAATCATTGCGCAAAAAATCAGGACCATCCGAGGTTATTTCGATAGCGAAAACTAAAAAATTCGACAGCCAACAGGATTTAAAAAATATCTGATTTTAACCTCTTTTTTTTCCAGAAATTACTGTTCATCGCAAAATCACTATTCACAGGAAATCACTGTTCATAGCAGAAATCACTGTTCATGCGTTTTTTTTGTTTTTTTTCTTCAGAATCTATAAACCCTAACACAGATTTTTGGAATAAGATTAACAAGAATGAAGACCTAGGGTTTCAAGAATCTACTACGAAATTGAAATAACAAGAAACTAAAAATAGAAAACCTGAATAGAAAAGTCCCTCTGATACCAATGACACGAACCCGGATCCTCTTTTCTAGCCAGGCTAATGGATCCTCAACCCTTGAACTACGAACGTAGCAAGAACCTTAGAATACGTCAAAAGATGGAAGGCGAAAACCTCAACCCAACGCTTAAAGAAGCGTGAACCTCGGTATAATGAATGACGCCACAATCAATTGATGGAGAATTGATTGATAAGTCAAAAACAATTGAATTAATCAATTTGACATGTTCAACGTGTTCTTAGAGAACATAAAGAAAGAACTCTCAATATTATTAATCATCAAAATTTTTTAATAATAAAACAATGAATCCATCTCCTTTAAATAGGAGTAAACAAAGCCTTAGTATCCTAATTCAAAAAGGAAACTAATTCCTACTTAGGAAAGGAAAATAACAACTCCTAGAATATTCTTAATATAATAAAGAAATTAATAATAAGACAATAAGGAAACTACTAATTCTAATGCCTAATTGAATAATGAAATAATAATAATTCTAATAATTAAAACTACTTAAAATAATAATTGACTTTCGCGCGCTCCATGATTTTCGTGTTTGACTATGCTTAAATTCTCTAACTGTGCGCGTACTAGTATGCTCCAAGGTTATCCAATACCAGTACAGACCCTACCAATCAATGCTTTAATCAAGTCGGAGCTTGTGCTAGCCTAGATCACATTAAAGGCCGAGCACCAAAGGCCTGTAGGACAATTCCAGCCTTTACCCATTCCCGAGTGGAAGTGGGAACATGTCACCATGGATTTTGTTTTAAGGTTACCAAAGGCATTAGGGGGCCAAAATACCATTTGGGTAATTGTCGATAGGTTAACCAAGTCCGTTCATTTTCATCATATCCAAAACAACCAAAATGTGGAGAGTTTGGAAAAACTCTACATCTGAAAAATAGTTAAGCTTCATGGGGTTCCATTGACTATTGTTTTAGACCAGGATCCTCGTTTTACGTCTCGATTTTAGGAAAGCCTTCAAAGGTCTCTGGGGACTCAGTTGAAATTTAGTACAACATTTCATCCACAAATCGATGGTCAATTGGAACGAGTTATCCAAATACTTCATGATATGCTAAGGGCATGTGTCCTCGACTTCTGAGAAAATTGGATAGAGCATCTGCCATTAGTTGAATTTTCTTATAATAATAGCTTTCAGACCAATATAGGCATGGCGCCTTACGAAGCCCTTTTCGGTCGCTCGTGTAGATCCCCAGATTTCTGGTATAAAGTCATGGAAAGAACCTTGTTGGGTCCAGAGTTGGTAGAGCAAACTACCGAAAAGATCAAAGCCATTCGATAACATTTTCTTACTGCCCAGAGTTGGCAAAAGAATTATGCCGATCGGCGCCGCCGTCCACTAGAATTCGAAGTTGGTGATCATGTATTTTTAAAAACCAACCCCTATTTTGGTATTACTCGATTTGGTAGCAAAGAAAAGTTGTCTCCCCGATACATCTGGCCTTTTGAGATTCTCGAACGTATCGGAAATGTTTCATATTGTCTAGCTTTGCCGCCACAGTTGTCTAACGTTCATAATGTTTTCCATGTATTTATGCTACGCCGGTACGTTCATGATTCTTCCCATATTGTTCAATGGGAAAACCTCGAGGTGTTAGATGACGGGACTTACGAAACCCGCCCTATTCATATCTTAGACCATCGAGATTAAGTGCTACGAAACAAAGTCATTCCATTAGTAAAAGTTCTATGGTCACATCATGGAGTCGAGGAGACAACGTGAGAATTAGAAGCAAAAATTTATAGCAAATATCCCGAGTTGTTCAATTAATGTTTAATATTTAAATTTCAAGGGCAAAATTTTATTTAGTGGTAGAGATTGTAACACTCTATGTTTATTGTAATGTTAATTTTGTGTATTATGTTTAATGGTGTAAAAAATTATCTGTTTATAATTTGGAGAAAAGCTCATTCCTTAAATTGTAAGTCTCTGAATTATCCTTTCATGGACATAAAAAAGCGTCTCAATCGGATTACCAAGCAAGAAGTTATGGCCATAACAAAATGGAGAAAATTTTGCCTGCAGACCGGTATAGGAAATTGGCATATCGGTCCAGCGTATGTAAGTTAGGAAAAAATTTGGCTACAAACCAGTATGAAGTTTTGGCATACCGGTCCGGCATGAAAAACTTTGGGAGAAATTTAGCTGCAGATCGGTATAGGATTTTTACATACCGGTCCGGCGTTTAAAATTCTAGGAATTTTGGGACTGTTGACCGGTCTCCCATTTTGGCATACCGGTTTGCCAGTATGAACAGTGCACCGACTTAAGTTGATTTAAGTTCGTTTTATCTCATTTATGTCCCCATTTTCGACCAAAACACACCCTCACCCCCTAGAGAGCTCTAGAGAGTTCTAGAGAGATAGAGCAAGGAATATGTTCCATTTTTCATCTAAAATTAGAGGTTTAAGCTCCAAATCACTTAAAAACTTCCTCCTTGCTACTATTCATCGTCTTCTTCGTGGGATTTGCTTGACGAAGAGCTGTAATCTTCATTTTTTATTTTTCTTCTTCTTCTTCTTCTTCTTCTTCTTCTTCTTCTTCTTCTTCTTCTTCTTCTTCTTCTCTCATAAGTTGAGGTAGGGGTTCTCTTGCTTTCAAAATTCAATTAAATGATTTATTAGCTTGAAAATCGTTGTGTTTGACTTGTTTTTGTTTAAAAAACTCATGAATAATGTGATATGTGATGTTTGATGATTTTCATAGTTATATTTGCATGATTTAAGGCAAAATATGCCATACACATTTGTTGTAAAGTGAAATTGGAGTCATGTAGGGTATCTCTTGGTGGTGTGGATGTTGTTGTTGGAAAAATGGAATTATTGATGATTCATACACACCAAGAGATATGGAATGAGATTTAATTTAGTGGATATGGCATAGATTGCTTTGTGTGTTCATGAAATGGCACATTTACATTTATACATATCATCATTGTGTCAACCAAATGCTTTGAGAACTTTTGGTGTATTCAAATTTTTCTTATGGCCCGATACATGAGGCGTATATCTCTTATTGATGATGTGAAGCGTATATCTCATATTCATGATGATGGAAGCTTGATGAGATCAAGATGTTATCCTGAATATGATATGATCCGAATATGGTATTATTGTGGCCCTTCGATTGTGAAGGGATGATATATTAATTTGTGCCTACCATGATGGAAAATAAACAGAGCCTGGTGCCCTTGGGTTGAAAATCCCTAAACCTCCAGAGGGTAACAATGCGTCGGCTGTCTAGAGCCAGCGGTGTGTTGCCCGAAAATCTAGACAAGGGTAAGGCACTGATGGTTCTGTTGTTGTGTCACTATTGGTGGACGTGTGGTCCAAATTGATTATGATCGATTAATATTCTCTGGGGTCGATATTCTCTGGGGTTGATGGGCCAACTTATGATCATTGTCAGATTATTCTCTCAGGCAGCCAGGCCATATCTTATTCTGGATCAGTATGGATATATTCTGGCTACGTGGTTCTATTTTTGACACAAGGGGGGTAACCTGCATTGGCATATGCATGTATTGCTTATTGAATATATGGTTTTAATTCCAAATGTGTTATATATGTAATGCTTTTGTTATTATATACCCCTACTAAGTATATAGATCACCCTGTTTCCTTAAAATATAACAGGTATTCATAAGTCCTAGGGGGACAAAGAGATGACTGGTTCGGGGACGAAATAGAAGCCTCTGATACTATTCACTATATTTTGTTTTACTTATAATTTTTAAAAGACTCATAATTTATTATATAACGTAATTATGATAAGGGACTTCTGGATCTCTAATTAACATATTTTTTTGCACGCATCTTTGATATATAATAATCATCTAATTCAATAGTTAGATTGATGAATTCAATGCATCTTTGCAACATTCGTTAATTAACAACATTTGTGCCAAAAATATCATAATTGGACAATTAAACAAAAGTTAAAGACTTTATGTCATTTATATAAACTAGATTTTGCACACACACGACGCGTGTGCAGTATGGATATAAGTGATATAAAGGGGAAAAATTAAAAAAGTAAAAAGTCAATATATGGTTGTTGGTACCTTACAAGGGTTTAAATCACATTGTTTACGTAAGGATAATAATTTTTTATGAGTTTAAAATACAGAAGAGCAAAATCAGAAGATCAAAAATCTGACACGGCTTTAAAGCTAACAAAATTCCTTTCGGCTTAATATAATAATATATGTTGATTTTTTTCCTTTTATTGTTCTTTTGGCGTTATTTTTCCCCGTTAAAGCAAAATTTACTACCGATAACTTCCCTTGCTATTTAAAGCAAAAACGAGCCCTAAATTTTCAAACACATCTTCTCCAAACGCAACGAGCCCTAATTTTCCTCTCATTTTCCTCACCTCCCACGGCTCTAACACCTGAAAACTCCTCAACTAGTTTTGACCATCGCCTCTCCACCTCTCGCGACTAAGTTCATCTATGGTTTCCCTAATCGAATTCGTCTTAAGCCCTAATTGAATATCTTTTACTTCTAGCTGATGTGTTTAGCCATACTTAATTGGTTTGCACTGTACTTCTTAAGCCCTAGACTTCCTTTCGACATTAATTTAAGGAATCTCGCTTAGCCTGAGAATTTTCATAATCAAATTAAGAAACTTAAAGGTGAATATTCTAGTTTAGTTGTTTTGCTTTTCATTTTTTTTTGAATTAGAGTCTTTTTTATTCGAAGAAAACTTTTATTTCATTTTCAATTTAAGAACTAAGAAGTTATTATCGAGTATTTTATTTGTTGAGTATATGCTATGTGAGAAGTTGAGTCAAAGTATAGTTTAGATGGGATTCGAAAGCTTGCTTACTTTGATATCATTGATGTTATGTTGTTGTCAATTCACATACATGCAAAATGAGAATTGGTTAGTATAAAATATTTTATTAATCTTACTAGTTTGAGAACTTTAATATTACATATATGTCACATTGCTTTAGCATGTAGGTGTTTTGATATCTTTGTTAAATTATTTGCATTGGTGAAAAGGGGAATTGAATTTAAAAAAAAATTACGTTGGAATTATATTGGAAAACTTGGACATAAGAAAACAATTTATTTTAAGACTTTTGCTTTGCTCAGAACTTGCAAAGTGTAAGTTAGGGAAAATTTGATGTACCAAGAAATTTGTGTAATTTATTATATTAATTTATAATTTAAAGAGCCTATATTATTACGAATATTTATAATTTTATTGTTTTTCAGTTGCTAGAAAAAATTTGGAAAAGATTGAGAAAAATAGATAAATTAAAGATCGTGAGATACCTAAAAATGTTCGATACTTCTAGATGCATAAATTTTTAATTGAAACTTCAAATAATGCAATTCTTGAGCCTAATTTAAAAAGAATTCTGAGAGCTACAATTTTGTTGTTCAACACTTTTTCAAATTTAGCCATGTCGAGATCCAAAATTGCGACGCAAAATTTTGCAGCTTAAATGGGTGAAAATTTAATATATTTCATTATGGGCCCAAAGCCCAAGTCTCAACTCATGCAACCCTTTTAACAATTATAAAAAGCCAACAGCACAATAGTAGCCGCGGACAACAAAAGGGAGAGTGCCGAGTACTAATTCTTTTCTCTTCTCTATTGGTTTTTTTTTTTTTTTTGCTTTTGGTTTGTTTGAAGACTTGAAGATTTGAAGTGTGTTTTATTATTCAATTTAATTAATGTCAAGTAAATTTTCTTTTAATTTTATTTACTATTTAATTTATTCTATGCTAGCAAAATTTGTATTAGAGTTATGATGAATATATTTAATTTATTCTGTTTCATGTGTTCATGCCAATTGACTCTACTAATTTAATATTATAATGTTAAACACAATTCTTCCTATTAGATAGGTTTTGAATATGTAATTTGTTAAAATTATTTTAAAGCACTATCAATTAAATATTTATTTATTATAATATGCTAAAAAGCATGTAATGCAAACTTAATCTTGCATGGTTTCATAAAAAAATACAATTTAAAAATCTACTGTAAAGTTGATTTTGCACTCTTTTTGAAGTTTGGTCAAATATAAATTCTTAATTTACAAAAATATTATTCCCTAATTCTTTTATACAAAACATTTTCAAACAAATCATATTTTTCAATATCCCATAATTTCCTATACTTGCCAAACAATAAATATTATTTGTATAATCTATTCTTCACTAGAATTCTTTTAAAAAATAGATACGAACCTCCTACCGGTCAGTGGCCCGTAATTTGTTCTAATCGTGCATGTCATCAAATTCTTTAGATTATTCCAACTTAGACGTACCTCCTCCACCCCCCCCCCCACTCTCTCTCTCTCTCTCTCTCTCTCTCTCTCTCTCTCTCTCTCTCTCTCTCTCTCTCTCTCTCTCTTCTTTTTAATAATGGTAGTTGTTAAATGCACTTAAAAAGTTAGTTCTTTTGAAAAAAATCGTTGTGTGATTTTTTTTGTATGAACTTATATGATAGTTATAAGTTATATAATTTCAACTATGCTTTTATATTTTTTTATTTAATATATTAAGTATTAACTTAAGTTTATAATTGTAACGACCCGATCCGGTTGAATCCGAAAACACAATAAAAATAAATCCAACTTCATTTATATATATCTTGATAGTTTTGAAAACAAAAATTACAATATATCCCCTCTACAAATCAAATACACTTTATATATCCTATCTCCAAAAATGATAATACTAGACAGCACCCAACCCTCTAATCAAATCAACTTTGCATGAGTCACCGGCACCTAAAAATAGAAAAAAAAAATGGGCAGTACATAACACACAGAAACGAAAATATATCAACAAAATATGTTTTATTAACAATAAAATATTTACACAACATCAATCCACTTAAGAAACTTAACAGACCACCACTTAGCCTCATACACCGTTCTTTTTCAGTAACATATTAAAAACTATTTGCCTCACCCAATCGAAACGTCACTCTAAGCTTTACATGACTGTAATTTATTAGAACTTATTGGCAAGTAAAACTAACCAAATACTAATCATTTTCACGACAATTAAACCCACAATAATAAATAACATCAATTCATAAAGCCAAGTAAAAAATGTCGAATTCAATCAATGTAACAAATTCAAAAAGAATACAATACATAAAACAATAAATAAATGGTGATGATATTGGCATCCCCAAAAACCCTCGGTAACACTTCCACTTCCATTCGGTCCTTTACAACCGAGTAAAGTATATGTTACTTGGTTGTGAAGGACTGAGTATAAACTTGATAATACCTTACTCGATTGGCAATGACTTGTTAAGAATGGTTAGCTCAAACCATTAATCTTACATAAAAAAATTTGTAAAACTCAACATGGGTATATATAAATGGGAGGAGTGTACCTTATAGTAATGATACCTTTTAAGATAAAAACCTTACACCTGTATCCTAAAGGTGTTTAAGTTGGGGATAATATCGTTACTATGCGCGCTAATTGAGGGGCCCAGTTGGTACCCCGGGCCAGATCCGAGTACCGAAAGGCACAATAATTGGTATCAGAAGTTGATGGTGAATTCACGTACTTGTGAAGCAGTACCGGTAGCTGGGCTCGATGGAGTTAGGAAGAACTTGGTAGAGCCTAAAGTGATAAGTCGCTACAAAAAGTGTCCCGATACTTAGACTTGGTGGAGCCTATGGTGGAGTTAGACTCGAAGAAGTCAGGGGTAGAGTCGCTACAGCCTACGTACACCTGGAGTGTTGTCAAGGTGGTTGTGCAGGTTCCTCGAGTAAGGTGAAATAGAGTGTACCTCGAGATGTGCATTAACCAAAGGTGGACGATCTAGTGAACATTGCTGAGTGGTGATCTACATGGACAATTCAAAATTGGATTCAAGGTGGACTATGGTATAAGTTCAGGTGGACCGATGGTAATCCAATGTGGAACTGAGGTGGACTGGTTTGATCCAAGGTGAAGATTGTAAAGAATGGTTCTCTCAAACCATTGATCCCATATAAAAAAATTGTATAACTCAACATAAATATATAAGTGGAAAAGTATCACCCCATAGTAACGAAACCTTTTAAATTAAAACCCACACCTGTGCTTTCAATGTGTTTAAGTTGAAAATAATATCGTTACTATGTGGAGTGCCGGCAGTCACAATATGACTGAGTATATAAGTATATACTCAACCCTTAAGAATCGAGTAACATACACTTTACTCAATTGTGAAGAATCGAATGAAAATAAGTATCTTACCAAATATTTTTTGAATGCCAATATTTTCATTCTAAAGAAATATTATAAAAATTTATATACACATTAAATACTTTCCCTTACCTTAAAAAGAGTATCAATAATTTTGAAAGCTCCATAGCTTCTACCTTAAGTCTAATTCCCCACTTTCTTTTGTTTCCTTCCACTGTTTACGAAAATGTCTTAAAAACATACCAGAGCAAAAGCAACAAAAATGAAATGAAATGGCAAGTGGGGCCGTAAACCTCGTCACCAAATTATTGGACGCGTAAAGTAGGAAAGGGAAATTTTAGCCCATTTTTCTTTCTAAACATATCCTCATAAACACTTGTCAAATTTCTACTAAGCCTAATATGATGACTAAAGACTATTAGGCAGTCAACAAACTCCACGTAGACCCAAAATAATATATATATATATATATATATATAAAAGATTTTAAGTGGATAAACTTTTTAATTTTTAAATATAAATCAGTTATTTTGAGAAAGTAAACCGATAATTTTTTTGATGAAATTTAGTGAAAACGATCTACTAAGAAGACGATCTCCAGAAGACGACCAATTTTCATCTAAAAATCTCGGAAAGAGGATTAACTAAAAAATTGATATATATATATATGAGTCCCTTTCCTATAGTAGTCACGGACTCACTTGGGCCATTTGGATGCTTCCCGATGGAATTTTTTGATGAAATTTTGTGGGGATGTTCTTCATCGTGGGTTAACATTCCACCATCCAAAAATTCGGGAAGTAGGTTAATCGGAAAGATTTTATATATCTATTTCTGGACCAATATTTTTCAATCATGATTAACTTCCTGGTTGAATTTTTTAAAATTTGGTGGAATTGCACACGATGAAGAACATCCCCACAAAATATCAAAAAATATCGGGAATGCCAAATGGCCCAATCCGTACGGGCATGTGTGTGCACCTGAAATTTTCCCTATATATATATATATGTGTGTGCATTTTTAACCGTTAAAATTTAAGATGTTTAACTAACCTATTTTTTGGTTGAATTTTTTGATGAAAATTAGCGTATATGATTTACTAATCATGGAGATCATCTCCACCAAGTTTCATAAAAAAATTCATCCATTTGTCCCCTCAAAATAATTGATCCGCATTTAAAGACCAAAAAAGAGGTTCTCTTTAGATCTTTTTCATATATATATATATATATATATATAATATAATGTAATATAATTTGTCAATGTAAAAATACCATCTATCACAATAACTTTATATATTAATTTAATTTTTCAACCAAACACTTAAATTAAATGATTTATAAATTAAATAATTTGCAGTTGTCTAATTTATAAATAGGAGTACAATCAAACGAATTCTAAATATAAATTTTAATAATTATAAATTATAGTTGTATTTATATTTGACTAGTTATAAATATTGTGATTGCAAATTACAAGAAAAATATAAAACATTGTTTATTTTGCATTGCAAATAAAAAAAATAGTAAATTATTTTTCACAATTTAATGCAACACAATTGCACATCAGAACATATTGCAACTCTTTTTCATTATTTATAATACCAAACATTGAACCAAAATATATTAGATTTATTTGAAAAACTCTTTAAATCAAAAAAATGTATACTACATTAAATATTAAATTATAGAAAACAATATAAAAAAAAAATTAGTCCAAACCGCTCTATATACAAACTGATCTTTAACAATACTTTTTCGTTACTAAAAATATCTTTATAATATTTTAGCGATAAAAAATATTGCTAATGGTCAATTTGTATAACGATTAATACCTGTCATGATACAACCGCGTATGGTCATCTTTTAATGAATACTGTGTCTGTAATCATCTTTCAGAAGATGCATTACGTGTTGATGTCGTCATGTTAGCCCAAGTGGTAATGATACTTTTAAACCCATATGCTTTAATATTACCTTGAATTTTTTATTTATAATTTTAATATTATCATAACTTTTTTTTCTAATTATTACAAGACGTTTTGGTAGGTATTCCTCTCATTCTACTTTAAATTAGTGACGCTTAATTTAGGACTAAATAGGCAATAAAATTCAAAAGTTAAATAATGTCATGGTACATGCAATAACTTCCTCCTCTTCTTCTTCTTCTTCTTATTCTTATTCTTCTTCTTCTTCTTTTCATTTATAAAAAAGATCAATCGTGTTTCTACACTTCCTCTAGTGGAACCTCCTCTTCATCATCATCTTCTTCTTCTTTTGACATATTCGAATTTACATTCTTAATCTTAAACATAATAAAAATAAATTATGGCTAAATACAATATTTGTTTATATATCTTATTTTACAAGTATATACGTGATGTCAAAAATTATTAAATATAATATTACATACGCATCGAATCTGTCACCAATTTTAATATTCATTAATAGATGAGAAACATAATTAATTGAATGACAAATAACAAATGTTTCTCTAGCCAAACATATAAATCTTCAACCAAACAACATAATCAAATATAAACCTAGCAAATTTAGACAATATAAACATAATCGAATAAAAATAACTTCTTACATTAAGCAAATTTTGTTTTTGAACAAAAAAAAAATTCCTTTTAATTTTGCCAAAACTCTCTTAGCAAGATTTGCTTCAAGAAGCATCTAACTTTGAAAGAAAATGTGCACTTCTAGAAGAAGCACAAAGTACAAGCCGGAAAGCAGAGAAAGAAAAGCAACTTTTGCACTTTCAAATAGGCCTTTCTTGGTGAGGTTGCGCCTTGTTTTTGGTTTTAAAAAAAAATTTACTTTAATATAATTTTTAATTAACACTTATATTTTTATTGGACACTACATATTTTGAAATGAAATTGCTAAATTATTTAAATTTTTTTTTTTACTCTGCCACATAGATATTTCATACCACTATGGCCAATAGCTGGCCCCAAAAAATTTTACTGTTGTGGTGAATTAAATCTGAGATTAAATTATTTAATCTGAGTATTAACAACCATACCCAAAAAACAGACGAGGGATAAGCTTAATTGGATCTGTATATATTAATACCACTGAAAATTATTGAATTAATCTGAAAAAAGAAAAAGAATCAAGAACAAATTTATTTCATGTACATGGGACTCACATTCAACAACTACAAGTCAACACAAGGCTCATGTATCACCCCAAATAATCATCAACATACAAATCCATCTCTACTCAAACCCCCCAATTATAAAAATAAAAATTACAAAAAATTACAAAATATAAATGACAAAAAAAAAAATTATAAAATAAAATACAAAGAAGAAAATTACTCCATACAAGTAGAGTCAAATAAATCTCATCTGTCCATCACTTCCGCATCCAACGCTCACTATCTTCCACGTGGCACTTAAAACAAGGCCATGGCGAGACACGTGGCTGTGAGTGCTGTCCCAGCTATGACAACCCTGTTCACAAACCCGGCCGCAAAGCTATTATCCGGCGGCGTGTCGGCGGCGGGGCTGGTAGACGGAGGCGTCCCTTCGGGGGTGGGTGCCGGCGGCGAGGCGTTCGAAGCCGGGGAAAGTTCCGGAGTTGGGGTGGGAGTTGGAGTCGGTCGGACTCGGACTCGGAGTCAGAGAGGGTACCGCCGTGGGAGAAGGGGACGGTGACGGGGTTGGCGGGGGAATTACAGGCGCCGGCGTCGGGGCGGCGGTGGGGGAGATGGTGGGTGAACCTCCGGGGGATTGGGCTATGATTGAGGTTGTGAAGAGGGCTAATAGAGTGAGGATTTGGAAAAGAGAGGAATTCATTTTCTTTTTCTTTTTTTGTTTTGGTTTTAGAGAGAGAGAAAATGAGGTTCTTGAGAAAGAGAGAGAGTTTTGATGTGTGAAGTGGGAAAGTTTGATGGAAAGATGTGTATATATAGAAGGGAAAGAAAGTGAAGGTTTGTGAAACAAGGGAAAAATCAAATAATCATGTTGTGATTGCTCAATATGCTTTACTAACATTATTTATTCATGTGTAACTCCAATAATTTTTAGGTGACATGATTTAAAGAAAAATATTGAAAACACAGTGACATATTTTATTTTTACTGGTATAATAATAATAATATATATGTATTCATTAATAATAAACTTTGCGTAAATTTTATTTATTAATGCATTGATAACAAATTATACTCCCTCCGTCCCAAATTGTTGGTTCTTTTTGAGAAATCTAACTTATTAAGGACTCAACATCATTATTGCACTTTTTTGCTTAATTTACATTGACTTTCTCTTTTTATCATTTTCTTTATTCAAAACTTTTACTTGAAAAGTGAAAGTACAAAAAGGCAAAATAGGTATGTATTTACCTTTTATGGAAAGTGGACATTTATTTTGGGACATCCAAAAAAAGAAAGAGAAATTAACAATTTGGGACGGAGGGAGTAGTATTTTTAAAATGGATCCCTAAGTTAATAATAATAGTTAATTACTTAATTATCAGTTTGAGTGTGACTACTACGTTGTAATTTATGTTAAAATTGAGAGATAAAATACTCAAAAAACTTGAAAAATCCTCATGTTTATAGTTGTAATTTTTTTTAGGGAGTTTTTCAGGATACGGTCTCTTATTTCGTTTAAAAGATTGTATTCTCTTAATTTTAGTATCTATTTCTAGCGAGGATTCAATATTTAAAAATATAATACATGTAAAAAAAATGTGAGGTAGATAACATTACGCTGTGTGGAATAAACTTTTAGAACGCTAAAAAAAATGCAAAAAGGGGCATCTTATATCTAGTAGCAAAAAGTAAAGACTAATTCCTATATAATTGTGACATGTACACGGTTTCTACTTTCTCAGCCTTTCCTTGAAGCTTCATGAAACATTATATTAAGGGTGGTGCTATTTCTACCCCACAAACTACTTGCTTTCACTCCCACCAAAAAAAAAGTTCTAAACTCCTATTTCCACCCCACTCAATTAATCATTTTCAACCAACTAATTACTCATTAACATTAATTACTATTCATCATCATCTTCATCTTCTTCTTCTTCTTCCTCTTCATCTTCTTCTTCTTCTTCTTCTTCTTCTTCTTCTCTATGATTTTTACTCAATGATTAATAATTAACAAAAATTCAGATCTAATTAACACATTCTATCTCATTCAATTCATTTCAAAAGCCAACAAAAATTCAAAAGTAACTCTCAAAAACACACAAAATCTCCATTAATGTCACACAAAAAAAAACCTTAAGTTGTAGAGAATGGTAGAGAATAGAAAATCAAGGATTATCAAAGTAGAAAAACCTAATGAAAGAAAGATATGTTTGTTTTTATTATGTTTAATATTTATTTTCTTTAGTTAATATCAAAAAAAAAATTGTACCAACAAAACGAATTAGAGCATTAGAACAGGTTACCTCGGTTACGGGAAACCGAAATTTAAGCACTTATTCGGTTTTCGGTGACCAAATGTGTAATTTGATTATATTTCAGACAACTTCGGTCCTAGGAGATCGAGCAATTTGATGAATTTCGGTCCTATGAAACCAAAATTATTCAAAATACTCGGTTGTTAAAGACCGATGTAAGGTCCCGAGAGCTAAAAATATAGTCCAGAATACTTCGGTTGTGAGGGATCGAGGAAGTGGATGAACCTCGGTCATATAGAACCGAAATTGTTCTCAATACTCGATTTTTAGAGGGCGATGTAAGGTCCCGATAGCTAAAATATGATACAAGGAGGCCACGGTTGTAAGGGACCAATGAGTAGATGGATGCAAAAATTTAAAAACCATTGTTGAGAAGAAGAAGAAGAAGAATTAATGATTTATTATAATTAGTTTGTGTTGCATTAAGGGTTAAATGAATGTAAAATTTTAGAAACGATTGTTGAGAAGAAGAAGAAGAAGAATTAATGATTAATTATAATTAGTTTGTGTTGCATTAAGGGTTAAATGAATGTAAAATTTTAGAAACCATTGTTGAGAAGAAGAAGATGAAGAAGAAGAAGAAGAAGGAGGAGGAGGAGGAGGAGGATTAATGATTAATGGTTAAATGTAATTAATCATTAATCTATGTGTATTAAAATGAGAGTGGTAAAGGAAGTAGTGGGAGTGTTAATGAGTAAAAGAGAGTTGGTGGGAGTGGTAGTGAGAGTAGGAGTGAAAGCAAGTAGTTTATGGGGTGAAAATAGCACCACCCTATATTAATGTGCAAGAATGCCACTGGCTAGGATAGTGGTCATTTTCCATGATTAATAACTTAGCATAAAGTATTTATCTACTTTACCCCCGTTTATTTTGACAAATTCAATTAAATATTTACAAAAGATAATACACTCACCACCATAATATATTATGTATTATAATACTTAAATTTTTTTTTTTAAGTTTGTATATTTTGATTAAAATTTGTAATAAAGTTGAGAACCTCACACTCACAGTCTGTCTTCCGCGTTAACTTTTTCAACCACTCTTTAGCTAGCATTATCCTTTGCATAAACATATACACCAAAATCCACACCCAATTATTATTCTTGCTACTTAATAGTTAGACTGATTTTATTCTTAATCCCCCTATTTAATTAATTTTGACTAATTCCGTGTCATTACAAAAATTATATATATATATATATACTAGATAAGAACAAGCTTTTGAGGAAGGGTGTGGATCGAGAGATTTGAACTCGTACAGTTAATTCACGTTGCAATTTTAATTAACTGGACAAACCCATAATTTGTACATAGTATATATACACAAAGGTGCATATTTTTTCTCAAACTTAGCTCCCCTCCATTATACCTTTCATCTAATTTCGTCTAATAGAGTTTAATTAGAGGTTTAAACGGATGGATTTTTTCACAAAACTTGGTGAAAATAATCTCTACAATGAGTGGATTATTTCCACAAAATTTCATCAAAAAATTCAAACTAAAATGGGTGAGATGATCTTAAAAAGATTTAATTGTCGAAAATGAATATATGTATTAAAATTTTGGTACACTTACTTCTGATTTGAATTTTTAATGAAATTTTGTATAAATGATCTACTTATTGTAGAGACAAGTTATATTATTAAAAAAATATATGGATCTTACTTGATAGATTTTGTCGGATACTTTTTAGCAATATAAATTTTATTGAAAATAGAATTACAAGATAAAAATAAATACTTTTAAAGTTTAAAAAACAAATTATATAAGTAAAAATGATGATGTGACAGCTACTAGATGTAGATAGTCACGCTTAATTACAATGTGTTTTCCTACTTTTGCTTCATCACTTTTATGATATTGGTATTTCATAAAAGTACTCTAACATTTTAAAATTAGTTTTAATAATATTTTAATGTGTTACTTCATTTTGTTGAAATTCATAATTGCATTTTTTTTTTTTTTGGTTCCCCACGGGGTGTCCGAGCCAGCTTTCGCGCACCTCGACTAATCCCCGCTCGCGGTTCGTGGCTGCCGCTGGCCAAGCATTATTTTGACAACGCCGGGGTTCGACCTTGGGAGCTCCAAGTCGACCCAAGGTTGTCCCAGTGGCAGCCTTATACCACTGGGCCAAGAGGCTTGGTTATTCATAATTGCATTTGAAATGCTCAAACACTTCACGTATTACAAAAGTTAATGTAGATTTGTTAGAGCAATGTTCAATGTGGAAAGTTTAACTTATTCTAATAGAAAAAATAATGTTGGTTTGGCTAAATAAGTCGCGCCATTTTTACCATATATATGTATATAGTTTATAGACAACTAAATTAGAAGAATAATATTTGGGACAAATTGATTAAATTATGATCCAAAACGTGGGACCAATGACCTTGCACACTAACTGTTATGATCGTGGGGACAGTAGACTGGACAATATGTTTGTATCACAGGGTGGCTAAAATATAATATTGATGATAAATTAGCTGTAATATAGCCGTTTAAATCAAATAATTGGGGATTGGGAAATTATTAAAATAAAACATAAAAAATTATATGGTAACACATGCAACTAACATACACTTTTCATTTTAAAACATTGCCCAAAGTCTCCCTGTCGTGCTTCAGTGAAATATTAACATAAAATATTTAAATGGTAATGAGAAATCTTAGTCTACAAACTGTAGTTTTAAAATGCATACCCCAAGTGTCTTTGTGATACACTTGTCAAAGAGGGTTTTTATAAAATATAGATATTTAGGTTGCAAGTTGGTGTATTAATTTTGAACTATGAAATATAGCATAAGTAGCATTTTGTGTTTTAAGTGGACGAACCGTTCTTAGACCGTAAAAATTTAATTTTCACTAAAAGTGTTTGTGGTTTCAAACAGCTAGCTAATTTTAAGAATTAGTCTTATTCTAATGCGGGTGTGGTTATATTTGGTGACAGAAAAAACAATGAAAGAAAAAAGGTGGATTAGTTTTGTATGCACCAAAAATATAATTGGGTACTTGGTCCAAAGGCCAATCATGGGGTGGTTGATTTAATTAAGTGAATATATAGAGAGAATAGATATTATTACATGTTATATAAAATACAAAAATGAAAGAGAAAGCTGGAAAAAAGTTGTCGACCACTGAATTATGCTGCAAATTTTGAATAAAGGGGGTAGTTTATTGCAAAGCCAATTTTAAGCTTCTTTAAAATAGTAATGTTAGTTGTGACAAACTTCTTGAATATTAACAAAATAAGTTTTCTAAGATTCTTTGAGGTGTAACTTACACTATTACCCCTAGACAAAGTTAATCTTGTAGAATATGTAATATTAAGATATACTATTTTCTTTCTGTATTTTAAAATTTATAGATTGAGTGTGAAACTCTAACTTACATGCATGGAATAACAGATTTTTGATTGAATTTAACACATAAAAAGGTATCTAGCTGGTCATCAAATGGACAACGGATATCTATCTAAAATACACCAAGTGTTTATTTAGTTCGAGTTTTAATTCGTTCTTGAAATAATTTTAAATTGGTCTATTCACACTAAAAGTTTTTTATAAAATTCATATAAAGAGATTGGATCGTAAGTTGATGAGACTCTAATTTTTCATTTGAAATTATCATTCTAAATTACAAAAATGAATAAAACTAGAATAAAAAAGCACTAAAAGAACAAATGATGTTCCTTCGGGACAAACATTTGGACATAATGTACTTGAAAACAAATCTGGCACAGTTTTAATTTGTGCTTGACCAAATATTGCACAATTTGAAATCTTTTTCTTTTTCTTCTTCTTTTATTTATTTAAATTTTTTTTTGAAAAAGCTCAAGTTCCCAAAAAACCAAGATACTAAAGCGTTATTTTATTAAAATAAAAAGGAAAAGTGAGTTTGAAAAGCTTAAATTTGGAGGCGCACAACAAAGTAAAATACCAACTCATCATAATTGTGTAAACTAGAAAGAGACGACTAACAAAATGAAAATAAAGTATAAAGAGAGGACATGCTAGTGTAATTAAAATATATAATTAAGAAGAAAAGACATGTCTCTCCCCATTGAAACCTTCTTGCTTACAAGCCATTATGTTTGAACTCTTTCAAGAACCTTAAACTTTGTATTGCGAAATAGGGAGTACAAACACCATCAAGCTTAAGTATGTAGTCTAGCATTATATATTTATATTGTTAATGAATATAAATGAAAGCTATATAAATGCATATAGACGTCTTTACATGGTCTAATATATAACTAACTTGTTCTATATATATATTGATGTTTTGAAATTAGGATTGGGCCAAGTGCAAGAAGAGATTGATACGAAGCTATAAATTAGTTTTAGATATTAAAACACATTTCGATTTTTGTAAGTCTATATATATAATTAATTAATTTATACATGTTTGATACATTATTTATAAAATTTGATCAAAAAAGTGTATGACATAAAAATACTCCAAGAAAAATACTGTTCTGCCGTTGCAACAAGGGACCTCTAACCCTATCTATATCTATATATATATATATATATTATAAGCTAAGAAATTATGTAGCTGGTAGTCTGGTACAGAGTGAAAATGAGGGGGCAACCAATATCATTATCCAAAATATATAGATTAATCCATTTACCTTTTTTTGTTTTTTTTAGGTTAATACATTTTAATTACATTAACAAGTCATTGTGGCACGTGGGCGCTGATGCTCTGTGGGTCAGCACTCAGCAGTGACCTCACCTGCGTAGGTTTCCGTTTTAGATAGCCGTTGGGAGGTCAAGAGAGATGGAAGCAAAGTCAACCTTCCCATTTTTTTAGGGTACTTCCTAGTAATTTATTTAAAGTAATAATATTAATATTTCATAAAAAATATTTTAACATGCTAAAATGATTTTCCAGTAATAAAAAAGTGTTTTAAAAATATTTACATAAAGTGTTGTTAAAAATGATTTTTCGAGTACCATAATACTTTTTGTAAAGTGTTATAGTACTTTTATAAAGTACTAATATTATTATCTTTTATTTATTTTACTATTAGAATATCTTTAATGCTATATATAAAGTCAATTAATACTGTATACAAATAACTCAGAACCACCGCCCCCCCTCCCCCAAAAAAAAAAGAAAAGAAAAAGAAGAACCTCGATCACAAGAAGAATATAAAAGATTTTTATAAGGCTGGAAACGAGATAAAAGGGCTTGCATGATTATTTTTTTTGTAAAAAATAACGAATAATATTTTTTAGAGATAATGGTCTAGATATCATTATCATTTTGATATAAGGACTTATTTATTAATTGTGTTTTAAAATACGGGTTTTCACCGAGTGCAAACTTAACTTTGCACAAAATTGTGTTTTGTGCAATCTTAACTTTGCAATAAAAAATTTTAATGCAAATTTGTTTTGCCTAATGTGTTTACATTTTTTAACAAGTACATTCTTATATTTCATTCATAAAACTTTAAAACAATATCAAATAAACACAAATACATATACAAACAACATCAAATAAATACTTATTTATAATAATATGCTAAAAAACATGTCGTGCAAACTTAATTTTGCATGATTCAATAAAAAATATAATTTAAAAATCTACTGTAAAGTTCACTTTACACTTCTTTTATATATTATTCCTTGGTTTTTTTACATAAAACTTTTTCATAAAAGACCTATTTTTCAATATCCCGTAAATGGGATGTAACAAGATAAGTTACTCTAGTTTTGATTCTCTGATGATAACACGTGTCTAACTATCATATTTTTGTAAATTTGGAACCGTTTCACTCTCAACTAGGGTTACTCCTTGGCACGGTGCTCTCCACCAACTCCCGCGGTGCTATTGAGGTTTGTTATGGCGTTTGTCTCCCAAGATGAAACTGTACAAAGAGTGTCTACCTTTAGCACTTTGGTGTCACTCGCAAACGAACTTAAATTGTGTATGAACTTTGATCACCACCAAAACAAAACTATTCTAGAGAGCAAGAGAGAATTTCGTGAAGAGAGGTGTATGTTGAATTGTGTGGAATGAGGTCTCTAAGCCTCCAATTTATACAAGGGGGATGATCTCTAGAATTAATATCCATTAATCATAAAAAACTTTTAGTGTTAATTGCATCAATTAAACAAAAACATTTTTTACAATTTAATAAGAATTAATTCAAACATTTTTTAAATCAAATTTGAATTTAAAATCTCTTAATTAAGAGTAATTCAAAATTTAAAATGGGTGATATTAAGGAAAAT
The DNA here is from genome assembly GCA_021464415.1 of Lonicera japonica. Classification (NCBI taxonomy): domain Eukaryota; kingdom Viridiplantae; phylum Streptophyta; class Magnoliopsida; order Dipsacales; family Caprifoliaceae; genus Lonicera; species Lonicera japonica. Next base: position 28,430,979 of record CM038466.1, read on the forward strand.
AAATGAACTGGAAAACTTTAAGTGCAAAACATGACCCTGCGCGGCTGACCATTTTCGAAGCGACATTCGTGTCCGCAGGTGCGAGCGCACACAAGTCAAGCCTGTGTCAAGCCAAATTCGGTCTGTGATTTGCAACCCCCTGCGCCTGGGTGCGCAAGAGAGAGCCTTATATTTCTTAGAAGCTTATGAGCTAGTGAAATATTATCATTTATAAACTCATAAATATTTTCCCAAAGTTCCAATATGGGACTAATATTTCACATTTTATTTTTCATCTCAAGTAGCTCACTTTGGGTGACAATATCTCATTAACTCCAAATTCGTTTTGAGCAAACAAATATATGATTTCGATATACTCACGGAGGAGAACACGAATCTATAATTTTCTTTCACAATTAAGTGTGAAACCCCATTTAAAATTACCCTCAAAAAGGCTTCAAAACCATTTTTTTCAACATTTTTAGCCCTTTTAGTATATATGGAATGAAACATGATACAATAAATTTATGGTGACACTAATTACACATATCAAAACACTTTACAACACTCTATCATTGATTCGGCCATATAGGACTGAGTCGACATTATTTCGGCCAATAATAGTACACATACTTAGTGTAATCGGTCCTATAGTAATTAACACCCACCTAAAATCAAATGTGTACACATAAGTGTACTATAAATTTAAAACCTCAATGATTAAGTATATCGGTGTTATTCATTTGTTTTGTTATTCCCATGTAATATTTTATATATAATACAAAATCTTACATGTTTGATGTGTTGAGCAATGATGTAGTACTATAAAGGGTGCGTTTTAAAGAAATGATAGATAGGTCGGATTCATTGTTTAAAAATGTGTAATATTTTATATATTAGGTCGGATAGGAATTATGTGGGATAGGTTATAGCAAATCCCAAGGGTGCGTTTGGCGCACGGTAAGGTAAGTGGGATCGGACAGGTAAAATTAGCGGATAAAGATTTAATAAACGGATAGGAATTATGTGGGATAGGATAGCATTTGATGGAGCTCCGGATAAGGATTAAGTGGGATACAATCCAGATATTATATAATACTTGTTTTTCGGATAAAGATTTAATACAATTTTAATTGTTGGAGCTGCAAATTTTTTTTAACTAATGATTATTCTATTTATAAATAAATTTCACAAAAATTTCTTTCGGGAGAAAAGATATTATATAATACAACTTGTTTTTCTTTTAAAAATATAGCAATTTTAATTGTTGTGTATAATTTCAAATCCTAATGATTATTCTATTTATAAATAAATTTCACAAAAAATTCTTTCGGGAGAAAAGTTTCTTATAAATATCTTCATTTAATAAAAAAATATACAATATTATAAAATAAATAAATTTTATTAGTTAATTCTATGATTTTTGATGGTTGAAAATTTTTATTAATAAATTTGTTTAAAAATTAAAAAAAGATTAATTTTTATATTCTTATAAATATCTTCATTTAATAAAAAAATAAAAAAATATGCAATATTATAAAATAAATAAATTTTATTAGTTAAGTTACTATGATTTTTGATGGTTGAAAATTTTTATTAATATGGGATAAAATAATACCACCTATAGATTAATTTTTATATTTATTTTATATTAATGGATAAAATAATACCAGTCCCGTGTTGTGCCTATAGGGGTGGTATAAACATGGGATAGGATTAAAATATCCTATCCACCCTCGCGCCAAAACGTGATAATTAAGATTTACTTATCCTATCCTTTCCGACAACAAATACATGGGATAGGATTAATTAATCCTATCCTACTTTTCGCGCCAAACACGTGGATTTACTTAACCCCAAATGATTAATTAATCCTAAAATACTAACAAATGTAAAATAGTAAATATGTTCGCAACGTCCCAAACATAACAAATTAAAGTTAAGCGTAATATAAAAAACTTTGTGATACATACATATTTAACCATATCATATATCCTATAACATAATATACAAGAGCACTTTAAAAGAATATAAAATCCTAAGTTGCAAAATTGTTTTTTTCAAGGCATGACAGCATTATCTTAAGATAACGCAATTGTTGTTTTTATTGAAAGCATACGGTGATGGCAAAAATTTAGGGCAGTGTTATTTATGCTTTTTAAATTTGTCATAAATATTCTACCTAGAATTTAATTAAAAATATATTTTAATACCCTCTTATTTATCACAAACATTCTTTTTATTGTTTAATGTTAGGTGAGTGCTTAGCAAGACACTTTACCTATTTGAGCCAAATTTATGTGAATGCATACACCTTTCATTAGACCATCTGCAACAGTGTGTTAAAATGGTAGGCTAAAATTGTATATTTAGCCTACCATTTCAATTTCATTTACACCGAAAAAACTTAAAGGGAAGGTAAAATAAACATAAACGATGTATTAAATATCGGCTGTGGGAAAAAACTCATGGCTGATATTCTGTGTATCGGCTGTGACATTTTTTAAAAATAAATAAATAAAAGGCCGATATTCTATACATCGGCTGTGCACAGCCGATGCACAGCCCATCGGCTATGGTAAACGGTTGTCTGCTGCCAAATATATCAGTTACTTACCATTTCACAAAGCCACTTATACTATATTTAGCATTTTCCCATTCCGATGGAGATGGTCTTAGGTGGATCTTATTTGAAAAATACTCTATTATTCCATTGTTTAATATTATGTGAGTTCTTAACAATAAACTCTCTCTAAGTGGGCTGAATATATGTGATTGCACTCTCTTCTCATTAGACAAGTCTTAGGAGGGATGTTAGTAATAATAAATTTACTTTAATGAGATATTTGTGACAAAATCAAGAGATGTTTGTAACAAATATAAAGAGTATAAATAGCACAATCCAAAATTTGTTGTCTTAGAGAAATGAAAAGTTGGCGGGTTATTTTGTTAAAAATGAGAATGATATGTACTAGGATTGATGGGACAAAATGATTGTGAAAACTTACCTGTTTAATTATCGTGATCTCTTCTGTTTGATTAAGAAAGACTAATTAGAACATTCATAGAATTTTTCTAAAATTTAGTATCAAATTTGCATATATATAAGACTAAGTTTTCTAAGAGGTTACATCGGGTATATTAGAAAAAATAGTCATACAAGCTTAACAGACCCGTATGGTGTATAAGCTAAAAAATGAAATATTAAAAAAGTGTCATACAAGTAAGTCACCCTTATATACATACATATATATATATATATATTTCATATTGGTAAAACACACCCTTTTAACCCATACAAGTAGTCATATATAAATAAAAAGCTAAATGACATTAATGCACTCCAAATTAAAAGAATGTATTAATTTGCACTTTAAATATATTTTTCGACACTTTACACTCTATACATACAAATTGTCGAAAAAAAAAATGTACATACTTTGCACACTATTTCAAAAAAAAATTATTTAAAGTGCGAATTAATATATTATTTTAATTTATGATGCATTAGTATCATTTAGTTTAAATAAAATTTAAATATATGATAAGTTTAACTTTTTTTTTAACTATATAAAAGTAAGTTTGTCTTTTTATTTTTAATTTATTTCACTGTATAATCAGATATACTAAGGCTATGAATGCTCTTGGAAAAACTTAAACATTGACTTGAACAAGTAAATGGGGGACTTGTTAGGTTATTTAGATTTTTGTGCAACATAATTCTTTGGAGTAACACATCTTTTCACAATAAACACACGTATTTCTAAGCCGAAGAAAATGTCTCTTCTAAAAAAATCCTTATCAAATCAAATTAAAGACACGAGCCTGAAGTGGTTGACTCTAAAGCTTAAGGAGACGTCACAAAAGTATATATATATATTCATTAAATTTCAAAAGTAATCCCACTTCGAGAAAAAGGAATTCCGTAATACTTTAAATGATTCCGAACATTGTAACAATAAGGGCTCGTTTGGTTCGAGTTTTAGGAATGAAATGAGAATACTTGATTTCTGGAAAGTTATTTTCCTGACATCTAAGATGCCATGCCGATGTTTGGTTCAACCGGGAATAGGAATGGAATAAAGTATCAATTACACAAATACCCTTCTTTTTATAAGATGAGAAAACATCACCTACTAGTTTTTCAAAAGAGACGATTACTATAATAAATTACAAAAATTACACATACCTAGCTAATAACTATCCTACAAAAATTACAATTTTTTTAATTAAAAAAAAATTACAACACTAAAAAAGAAAAGAAAAAAGTTCCAAATAATTTTTTTTCCATTTTTGTGCAGCAGCATAATTAAAAAAAAATTCCAAACAATATTTTCATACATTTATGAAAAAAGAATTATTTATTCATAAGGAAGAGTGTTATTTTAGTCCTAACATGAAAAAATTAAAAAAGATGCTCATTGGTAATGGTTTATTCCTTATGATTTAAATGGGAGAACTTTGGGGGAAAGGTTTGTTCCTGGAATCATTTATTCCAAACTTAAAACTTGAACCAAACGCGGGAGTCGTTTCGGAATGGAATATAACATTCCTGGAATGGTTTAAATCTTGAACCAAACGAGCCATAAGTGCCATGACGGATCGTCTTTTAATGATGAATATAAACATTATAGAATATGTATTACTTTTCGACTTTATATAATACTAAATATATGAATTATTAGGTTGATCTAATAATAAGTAATTTATAATTTTACTTTGAGGTTAAGAGTTTGTCTCGTACGAATAAAAGTGAGAGTTCTCTTTATTTGTAGAGTTAAAAAAAAATTATATTTTTCTTAATTTAAAAAAGAAAAATTAAAAAAAATAAGAGGAAATTATCTATTTATCTTAACCCTATAATTATAAATTTAATAATATATTTAACTACTAAACTTGGCCTAAAGGTATGCTGAAAGAGGAAAATTTTAAATTTGCTTTAGATTTTGGGATTTGAAATTCCATCACTTAGGGCTCGTTTGGTTGTCTTTCAAATTGCGAATTAGATAATTTATAATTAAATAATTTACAAAATTTTCATTTATTAGTGTTTGGTTGTGTAAATTGAACAACTGTAATTATGATAATTCAAGCTGATTCACAAAAACTCAAATTAAGTCATTTCAAGTAAAACTTGAAATTGCCTAATTTTAGAATTAGATAATTCATTATAACTCTATTTTTCGAGAAGATCTAGTTTCTACCCGTGATGTTGATGCATCTAAATAAGATTTTAAATAACATAAAACAATAGAGAACATGTTTTTATTTTAACAATCGGAAATTTTCATTTAAGTTTTCCAAACACTACTTGAATTAGAATTGAATTATTCATAAATAAGTAAATTCACAATTCTTCAATCGAAAATTAACTAATTCTAAAATTAGGTAATTTATGCAACCAAACGGGCCCTCTTGAATTAGAATTGAATTATTCATAAATGAGCAAATTCACAATTCTTCAATCGAAAATTAACTAATTCTAAAATTAGGTAATTTACGCAACCAAACGGGCCCTTAATCACCAAAAAAATTTCCATCACTCTCTTGAGCTGTTAGAGTCGGTCCAATCACGATAAAAGTCCGATCAAAACAGCGTAAAGTACACACCGTCGTGCCAGACTACCAGGCTGTAGAAGTTGACCTAACGCCACCAAACTCTCACAGCCACAGAGCATTTCTCATGGACCATTTCTACACGCGTATATAATTTTTATATATATATATATATATAATTTTGTAAACTATACATAATTTAAAGAATTAAATTTAAAAAAATGATATAAAGTGTAGCGGTCAAGAGTCTTATTACACTCGCTCAGCGTGAGGGTTCGAATAACACTATGTAAGTCATAGTCTAAATCTTTTTTATGAAATAAATGCTTGTAAGGGCAAAATAAAAAATTTAAAAACTTGACACAGTTTATGAATTTTAACTTAATATAATAATAGATATATATTTTTTAATAAAAACGAACAAAAGTATAGTAGTTAGGGCATGTGCATATAAATGCAAGGGTTCAATTTTTATTATGAACAAATTTTATATAGAATAAAAAATTTCTTCATAATAATAGAATAGACATTTCAAAAATATAACACACCTTTATTAACGGTTAAAATGTCTCTTCATCCTTATAACTTCACCCACTTTTTTACAATGTGTTAATTGCAAAATTAGAAAACAATTTTTTTATGATCTTTTATTAAATGCAACATTTGGATTTAGTAACATAAAATTTTATGCTACTTTTATGATTTCTATAAAATTCAATTTTTTGGATTGTAGGTAAGAAGATTTTCTGTTTAACACTTTAACTAGTGTAGAATGGTGTGAACTATTTATCTTAGGTTCGAGCCTTTCAAGAAGGAATTGGAGTGTGTTTTCTTTGTTTGCAGTTTAATTAAAGGAAAGATTTAAACTTCTATTTTTAAAAAATAAGTTAGTTAGTGTAGGATGGTGTTAAAGGTAAGATATGTATGTGTTGGGGGTGGGGGGATTAAATGCTAATAATAAAAGTTGAGGGGAGTACTATACAAATGCAAAGAGTTGAAACCCACTATAACTTGATGGATCATAATTACACCAATGATTGAATTTCACATCTTCAAAGCTCGGGTAAGGGGGGAGGTATTTATGATGCGGAGGGTGGAAAGAGTAGCACCCAAAAAATTATGCGTTTTTTGTTGTAATGGGTCTCCTGTAAATGTTTGAAAATATTTTTTTCGATTATAAATTTTATTATTTATTTTTATCGAATATATTAAATAAATTATATCGATAAAAATATGTAATAAAATTTGTAAATAAATATAACATTACTCGTGAATATTTTGTAAACTTATTAGACAGGTTTTTTGTTCTAACGGATCTCCTATAAATATGTTTTGTGTACTTAAACGACTTATTAAATGATGTGTATATGATTGGGACTTTTAGAAGAAACATATGTATCACCCTTTTTCGTGGTCCTTTTTGATATAACCTAACTCTTGTTATTTACATGGGAAACTATGTTCCTATTGCTCTTTGGAAGATTCGAGGGATATTTTCCGAAAGCCCTTAATGTATAAATAAATATATATTTTAAAGAAATATTTTAGGGGATTTTCTGAAGGATATCTCCATCGGGACACCTATATGTTGTGTTTTTTGCTCTGTTCCAAACTCAAGAAAAAGATGAGTTTTTTTGAAAATCGGATTTTTTGGCTTGTAATCAAACTTGAAGAAAAAGTGCAAAATGAAATTTGCACTAAACAGAAGTAAAGATTGCATGCGAAAAAAGTGCAAAAACGATTTTGCACTCTTTTTACGCCTACGCGAAAAAGGTGCAAAATCCGTTTTGCACTTGGACGAAAAAATAGGTTTCCTTATCAAACTTGGTTTTCTTGTTTATTTTGGTCTCTATTACCTTGTTAATAGTTTCCGTATTTACGTAGGATTGTTATTACCTCATTCTAGATTGGATGGATTCTATTATATTGTTATATTTAGATAGAATCATTCAATATATTATAAGGCAATAAGAAAGAGATATTCTTCTTTCTGTGAGATTTATGGGAGAGTTCATCTTGTTGTGAGAGAGATGTTAAAGGGCTGTTGATTTTCTTCTTCTGTGAGAGTTTTGAGTGCAATAATTCTTGTGATAGATTTTGTAATCGTTTTTAAAGAATTAGTGAAATCTTCGTTTGTCGAATATTGTGTGTTCCATTATCTATCTTCTTGCTTGTTTCTCATTCTTATTATCTCTAGTTATTAATATCCACTATTTAAATTACGATCCGTGGCGTGATTTATTGTTAATAATCACAACACTATCTTTAATTAGCTACAATCAATTTATTTTATTTTTTAAAAATTATTTTTTGAAAATTTTCATACCTAAAATCTTTTCATGGTGGAAAGAATTTTACTAAGCCGTTCGCATCCAATCTAATTTAATATCAGTTTTAAAATTTGGGATTTAATCCAAACTAAATCATCTAAATAATTCGATCAAATCTGATCCAATTAATGTTAGAATGGGTTCATTTCAATCCAACTCAATTGGATATGACATTTAAATGCATAATAATAATATATATATATATATATATATAGTAAATAGAGCTATATATTAAACATGACTCAGGATGTTAAAGATCAAAGGCCTAGCTCAATTACTTTTCATCCTTACACTGGTGACATTTATAGGGTATTTATCATGGATCTTTTTTTAAGACCCTAAAACCGAAACTAATCAATAATTTTGGTTTTTCGGAACTGCATCCGATCCAATTCAATTAATACATAAAATCAAGTTGTTTCGAAAAAAAATACATAAAATCAAGTAAAACTTGAATAAATTGGATCGGATCGGATCGGATTGGTTGGCTTTATGTGTTTGAATTGGATCCAGAAATCCTCTATATAATACTTTATAATGTACTGAAAAGCACACGCAAAATTTAACTGGGTTGGTCTACATTCCATTGGGCCACGTTCCATATTAAGAGAAATGGGTTGAGAAGGGTTTTTGGACCCAATTATTGGGTTATTTGTGGCCCATTTAAGTACGTTGGGCCTGTGAGAAATGTTTGCTTTTTACATCGAGTATGGAATGAAAATGTTATTGGGCATTAAAAAGTAACATTGACGTTAAAAATCAATTCTTATTTTTTACTGATGAATATGATTTAAATTCAGCATTTAGTATTAAGAGATTTTTACGAATAAGTAATGTTGGAATTCTTAATAATTTAGTGATAACGATTAACTTGTCATATGAAATATATTCAAGTATTAAAATAAACAATATTGACAAAAATAAAATAAAAAAATATACACTTAAATAGTAAAATTTCAATTATGTTCTTCAAAAATGAAATAAAAACTTTGAACCATGACCTTTATTTCTTGAAAGTTCAACTTTAAGATAAGGGGATATACTATGAGAATTGACCTAGTGGTTCACTAGATCACTCTGAGGTACAATCTATTCGCAGGTTGAATTTTGTTTTAATCACTTCTGATGTTGTGTGTAAGTGATGTTTGTTGTTTTGCTGTTAAAAATAAAATAAAATAAAATGATAATAATTAAAATTAAATTATAAATTTGACACTGTTTACATAGGGTACTCTAGTTTGATCCCAATTCTCTCCCCCTTCCTCTCGCAGAAACCAGAACACATATAAAATATTAAAATAAAATACAAGATAAGGGTGATTTAGTCAAGCTAGTGCATTTTTCATGGACTTGATACAAGTACAATTATATATAAAAAAAACAAAAAAAAGTGTTATTGAATTCTTCCATATAATCTTTGTTCCCGTCTCGATCACTTCGTAAAAGACTTTCAACTCAACCCACAAGAGAGAGTGTACATATATAAATAGGCTCTCTTTGAAACAAAAATTAATCAAAAATTTAATTGAAATGTCAAGTATGTTAACCCAACAATTAAAATATTCCAATTTCTAGTTTCAAAATCACAACCAAATGGTAAAACATTTAAATAATCTAAACTCTTCAAATTTCTATCATTAGAAAATAAACTTTTGTTTTTATTCATTAACCGTATATGATTTTAGTATCTCGTCGTGAATTTGGAGCTGAAGATATAATCTTTCTAAATGTAGGACTAGTCAAGTAACTATATTTAACATGTGGCAATTTTTTTTATTTTTCTTTATAATTTAGTTATAGTTTAAAGATGTAGTAATTATATGAAAATTTTCGAAAGTGGGATGCGGGGGAGATCTGGGAATGAAAAGCTTACCACTTTGTGCCCTTAAAACTGAAGATTAAGGGAACAGCCGTTTATTACCCACCGGCGTTTGAGCTTGGTAGTGAGAGGAATCCTACGATAGTACAGAAGGGAAGAGATTTGGAGCAATCAAAAGATCAATATGTTTAATTATAATAATTAATTAGGTTTAGAAAATTTTAATACTTTCAGCCAACAAAATATTATTACTAAATTATTTTTAGTTAATATAATTAATATTTTAAGCAACAAAATAATTTTGTTGCCCTACTAATGTCGGCTATTGTATAAACCCATGCAAATAAAAATTTTGAGGAGCAGAAAAATTCTCACCAAATTTTTACCCAATGAAACCAACTTTGTTGGTTAATAAATTTTTTTCCGATAAAAAAATTGTCGGCTAAAATACCAAGTTGTCAGCAAAATTTCCTTCCAAAACCTTAGAATTGGCATCAGTGTTTAGCTAACAAGTATAAAAATTTGTCAGGCTAAAACTTTTCTACTAACAAAATATATTTTGTTGGCTCAAAATTTGGCAGCAAAGCGATATTTTCTTGTAGTACCTCCTTCAAAGAATCATAGGGCTTGTTTGGTAGCTCTCTTTTTTTTTTTTTTCTAGATAAGTTTTTAAAAATGTGGTGTTTGGTTGAATGTTTTGAGTTAAAGTTGGTTTTTTGAAAAGTGAATTTGGTTTTGTTTAATTTTTTTTCAAACAAAGAAAAAAATGCATAAAAAATTTCAAAAAATAGTCACAATGGATCTTATTTTATAGATCTCGATGAGTAGGTTTCAAATATATATTTTTTATTATTTTTGAATTTTTGGATTTAAAGTTATGGCGTTTTAAAAGTTTTTTTAGAGAGAGAAAGTAAAGTTAAAGTTTTTTTGGAAAGTGTAAAAGTAGAGATGTTTGTGAGTTGAGTTTTTAAAATTTGTAGAAAAAAAAATAAAAAGAGAGCTACCAAACAGGGGCATAGGATCTCATCATCGTTATATATATATATATATATAATATTAAAGCTGTAAACAGATCGGATACGGACCGCATACTACACTTTACATTATCTGTATCCGTTTTTAAATTTACTATCCAAATTCATATTCGTATCCCTTCGAATAATATATTAAACTATTTCTTATCCTTTATCCTTATTCTATCGGATATGTCGAATTTGGATAATATCCCTATCAATTTTTCTATATAATTATATACATTTTTTCTGCTAACCTAAAAATTAGGTCAATCTTAAAAATATATTATATTACATAATTTTTCAATTAAAAGTCACACATTATACAAATTGTAACTCAAGAAATATAAAGAAACATTGCAAAACATATTAAAATAATGACCGACGTTTTATATCAAACTTTTAACTCAAATAATGATTTTTTTTCTTCTTGTATAACCCAATAAGATTTATGTTAAAATTATAATTTGACCACACAAATCAAAATGAAAAATCAAAGTTGAAAATCTCTACAATTTTAAATTTGATATGGTCTTGTACATTTAATGCTAGTAAATCACATATGTTGTAAATAGTTTTTTAGCCTTTTTCTTTTTTGGTTTAGTTTAATTTTTTTGGTAAATTGAGCCAGCTTGTGTACACTAGAATAAATCATGTCCGATTTTTTCTAAATGGGGAGAGAGATATATCCAGTAAATCGGATATCCACAAATATAAATAATCCACCTCGGATACAAATAATCCACCTCGGATACGAATTATTCAGGTCGAATACTATCACTATCACTATCCATATCCTTATCCATTTTCTCATATATTTATAAACACTTCCAAATCCTATTTTTTGAATATCTATTTAGATAAATATCCACAAAATACAAATTCGAATTCAGATTTTTGAATATCCATTCAAACCCCCTATATAATATAAAGAGTCTATTTCAGATACAGACCAATCCTTACGGATTAGTCCTTTTATGACGGTTTTTTGTCATAAAAACATTTGAGGTCTATTTTTTATGATACAAAACTGTCATATAAAGGTACGGATTAATCCGCACCTGATCCTTTCTGATAATATAAATAAGTAAAGTAGGGCATCGGTGATCACTAAAATTTAAGTCAAAATATTAACTCAGAAGACGTGACAATAGAACATTAATCAGTGCGTGAACAGACAAAACTCAAAAGTGTGTAACCACCTATCATCCAAAAAAGTCATACCACATCTTTTTTATACCATATCGTCTCCGGCCATCAATGTTTATTGGTTGGTAGTGTAATTGACCATTAAAATATCAATTTGTGGACTGTGACAATGAAGAACCCAAGCATCAAGAGGTGAAAAAAAATTTGAAAAAAAGAAAAGCCAGAGAGATGGAAACTCAAACAGTCCAAAAGAGACCCAGAATTCTGTGTTTACATGGATTTAGAACAAGCGCTGAAATCCTAAAAAAACTTGTCGGACGGTGGCCGGAAAACTTGCTGGAAAAGTTGGAGCTAGTGTTCTTAGACGGGCCATATTTAGCTCAAGGCAAGTCCGGTGTTGAAGGCTTATACGATCCTCCTTATTACGAATGGTTCCAATCTAATAAGGTCCCAAAAATACTCTCTCTATACATATATATTTGTCTGGATCTGGATCTGGTACGAACTTTGGATACAACGTGGCCTATTTAGAGATGAATTTTCGGTTGCTAAAATATTAGTAGATGTTTTCAGTGATGAAAATTCGTTGATAATGGGACGGTTCGTATACGGATTGTTCGCACCAGATCTTTCTCATAGATAAGTATTTGTATACATTAATTTGGATGTTTGTAATTGTATGATTTGTGAAGAAGTTTATATGGTTTTAATTAATAGGAATTTACAGAGTATTATAATTTTGAAGAATGCGTTGAGTATTTGGAAGAGTATATGTTGAAGCATGGACCTTTTGATGGTTTGCTTGGTCTCTCCCAGGTCAGCTGTTCAAACTAATTATCAATAATTCTTGATTAGCTAATTTTGGTTCCAGCATATATATAGATAATATATATTGATTCATGAAATGAAATCTAGGAAGTTGAATGAGGGACAAAATAGTACAATCAAAATGTGTTTAACCGTTTTATATATGTTATTTAATAGATCGGATCATGGTCAGTTCAAATCTATTTAGCGAAAAATTAGATCATGGTTAATTCAGATCCATTCAATAAAAAATATTTTATTTAATTATACGATGGATCACCAGAACACTAATTCATATCTAAATTTGTTAGGGTCGGATTGACTAAAAAGTTTACTATGTAATAGCTATTTTGCTCCCCAAAAATGTACCAAATTACAAAAGCAATTAACTCATTCCTCCTTTTCAGCAAACATCGCGTTGATATATGAATACACCTTCTAATTTTCTAAAAAATTAGGACTTAAACGTAAAAAATTATCGTTATCCTAGAGATTAAACAAAACAGAAAGTAATTAAATACAAAGTACTTAAAGCAATGGACTTTGGACTTATAATTGTAGACATCCCAAACATTAGAGTTTGGACGCTTAATTTTGAACATATTTGTTCTTTATTTTTTCTATTATTAAGAGATAATATATATATTTTATTTAAAAAATATTTTTTTTTTCAGTTTCAGCAACTATTCACACTGAATACACTATTGAATCTTATACTTAATTAGTAAAAGAATAAATTATACTAATGCATCCTAAACTAATTGAATATTTCAGTTTGCATCCAATACAATTTTTTGAGACAGTTTACATCCTATACATTCAATTTGTTTTAATCACTCCAATAAGTTCTTTTCGGCCGAATTTCTAACTAGTAATATCTTCCACAATCATCTCATGTGTATGTTTTACAAATGTAATATCGACATAAGACAAACTAAAATGGAAATATAAATAAAGCACCAAAAATCCCCATTTACACTTGCATGTAGCCCTCACATTTCATGTGGAATTTCTCTTAAACTTCGTAGTTTAATTTCTTATTCAAGAGAGAATAATCCCTCACTGCCCTAAATTCCTCAAATGTGGATTTTCTTGTGTGAATGAGGGTTTTATTTCTTTTTCATCCATTTTAGTTTACATTCTTCCAAATTTATCCTTAAAAAAACACACAAGTGAGATATTCGTGGTGATCGATGTCTGTAAAAAATTTAACCAAAAATAACCTATTAGAATTGATTACAACAAATTATATTAAATATATAGAGTAAAAACTAAATCGTCAATTAATTTAAGGTGCATTAATATTAGTCTTTAAAAATGTGCAAACACATCAACGCGCTCAATCAATATGGATAAAAAGTTGAAAATTTTATATACCATTAAGTTTTTCATTTTTATTTTTTTTTGGTGGATATATTAACAGGGGGCGGTTTTGTTGGCTGCATTGCTTGGTATGCAAGTGGAAGGGGTAGCTCTAAAAAGGGTTCCAAAATTAAAGTTTGGAATTATGCTATCAGGTGCTAAATTCGGAGGGCCCAAACTTGGGTTACCCAAATTGGCTACTAATGCATTTTCATCTCCTATCAAATGCCCATCCCTCCATTTCGTAGGTACTTGTCTCATTTTTTGGCTAATAGTTTCTGTTTATCTCAAAAAAAGAAAAGAAAAAAAAAGAGTTGAATAAAATAATCTAACGGCTTAAGTAGGAGTGTTTTATATTGTTCCTTTTGGGATAAAAGGTCGGGCCTTTGTAGTTAGGATTTATAATCCATCATGATATCCAATACTAACCAACACTAAATGTGGGATGGTATAATTTTATTTTATCCTGTACTCTTATCTTGCGCTTTAGACGCACCCTAGGGAAATGTTAAGTCTACTATAATTTTGACATCTACAGGAGTGTTATGTTAATTTCTAAACATAATGTAAAATTAATCATTTCAACACATTGTTTGCTTTAACAAAGTCAAAACTGTTTTAGCATTAGACATTTTTTATAATGCATATACTTTTGGTAATTTTGAAGCGTAAAATGAAAATTAACAAGTAACAATTTCAACATTTTAATTGTACAGGTGAGACTGATTTCTTGAAAGAAGAAGGAATTTTTTTAGCAGAAAGTTTTATTGATCCTCTTGTGATCCACCATCCCGAGGGCCACACTATACCAATCTTAGGTCAGTATATAAGTCTATCTATATATACACATACTTAGTGTCCTATTTTGATACAAATCAGTCCTATAGCAACGAATTTTCATCGCTAAAATATTGTAAATGTTTTAGCGACTAAAATTCGTCACTAAAAATATGGTCCACATACGGACCATCTATACCTGATCCTAGCTATGTATGTATGTATGTATGTATGGGTAATCATTAGAATATATTGTTTTATTTTATCGTCAATATTTGAACTTATGCTATATTTTAATTGTTTTGCATTTGTGCAGATGATAAAAGCCTTGAGACATTTCAGGGATTCATTGAGAAGGTTCAAAATTTGCAATTTCCAGAAGAAAATAATTAGCTTCCTTATCATAAATGAAATCTTTTTGTGCAATGGATCGATTCTAGTTCTATCTTGTGTCTTGGATTTAATAAATATTATGTTCAATGGTTCAATAAGTAATAAAGTAATACCTTTTTGTTAAATACATGAAGCTGAACCACTCACATGTGTACTTTATCGCTCTAACATATATGAACAAGAATTCGGAAAGTATATATATATATATATTTATGTTTTTTTTTTTTTTACCAATGAGAGTTGGTTGATTTGGTAAGGATTCGAATACTTCGGAACCACTGTAAGCGCTAATTGAGCCTAGTGGCATGCCCTGACCCTGGACCGGAGAAACCTCCCCTCACCTAAACTTTTTAGTATCAAAGGAAAGTATATTTTTTTATTAATACAAGCGAGGCATATAGATCGTACTTGTCAAACTTGTGCTCATTGGGGTGGAGGGTAGGTTTTCGCAAAAATATCTATGATCAAATTATAAATCCTCAATGCGAATAAAAGGCACACTAATAAACAATAATTGTTTTATATTGTTTTGTCTCTTTTTGTTTTGTGTAAGTACCATGTAAATGCGAGTGAAATTGCAGTTTAAACCGTAAAAATTAAAATTATATTTATCTGATAATCAAAACATTAAAAAAAAATTGTTCCAAAAAGCAAACTAGCTAAGCGTATTTAACCTTCACAGTGTTCTTAAAAATAATTTTTACTTTAAATAGAGAGTAAATATATGCATTCTTTCAAAAGTGAGGTGAATAGCAAAATTTTGTGAGCAATAATTTTAAAAACCACACAAAATTGTGACTCAAAATGATAATTCAAAAAATATGGCACCAATATATTGATCAATGTGTAAGTAAGGCCAGCCTTGGGTATAGGCGACCCAAGGTCCCACCTAGAGCTCCTGATTTTTTTGGGCCCTTTTATATTTATGTTACAGTGATTAAATATATTTTGCATTAGACTATAAATAGTTAAGATGCATTTGGTTCAGCAGTTGGTGGTTGGAGTGTAGTGTTTTTGATGCATCTACTTGTAAGTTCAAGCCTTGAGAATGCAATTCTTTTTATATAGACTTTCAAATTAAACACAAGTAAAGTGCCAAACCTTCCCATCGATGTGAACTCTCTCCTGGGACTTGGGGAAGATCAGCCTATTATCCCTAGAGAAACTTTTATCCATTGAGCGACAGCCCTTTCACTCGGCATTGTCAGATCACTAAGGCCGACTTACAATGTCCTCCTCCTCCTCCTCCTCTTCCTTTTTTTTAAAAAAAAGAAAAGAAAAAGAAATAAGAAGTTTTCTTATTCTTTAATGATTCCTTTCGTATTCAACACATAACATTTTCTTTTTTTTTTTTCCTTTCTCTAATGTTTATATGTCTTTAGGTCTCTATTTTTGTACTTTAATTAACTATATTCTATACGGGTGAGAAATTTAATTACTCTTTTCATAAATTTTTCCAATGTTATTTTGCTATTAGGCCTTTTATTTATTTTTTTTTACAAATTTATTGGTGCACTTAAATTAAATGAATATACAAAAAAAAAAAAAAGACTCGAAACAACAATTCGTGTAGACCTTGTGCCTAAGGCAAAAACGGTGTTTGGCCCATCCACCAACAATTTTTTAAGGGAAAATACTTTTCTTACTTACAAATTTTACCACATATTTTTATCGGGTGCATTAAATAAATTATACTCTTATTGTATCTTGTGAAAGTACTCTTCATCTAATATGCCCAGTAAAAATATTGGTTAAAATTTGTAAGTAATTGTATTATTACTCTTTTTTAAGTTCTAAAATCAACTTTAAATTACTTATGTTGGGTGCATTTAAATATAAAAGCAACCACGTGCATCTCCTTTAAGGGAGGTAGGTGTAAATGACCCTTAAAATATGATGAAGACTCAACGATCAATCAAGAGGTGAGCAAAAAAACTGAAAAAGAAGTCAGAGAGATGGAAACACAAGCAAACCAAAAGAGACCCAGAATTCTGTGCCTACATGGATTCAGAACAAGCGCTGAAATATCCTAAAGAAACTCATCGGACGGTGGCCGGAAAACCTGCTGGAAAAGTGGAACTGGTGTTTTTAGATGGGCCTTATTTAGCTCGAGGCAAGTCCAGTGTTGAAGGCTTCTACGATCCTCCTTATTACGAATGGTTCCAATCCAATGAGGTCCCCCCAAAAAAAAAAACACATAAATCTTTCTCTGTTCAGATCTGGTATTAACCGTCAGTATACGGACTTGCCTTTTAGTGACAAATTGGCTGGTCCGTATATTGGCGGTTCGCACCAGATCCTTCTACATATATATGTATTTATGTACATTTGGGTGTTTGTAATTTTAAGTATGGATTTGTGAAGAAGTTTATATTGTTGTAATTAATAGGAATTTACAGAGTATTATAATTTTGAAGAATGTGTCGAGTATTTGGAAGAGTATATGTTGAAGCATGGACCTTTTGATGGTTTGCTTGGTTTCTCCCAGGTCAGCTGCTCTAACTAATCTAATTCTTGATTTTGTAAATTTTTTCTTTTTAATTTTTGGTTCAAAATCTATATAATAAAGGATAATGATTTTTTTTTAATTTAAAAAATGAACAATATTTTACTTACCTACAAATCTTGCTACCTTACCATATATTTTTATCGGGTATATTAAATAAGTGATATATAAAAGGATAACAATTTATGTTTCTGAAATTAAAGATGTCTTTTCAAATAAGTGATATTATCTTTAGCACAAGTTACAACTTAATATATACATATAGATCCATAAAATAGAAATGTAAGAAGGTTTTTTTGGTGACAATTTTTTTACTGAGAATTCATATTGCGTGCCTAAGTTTGAATCCATCACATTCCCTAGGTTCCCCTGATCGAATCACTTCAATTAATCTAATAATGTGAAAAAAAAAATCTGGCTTGTTGAATAAGTGACAAAATATTATAATTAAAAGGCGTTTAACCATTCTACGTTATACAATGGATTGGCTCATGGTCAATTAAAATTTATTTAATAAAACTTAATTTGATTGAATCGTGCAATGGATCACTACAACAATAATCTATATCCAAATTGTTAGGGTGGAATTCACTTAAAAATATTTACTATGTTATGATTTGGGGAGCTTTCAGAGTTTGACTTGGAGAGCTCCGAGTTGATCCTAGAGTTAAACCATGACAATAATTGCTGGGCCAAGTCTGATAGTCAAATTTCATTTTTAACTCAAAAAGTAACTAATTTAATGATGTTTAAGTTATAGTTATTATTTGTAAGTGTAAAAATAACATAGTGGTAATAAATAATAATAATAATAATAATAATAATAATAATAATAATAATAATAATAATAAAATATTCTTATGTGCCTGTCGAATTGCATTGCAACTGGATTGGATTAATTATCAAATAAGGCCCAGCAGATTATGATTGGATTTAGATATCCGAATCAGACAGCCCAATCAAGATGTAGCTAAATGTATCAAATTTGAATGGATTCGGTCCCGATTCTGATAGATTAAAAATTACTTAGAACACCTAAAAAATTACAAGTTGTGGTCCATTGGCTTATTTATTATAGAGTTTAAGCACCGGAATTGACTTGGAACTCTCGGGTCGACTAGGAGCTCTCAAGTTAACTCCTGGCAACAGTAAAATAATTGTGGCCAGCGACAGGCTCAAATTCACAAGTGGAGATTAGTCGAGATGAGCGAAAATTTGTCCAAACACCTCATGACATATACCCCATAAAAAAAAATTTACCATCCAAAAAGAGTTGGTCTTTATTTCTTTCCTTATTAATAGATAATATCTATTAATTTTTTTTTTGAAAATATATTTTTGTTGGTTTCAACAACTATTCACATTGAAGGTACTGCTGAATTATATATTTCAAAAATACACAATACATCAGTCAATGCTTTTGATATAAATAACTAGTTGAATTAGCAAATGATATATGTAACGCTATGTTTTTTTCACTTTTTTCTTCTTCTTCTTCTTCTTCTTCTTCTTCTTCTTCTTCTTCTTCTTCTTCTTTATTTTTATAAAAAATATATATTAACAGGGGGCGATTCTGTCGGCAGGATTGCTTGGTATGCAAGTGGAAGGGGTAGCTCTAAAAAGGGTTCCAAAATTGAAGTTTGGAATAATAATATCAGGTGCTAAATTAGGAGGGTCCAAATTTGGGTTACCCAAACTGGCTACTAATGCATTTGCATCTCCTATCAAATGCCCATCCCTCCATTTCATAGGTACTTCTCTCATTTTTGGGCTAATAACTTCGGTTGCTTTGATGCGTCTGATTGATAAAAGATTATGAATAGGATTATTTAATTCTATGTTTTACGTGGGATTGTTGATACCCTTCTCGGTGGAATAACAGACTTTTGTACGATTTTTAATCCACCTTGATAACAAATCATAAACAACACTAAATATAAGATAGTATAGTTTTATTGTATTTTGTCCTCTTATCAAGCACATCAAATACAACCTAGGGAAAATGTTAATTCTAAAGCAATTTTGTCATTTATGATAGCATTTTGTGATTTCAAAAAAATGCTTAAACATTAGGAGTTTCTCACTAGTCATAATGCATATATATTCTCAATAATTTACTGTGAATGAAAAAAATTTAACAGAAGTTACTATTAATTTAAAACATAAGGAATATACAAGTAATTAACAATTCAAAATATTAATTTTACAGGTGAGACTGATTTCTTGAAAGACGAAGGAATTTCTTTACTTGAAAGTTTTATTGATCCTCTTGTGATTCATCATCCCAAGGGCCACACTATACCACTCCTAGGTCAGTATATGAATCTATACATATGTGTATATATATACAAGGTTCAGTTTTAGTATAGACCGTTTATATATGTGCCGGTTTATGTAGAGATATATTTTTGTCACCACCAAAATATTAGAGAATTTTTCCGCGACTAAAATTAATGACTAAAAATGCTTTCGCATATGGATCGACGGTTCACAACTGATCCCGACGTATATATATTCATTAAAATATATTGTTTAATTTAATTGTCACTACTTGAAGTTATGTAGCATATAAAATATTTGACGTGTGCTGCATTTATGCAGATGATAAAAGCCTAGAGACATTTCAGGGCTTCATTGGGAAGGTTCAAAATTTGCTATTACCAGAAGAAAATAATTAGCATCCTTATTACTACACTTTTTTTGTGCAATGGATCGATTCTAGTTCTATCTTGTGTTTTGGTTTTAATAAATATTATGTTCCGGTTCAATAAGTGATAAAGTAATACCTTTTTGTTAAATACATGCAGGTAAACCACTCAAATGTGTATTTTATCTCTCAACGTGTATGAATAAGGATTCGGATATAATATATTATTTTTATAATGAATACATGTAGGGGTGGAGCTACTGAGGGACGAGGGGTGGCCATGGCTCCACCTGGTTTTTTGAGGAATTTTGACCGAGTATATGGGCGTTTGTTGAATAGCAAGAAAAGTCGGGGGGGGGGGGGGGGGGGGGGGGGGGGGGGGGTGGTTGTAGAATTATGGGTATATACAAGGGCCTGTATTTAGAGAATTTAACGGAGAAGGGGTGTTTGCGCTATAGAATTTAGCAGTTCGGGGTAGGGATTAGTAATTATAGCATTAACATGTGTACGGTGAAACATGTAAACGCCAATTAATTAAATTAATCTCTAATAATGTCGCAGAATTAATCACTTGAAACTTTAACTCTCAGACCTCTTAAACTGTTTATTAAACACTTAAACACTATTTTGACACAATTAACACTTTTTAAAGAAGTAGGAAATAAAAGACGCAAAACATAAAAACAAAACATAATACAAATTGAGACGGTATACAATGTAAGCTGCTATGGTCTAATCCTAAATAATATGGTACGCAATTAAGACTCCATTTGATAATAAGAAGAAAAATGGTAAAAGAATTCATTTGATTAGTGTGAAAAGTTGGAAAATAAATTGAGGCGTGTGATGAAATGTTATCCATCTCATACTAATTTTTATGGATGGATGCATGTCCATTATTTTTTGTGAAAATATTTCTTCCTCAATCTTTGAAGAAAAAATTTATATGAAAAAAGTTAAAAAGTAAGAAGAAATCTCACCGCATGCCTCTACTTATTTTCAAACAACTTGGAAAAATTAACTTTTTTTTGTTATCATTTTATATGTTGTTATCAAACGAACCCTAAAAGGATAATTGACCTTGTATGCCTCTAAAGTTTATCATACTCTGACTTTGGTCCTTAATGCTTCATCCGTGAATTTTTAGTTCTCAAAGTTTTAGCTAAATTGCATTTTTATCCAAATTTGGATCCATTGTCAATTTTTTGGACAGAAAATCCATGTACAACAAATTGAAAGCACATCCGATTTGAATGAAAGTACAACTTTACTCAAATTTTAATGACCAAAATATAACAAATGAAAGTCACCTACCAAAATAAAAATTCAAATAAACTTGGGGAAAGTGAAAGGTCAATTGCCCGATAAAATTCGGAAACTAGATATGAATTTTGGCCCAATGTGTTATTTTTAGCCCAGAATATTTTAAATATTTTGTTCTTAGCCCAGTTTGTTTTGATAATTAATTTTTAGCCCAAAAGGTTGGATAATTATGAATTTGAATTATAATGAATGTTTTTAGAATTTTTAATTATTTTTTGTGATTTTACAACACTGCCCATTGTTGACTTCTCCAATTAAATCTTTTAAGATCCTATAATTTAGGATTGCTTAATTTTAGGCTTTTAAAATTTTGAAGATTTAAACTTTTTTTAAATTCAAACTGATTAAAATTCGAGGTTGGGATTAAATAAATGTTCCAAACTAGGAAGTAAATAAATCCTTAAACTGAAAATTAAAAGTAAATCCTTAAACTGGAGTATGCAAATGCAATAGATATTTTTCGATTCATTTCATGATTTTTTTTCCAAACATATTACGTTTTTAATAACCATAATTAAATAAGTGTCAAGCAGGACGAGTGCACCTTGTAACATAACTGTTGGCATACTTAAATGTTACACCTTAGAAGACATGGATGAAAATTCCTGCAAATAGCAATTCATTTTATTTAGATGAATATTTGAGTAGGATAATTTTCATGGTACTTAAATAACATGTAAAGAAGGCATAATATGTAAAATTATTATAGAAATATTATAAGGGCTCGTTTGATTGAGTAAATTATCCCATTATAATTGTTTTATTGTAAATTAACAAATTCTAAATTGTTTCATTTTAATAAAAAAAAAATTGGTGTAATTTTTTTCACATGAACTTGTATAATAAATTTCAACTATATGTCTATGTTTTTATATAATGTTTTAGGTATTAATATAAGTTTATTACTTTATATACTAGTTCATTTTTGCAATAAAATGCTCAAATTAAACAATTTTTAATTATCTAATTAGTAAATCATAGGACAATGAAACGGGCTCTAAGTATAAATTAATCGAGTTATAGTATGTCACCATGTCAACATAATTTTAAGAGTAAGAAGTCGTGTAAAGTATATATCATGTCAAAAATCTTGTATGTTAATAAGTATTCTGTAAAATAAAAATCATGTATATATGTTACCACACATTAAATAATCAAGGTAGACATATTATAAGTGATGTGAAATTATGATAAATAGTAGGGAATAAAAGTGGACCTTACCTAACAATGGTTACGCCGTGTTGCTAGTTCTTCTCACGAGCAACTTAATAGACATATACTATCCAAAATGTGTTTAAGGTAATAGGGAAAAATGAAAGTTAATTTTCTCTCTCTAGAAATTAATGAACGTGGCATCAACAAAGAGAGCGAGAGCGAGAGTGAGAGAGAGAGAGAGAGAGAATCCATGAATAAATCACAAAAAAGAACAATCTCCATTGATGGCATTCAGAGAGATTAAACTAAAGCTCTCCAAATAAGTTTTTATAAATCAATACTATTCATGAAGCATATAAAATGGTGATCTCTTCCGCACTAAAACACACACCAATTCACGAAATTCTTGTTGGGAATATTTGATGCAAATTAATCATCTTTTATGGACTAATATTAATCGGAACTGAATCGACACTAGCACCTAGTCATGTGATAACCATAGTCTCCTAAAATAGTTACGCCGCCTCTCGGTTGTGCTTTGAGGTTGCTAGACGACGTCTGTTTTCCAAGATGAAACGGTACTTTTAGTGTTACCTAAGCACATCGGTACACTGAACGAACTGAGTTTGTTTGAATCTTACCACCGGAGGAGAAGAGCCTGCGAACTAGAATAAAAATGAAGCAGGTTCAATGGAGAGGAGATATCGAATTGTTGAATGTTTTTGTGTGTAAAGGAATGAGGCAAATGTCTCCTTTTAATTCAATTGGGGAATAATGACCATTAAACCAAATCAGTTTCTCAAAACTAACCATTAATTGGCTATTTAATTGAGATAAATGCAATTAATTCAAAATTCAAATTGGAAAAAAATAATTTTTTGGGTGCAAAACTTAGCCCCGACAAGGCTCGCTTTTCGGTTCGACATTCGTGTCCGCAGGTGCGAGCATACACGAGCCGCAATGGTTTCAGGCTTATTTCGGCCTGTGATTTGCACCCACCCTGCGCGCCTGTGTGCGTGAGAGAGAGCTTCTTATATTGAATCATTCAATAAGGCATTCACTTGAGCTTTTAATTTGCTCACTTTGGGTGACAATTTCTTATTCACCCTTTAACCACTTTGAGCATATAAATACACGATTTTGATGTATTCACGTAGGAGAACACGATTATATTAAAAACTTTCACAACCCAGTGCAAAGTCTTATTACAAATTTACCCTCAAAATGGTGAAAAATGTATTTTCTTATACACATTTTCTAATAATTCCCCACATGAATGATAATTGGAGACCAACTGCTCGAAATAGATGGTGGTAAGACTCGACGATCGAAACCTGCATAGGATAGGTAAGTTTTACCCTTTGAATCCTCCTTTGTATACTATGCTTACTTTACTAATTAAACAGTGGACGCGATGTCCTTGAACTGTTCTGTCATTTATGTAAACGATGACATTGTTCATACATGAATCTTCATCAAATATTTCAGTTCTCACTATTATGTTCGTTAATGGAAATGAACATACGCCTAGTTCTGTAAGAGTTTTACAAGAATTGTGCCCTAAACAATTCCCTTGGAAGCGGCCCTTCTTCCCTCTTACATAAGTGATCTCTTAATTAAGGGTAACCTGCCTTACCCCGCTCGATTTGTCAACACATAAGAATCATTAAAAGCTTAGCTTAACCTTCATCCATATGGGCATCACTTTTTAATCATAGGAATGGGTTTGGAAAAAATCCTCACAGTGATCCAATATTGTCTTTATAATTTAGTTGTCCCTTTTGAACCTATATCTTGGGGTCTCTAGTCACGTAGGTTGGGTATCCACTATAAAGACTTATTAATTTATGGGCTTTAGCCCCATTCCTCTCGATGATTTCTCAATTAGCTCTCGATTTAACCCTTTGGTTTACGAATCTGCAATATTATCCTTAGACTTTATATAGTCTATAGAAATAACGCCAGTTGAAAGTAATTGTCTAATGGTATTATATTGTCAATAAATATGTCTCGATTTACCATTATACATATTATTCTGGGCTCTACCAATTGTAGATTGATTATCTGAATGAATGCAAATTGGAGGCACAGGTTTCGTCCACATTGGAATATCCTCTAGGAAGTTGCGTAGCCATTCAGCCTCTTCCCCACATTTATCTAGTGCGATAAACTCAGATCCCGTAATGGATCTGGCTGTCACAGTTTGTTTTGAGGATTTCCATGAAACAGCTCCTCCTTCTAACGTAAATACATATCCACTAGTGGATTTGGAATCTTTCTCACTAAATATCCAATTTGCATCACTGTATCAGTCAACTACAACAGGATATCTAGAATAGTGCAATCCATAATTACGAGTAAGTCGCAAGTATTTTAATACTTTCACAATTGCTTGCCAGTGCACAGCTGCGGGATTACTCGTATAACTGCTTAGTTTTCTCACTGCATAAGCTATGTCAGGTCTCATACAACTCATTAAGTACATTAGACTGCCTATCACCCAAGAGAATTCTACTTTAGAAACACTATCTCCTTTATTCTTAGATAAATGTAAAGATAAATCTATTGGTGTTCTTGCAAATCCAGAATTATTTTTATCAAATTTTTTAAAAATATTATCGATATAATGAGTCTGACTCAATATAAGCTCTCCTAGAGTTCTTGTGATTTTAATCCCTAAGATCACATCTGCTAAACCCATGTCTTTCATTTCGAATCTTGAATTCAACATGTTTTTCGTAGATTGAATCATCTTATCATTGCTCCCAATAATAAGCGTATCATCTACGTACAAGCACACCATAACATATCCACCTTTAGTGTTTTTGACATATACACATTTGTCACATTCATTTATTTTGAAACTATTCGCAATCATAGTGTGATTAAGCTTCTCATGCCATTATTTTACTTGCTTCAACCCATATAAAGATTTTACTAATTTACACACTTTCTTTTCTTGTTCAGGGGCAGAAAACCCTTCTGGTTGATTCATGTAAATTTCTTCTTCTAAATATCCATTTAAGAAAGCAGTTTTTACATCCATTTGATGTATTTGGAGATTACGTAAGGCTGCAATCGCAAGTACCATTCTAATGGAGTTTATTCTTGTTACTAGGGAATAACTATCAAAATAGTCTAGGCCTTCCCTGTGCCTATGACCTTTAATTACAAGTCTCGCCTTGTATTTATCAATTGAACCATCCGTTTTTTTTTCCTCTTAAAAAACCACTTATATCCTAGTGTTTTACAACCTGGTGGAAAATCCACTAGTTCCCAAGTATGATTTTGTAGAATGGAATTAATTTCACTATCGATAGCCTCTTTCCAAAAAGGACCTTCTGTCGAGCTCACGACTTCTTTATATGTTTGAGGTTCACATTCCAACACAAAGGTTAAAAAATCTAGACCAAACGATTTTTCCGTCCTAGCTCTTTTGCTATGTCTAGGTTCTTCCTCAATTTGTTCATGTTGTTCATGAGAATTTTCTTGTTCAAAAGAACCCTCATTAATGATCTCGTGGGGTCGCTTTAAAGAACTTGCATATTCTTTTGGCTTGCATGGGAATACATGTTTGAAGAACGAAACATTTCTTGATTCCATAATCATGTTTTTGTGTATATCAGGTACATTAGATTCATTCACAAGAAACCTATATGCATTGCTATTTTCTACATATCTAATAAAGATGCAATCAACATTTTTTTGTCATATTTTCACCTTTTTAGGTGGGGGTACTG
Source organism: Lonicera japonica (assembly GCA_021464415.1). Lineage (NCBI taxonomy): Eukaryota > Viridiplantae > Streptophyta > Magnoliopsida > Dipsacales > Caprifoliaceae > Lonicera > Lonicera japonica. The sequence continues at coordinate 28,457,535 of CM038466.1, forward strand.
CCACCTTAGCCAAACATCTCCACACTCTCAAGTAATTATATGATGACTTTCTTCCTTTCCATAACTCATATGGAGTTTTATCTTCTTTCTTTTTAGGTACTTTCTTTAAAAGGTAGTTAACCGAAATAATGGCTTATCCACATATGTTTGATGGTAAACCTGAATTTATTAACATATCATTCATCATTTCTTTTAAAGTTCAATTTTTTCGTTCAGCAATACCATTAGATTGAGGTGAATAAGGTGCCGTTATTTCATGTATAATCCCCTTTTTGAACAAAATTCAGCAAATGGTGATTCATATTCACCTCCACGGTCATTCCTTATTGCTTTAATTTTCTTATTAAGTTGATTTTCAACTTCATTTTTATAGAGAATAAATTTATCTATTGCCTCATCTTTACTTTTGAGTAGATACACATAATAATATTTTGTGCTATCATCAATAAAAGTAATAAAATATTTATTCCCACCTCTGGTTTATGTCATTTTTAAATCACATATATCACTATGAATTAAATCAAGAGGTTGAGTGTCTCTTTCAACACCAAAATGTGTGATCAGCAACATTTAAAAAAAAATATATTATAAGAGTCCGGAACACTTATAATTGTTATAAGTGTTCTACACACTTACTAAAAATTTATTACAGTTTTGTCAAGATAAATGACGGACTGAAGCACTTATAAAAAATATAAGTGTTTGCAACCGTTAAAAAAATTAAAAAATATACTCAATATAATTTATTATCACTTTGTTTATTTCTCCCCCAAAAAACATTGGAAGTTTATTACGCTCCTTCTGTTTTGCGGCTCGCTCTCTCTCCCTCTCCCTCTCTCGCTTTCGCTCTCGCTCTTCATAAAACCTAGATTTTAGATGTTAGAAGTTCTTCCCATCGATCTCCTCAAGTTTTCGAAACCTTAAATTGTTCATCTCTTCACCCCGATCTGCTGAAGTTGAGCCCTAATCAATTAGATTATGTTGTGATTGTGCACGATCTGCTAAAGTTCATGCTCACATCGACACTGCAAGGTTAGTTATGTACTCCTTAGATGCTTATTAATTTTCCTTTTTGAATGATTGAGTTGATTCCTCAATCTATGCTTGTGTTTGTTTCATCAATGTAGTTTATTTTTTTTTATCATACAGATAATACACTCACTCTCTCAATATAGTCGCTCATTCCATCTCTGATTCATCTTGCTACCACCTGCTGGCCAGCGATTTAGATTTAAAGTTGAGGCTTGGAATTTGGGGATTATTAATACTCGGTTCTTCATTTTGAGTTAGGGTTCGTCAATTTGGTAAGCTGCTCACTGTCCGTGCATTTCTCTTACTTTAGAATTGTAGTGCTTGAATACACACTTGCATACATACATTCATAAATCAAAGATTTTATCACTGTGTGTTTGCCTTTTGGTTTGGAATTAATTATAGGTAATTTTTTACACACTTCTTTCATCTAATTAAACTTAAAACAAAATAGAAGTAATGAAAGTATTGTGTTTGTTAAAATTGCAATTAAAATATTCAAGTAGATAGTCAAATTCAATTTTTAATAATTATTAGTATAAAGCATAGGTTAAATATCATTAAGCAGACAAGCAGGGCCAATCCTAAGGTGCAGGGTAGGCGATCGTACCATATCTGAACCGTGCCAAACATGGGATCAAATAACTTGATTATAAGGATTGTTTGTACAGTAAACTTACTTGAAATCTAGTGCTTTTTTTGTAATCAGAGATCTCCTGCAATTTGAAAGAGAGATATTTTAGTTTAAGTAGAATACATAATGTCGAATTAATGAAGTTTACGAATTGTACCGACTCTGAGACGGGCTTTGTCTGAATGGAGTTAACAGATGCTTCACTCAACTGCATAAAAGCAAGAAGGCATAGAGTATAAATGGAACTGATCAAATATCAAAAGATCATACAACGTGTAGATCATGCCCAAGTTATATCAATTAAATCAAAGGATGGAGTGATATAATATTTTTTCCTTTAAGTTTGGTTCTGCATTTGCAACATCTCTGATTACGCACAAACACGCATCGAACATATGTATATATATTGGCCACACGTGCATATCTACATATACAAAAAAGAAATGCACTTTCCATCACAAATTAATAGCCCACTGTTAATTTGTCAATAAGTCAATAAAATTTTTGACTTATATAGTCTTTTCATGCTTCCTCCTTATTTTCTTTGTAGTCTCAAAAGTTCCTCTGTTCATTGGTTGTGTACTTTTAATTGCAGAAAGAGGACCTGCGTACTATCTTCTTCATTGGTTGTGTACTTTCTTTTGTAGTCTCAAAAGTTGCTTGGTTGCTAATGTTATTGATTTCATCACAGATCAAATATGTTTAAATTTGCGCCTTGGCACTTAAATTTTTTGGGTTTTGTAAGCTTGGACTTGTACATTTCCTTGGCATTGGTCCTTTTTTACATATTACTAATTTATTGCTTGGAAATTATAAGTAAATTAATATTTAAAAACCATGCATGCGTATATTTTCAGAGTTCCAGCCTTGTAGGTTTCTTTGAGCCAAATATTTGTTTTATAAAAAACAAAGTATGTGTGGTTTAAGTCTCTATTAACCATACAAATGACACTATAAAAATTTGGGGGGCCCAATTTTTTTGTCTATACGTGTATGCGTAATTCATATGGTGAAAATTCAATAAAGTGTAATCCACTTTCTATTTCCCTTGTTTCCATTGTAATGGCATTTCAGTACTGTGTAAATAGCATATAATCCAATTAATGGCTGTTGCATTTACACTGCAAAGTCCTTTTCTCTCCCTCTATATAAATTGTATGTAAACCTTTAAATTCATAAACCAACTTTGGTGCTAAGCCTTGAAACTTGGGTATCCAGGATTTCGAAAATACATAAAGACCTGCTATTAAAGGAGACTAAACGTAGAGCTAATCTCGTAAGTTTTTTCATATCCTTTGATTTGTTTCATTTTTTTACTGCCCCTGTTTTTTAACAATCTATTCCATTTTATTGTTTGTGCTGCTATTTTGAATACTTACCAAGCTTATAGCCTTATATTAATGATAAACTTAGTTAACATGTGTTTGAATGCTTTTAGTATTTGAAATGGCATCTCAAATTTGTAAATAGTGGATGAAAGAACGCGAAAAAGGAAACGCTCGCTATATTGAGGGGATTGCTAACTTTATGGATTTTGTAGCCACGAATGGTGGTGGAGGAGATATGTTTTCTTGCCCATGTACTAAATGTGAGAATGGAAGGTTGCTTAAAATTGAAGATATTCATTTCCATTTGCTTCGGAATGGCATGCTACAATCATATACATTTTGGCGTTTTCACAGGGAAAAGGAATCAAGTAATGTAAAAGTAGAGCCCATTATCGAAAATGTTAAACAAAAGGATGTTGAACCTGATTTTCCAAGGATAGAAGATCTTATATATGATTCGTTTGAAATGTTTCATCGTGAAGTTGATAATTCAACAAATGAGACTGCTAAAGGGTTCAAGTTTGAAGAATTACAAGGTAAAGCTAGTGAGCCGTTGTATCCATCGTGCCCCAAGAGACATACAACACTATATTTTCTTGTCAAACTTAATAATGTGAAAACAAGATATGGTTTGTCAGACAATAGTTTTACTGATATTTTGGGGCTATTTAAGGAGTTTTTGCCAGAGGGGAACACAACGCCAAAGAATTACCCAGAGATGAAGAGCATTATTAAAGGAGTAGGTATGGATTATGATATCATTCATGCTTGTAAGAATGATTGTATTCTATATCGGAAAGAGCATGCAAATAAGGTGAAATGTCCAATATGTAACTTACCACGGTATAGAATGGGTTTAACATTTGAAAGTTCCCCTGGTAGAGTACCGTTAAAATAGTGAGACATTTTCCCCTTATTCCAAGGCTAAAGAGATTGTTTAGTATCCCATGGATAGCAAAGGAAATGACTTGGCACGCTCATGCATAATCCAATACTAATATTATGCGTCATCCAGTTGATTCTTCAGCTTGGAAATCTGCAAGTGTAATGTGGCTTGACTTTGCTGCCAAAACACGCAATGTTCGTCTTGGTATAGCAACTGATGGATTTAATCCTTTTGGCAATCTTAGCACTACCTATAGCTGTTGGCCTGTTATTCTTGTACCGTATAATCTACCACCATCTTTATGCATGAAAAAGGAGTTCTCTATCATTTCAATTTTGATTTCGGGGCCAAGTGGACCAGGGAAGGATATTGATATTTACCTAGAACCATTGGTAGATGAGTTAAAACAATTATGGTTCGAAGGTATTATGGTATATGACTCCTATACTAGATCTAATTTTACAATGAGAGCAATGTTGTTGTGGGCAATTCATGACTTTCCCGCTTATGGAACCTTATCAGGTTGCACGGTTTAGGGTTACAAAGCTTGTCCCATTTGCGCGGAAGAAGTGGAATCAGAATACCTTGAAAAAAGTACGAAGGTTTGTTATCGTGGTCATCGAAGGTTCCTTCCACTTGATCACAAGTTTAGAGAGGATAAAAGCAACTTTAACAATAAGGCTGAACATTGTAAAGCTCCACGACGGTTGTCAGGTTCAGAGTTTGAACAAAAGGTGGCATGTATCAAGATGAAAATTGGTAAAAGCAAATTGGCAAAAACACAAAAACGAAAAAGGGGTAATCATGAGGTCAACGATACTACTAGTCTATGGTATCGAAGGTCCATCCTATTCGATTTGCCATATTGGAAAGAGCATGATGTTCGACATAATCTAGATGTAATGCACGTGGAGAAAAATGTAATCGATCATTTATTGTCAACTATTCTAGATGTTAAAGAGAAAACAAAAGATGGAACAAATGCACGTAAGGATATGAAGGCCATGGGTATTACAAAGAAGCTGTGGTTGACTACCGACGAAACTTATGGAAAAATTGTTATACCAACAGCTGCATTCACTTTAAGCAAGAATGAGAAAGAAATTTTCTACCATACTTTAAAGGAATTGAAGTTGCCGAATGGATTTTGCTCGAACTTAAGTAATAAGGTGAGTTTACAACCCCTGGGATTGAAGGGACTTAAGTCACATGATCATCATGTTATTATGCAATATATACTTCCGTTGTTGCTTCAACATGCTTACCCAAAGCACAAGGATTTGCGAGTGGCAATTCAAAGGATAAGCTTTTTCTTTAATGTATTGTGCTCAAAGGTGATCGTAAGGGACGTTCTTGATTTAGCAAGGAAAGCACTTTTTGAGGCTGTTTGTGTTTTGGAAAAATACTTTCCTCCCTCATTTTTTGTTATTACCATACACCTTATGGTACACTTAGCCGAAGAAGCATTGAAGTGTGGTCCAATCAGATATAGGTGGATGTATCCGTTTGAGCGGTAAGACAAAATTATTATTTATAACTCTATAGATATTGGAACAAAAACTTCATTTACTTTTACCAACACTGTCTTCTTTTGGTTTGTAGGTTGATGAAACACTATAAGAAATATGCTCGTAATAAGAGATATGTCGAAGGGAGCATTGCAGAGTCCATTATTTTAGAGGAATCAACTCTTTATTGCATGGAGTACATGCCAAACTCAAGTGAAGGAAATCATAAACGTACTCATGAATCCTTTCTTGATGAAGTCGATGAATTCGTGGATGAGGGGGCTTTAGTACATGGGAAGAATGTGGTTTTAAATCCTACACAATATACACAAGCACGTAGATGGGTATTGCAACACTCACAAGAAGTACACGAATGGAGAAAGTAAGTTGATTACTTAAGATCATAGTAGTTAAAAATCTTATTCAAATTTTGAGTAATATGTTTATAATGTAGGAAATATGATCTTTATTGGGGATCTACTTATGGTCATAATCGGAAAGGGAATGCGATGAAAAAAAAAGACGAGGATTTTATCTCGTGGCTGCTTAATGAGGTTTTAACTTAAATTCAATTACTAATGTATATGTCTATAGATATATTCCTCTATATTTACTATTCTTAATTGGTTATTGCATTCTTTTGTAGCTTTTGGAAGCTGGGTTGACTGACTCGATGATTTGGCAGTTAGCAAATGGACCAAAATACAATGTGCAATCTTATAAAAAATACCGTGCCAATGGATTTGAATTCTCCACTAAGGAGTACGACAATCATCGAGTAACACAAAATAGTGGTGTCTTCATGAGGGCTATCACTAAGTTCAGGTCAAGCTGGAAAGATACCAATTATATGGAAGCGGAGACAATATATTATGGGGTTATCCTTGATATATTTGAGTTAGATTACACGTCATTCAAAACTGTTATATTTTATTGTGATTGGGTGAGAGTTGAGGATAAGATTAATGGTTGCAAAGTTGATCCTAACTCGAACTTGGTGATGGTAAATTTAGAGAAGATTATGAGTAAAGACAGAATTGAAGATGAACCATTCATTCTTGCCTCTGAAGCAGCTCAAGTAATATACTCTAAGGATCTCGTAAATGATGGGTGGTCCATTGTTTTACATATGCCAAGGAGATTAACCAAAAGAGTAGACGAACTGGAGGTCCCTACTATGTATCAGTCCATTCTCAAGAACAATGGAAATCTAAATAATCTTCTCAAGGACTTATAGTTGATTTGTAATATTGCACAAGTTGTTTTTGTAATACGAAGAATACATTTTTGTAGTAGATTATGTGTTCTCGGTTGCTGGTTACGAATTTCATTTACTTAATCATTCTTTTGTTAGTAAAGGTCAATATGAACTAATTAATCAGGTTTTTTTTTAAAATTTACTATGTGGTTGCAAGTTGATTAAAATATTCTATTACTTTAATCTAATGTTACTTTTTTGTTTTTATATGTAGAAACTCTCAAGCATATGCTAAAGTGCCGGTCACTCTCTATATTGTTTCGGTTTCTAGGTACAAGTTTGTTTTACTCAAGTGTTATTCTATTCATAAAGCTTAATTTCAGCTAATTAATTAATGTAGCATATAGGTCAAGTTAATTATCCACGCCTAGAAAATTTTGGAGCTTCAATTCTAGCAAGTGTATAAAGAGCTAAATGTAAGTAACATCTGATAAAGTGTAATTCTATTTTTGTGGGTTTCAATTGTGCTGGTGTTATTTCATTTCTTTTTCTTGGGTTTTTTTAATGTAATTAGGTATATGCTTGGTGAAGTTTCGGTTTACTTTTAAGATACACGATGTCTAGCGAAGTTAGCCAGCCTAGTAATCAAGATTGTCAACCTACCGCATCATCTTCTCAACAAAAAGTAAAGCTTCATGTCAATAAATATAATCAACTTGTAGGAGAAGGTTCAAGCAAATTCAAGTCAAAGTTGGGTAAGTTAGTCCGTACTCATATCCCGATAACATATCATGATTGGCGTGTTGTTCCGGATGCCTACAAAGAAGACGTTTGGAATGATGCAATGGTAAGAAGTCACAAACTACCTTTTTTTTCCTAATCTTTTAGGTTCATTTCTCATATGTTTTGAATCTCCTCTCTCATCAAAATTGCTCCCATTAATTGCCATGGCAGACGAGATATTCACTACCACCATGTTACAAAAATGAATGTTACAAAAGGATGGGCTCAATGCTTAGGACATGGAGAACTAAGTTGCGACGTAGATATTTTAACAAGTATAAAACAAATGCAGAAAGGTTGGCACATGTACCTCCTTTTGTTAAGCGAGAGCAATGGAGGGAATTTGTTGAGAAAGAGAGTATGACTGATGCTAAAAGAAAAAGTGAATTAGGAAAGGTTAACAGGTCTAAGATTGGGGCAACTCATACGAGCGGCCGTTTAGGTCAAGCCCAAGTAGAGTACAATCTAGTACGTATACATTATTTTTAAAATCATATATAAGGCAGTTATAGTACAAAATTGAGTATTGACATATACTTTTTGCAATTCGCAGATGGAGAAGAAGAAAGATGGGCAACCCGAGCCAACACGAGTTGAAGTGTCGATTGAATCCCACACGTCGAAAGATGGCACAATCCCTACGAGCTTAGCTCCACAAGTGGTGAGTTTTTTTCATTTATATCCTTTTGTATCGGTCCATAGTAATTTGATTTACTTTTAAGATAACTATCATTTTACATATTTCGTTTACTCTATACTTATTTCATTTGCTTGCTGTGATTTAGTTAGTGAAACACTACTGAATTACTTAGAAATTTAAACTTAGTTGAATGACTGTTGAAGATGGATCCAACTTACGTAATAATAATCTAAATAGTTTTTTGAACATTGAGCATATAATGAATATAATAGTTTTGAAAGTGGCATTGTGGGTGCTAAATTTACATAATATAGTACCGATATAATGAATATGATTGTCACTAAAAAGTGCTATCCAAGTTAAATCGGCTAATATAGTATCGATATCACAGCATTTGTTTTACAATAATATTTTAGAGTGGCATCTTATTTGTTTAGTGTTTTGTAGGATAAGGTGAAGGCCAAGCAAAAGGAACTAATGCAAAACGCAAGTGAAAACATTGACCAGTCCACATCATTGGTGTGTGATGCACTATCCCATGTATTTGGAAAAGATACTAGAGGACGGACTCGTGGGGTGGGCTCCACAGTTTCAAGATCGTCTATAGAAGCTTCGTTGCCCGCCGTATATTTGCTTGAAACTGAAAGAGTTGAAGGTAGAGAGGTAAAAGGTCGCTTGAACCAATTGGAAAAATATGTAAAAGACATGAATACAAGTATTAGTAATGAACTTTGCAATATAAAGACTTTACTTAGTGCCACAGTAAGGAAGTCTCCTACTAGAGATGGAGCAAGTGTAACCCATGGAGCTTCAAGTTCAAGCAATGCAGAACATGGGCTACTAGATGATGGTATCATTTGTGAGATAAAGGGGTTTAATGGTAGGGTTATTGGAAAGGGAAGGGTAGACGGCAGTCATCGAGAAGTAGTCCACAATCATGTAGTTGATTACAAGGAAGAAGTACTATTAATCATAGACGTCATTTTCGATCCAAATGCTTGCATTTACCTGGGACAACAAGGGTGTGCTGAGAATCTCGGAGACCTTGGAAGTGGTGGTTACGTGGTATGGCTTAAAAGCCTTGTGAAACCTATTTCTTAATTGTCTTTATGCGTTACTCTATGTGAACTCGAAACATATGTTCTAATTTTACTATCTTACTGTTGGATACATGCTAATGGACTATGTTTGGATTTTTTTTAATGGATCTATTACTAGTTATTATTTTCTTATTATTTGGTTTTGAGAATCTTGTTGGCTCTTTCATTTTTCTTTTTAGGTGAAGATTGGATAGTTATTAGTGGCAATGATGCTTTAATGTGGGCATGGTTGTAGTCATTTTGTGGGTTATAGTAATTGAAATTTTACAATTATATGTAAGTGTTATAAACACTTACAAGTGCTCTAACATAGTTAGATTTTGTAAGTGTTGCCAACATTTACAAAAAATATTATTGAAGGCCTTATAAGTAACAGTTCTTGACACTTATAAAAAACAGTAAGTGGGCAAACTATAAGTGTCCTGAACACTTACAAAAGCTATTTGTAAGTGTCTAGAACACTTATATATGACCTATTTTGGTGTTGTGTATCATGTGGCATATATCTTGTATTTATGGTGCTGAAAGCTTCTTATATATGTTATATCATTCTGGGACGTGATATGGTCTCGTGATGCATTCCATTATGATTGTTACTGTGGTCCTTCGATGATGAAGGGAATATGTATTGACTAGTGCTTGCCGATGTAAAAATAAGTAGGGCTCGATGCCCTTGGGTTGAAAATCCCTAAACCCCCGGGGGACAACAATGAGGTCGGCTGTCTAGAACCAACGGTGAGTAGCCCGAAAATCTAGACCTCGGCAAAGCACTGGTGATTCTGTGATATGATATGGATGGACTTGTGATCCAATTCTATTATGATACGATGATGATCTTTTATGGGCCGGATGATGTTATATTGTGATTATGTTCGACTTATTCTCTAGGGCGGTCAGGCCCGTTCTTCTTCTTATGATTAAGATTCGGCCCAACTTCGTTATCTCTTGGGGGCGGTCAGGCCCATTGTTATTAATATTATTATGATTCGGTTCGGCCTCGGTATTTTTTCGGTATAATGGTTGACATAAGGGAGGTAACCTGCATATGCACATGCATGCATTGTTTTATCGGTTGAGCCATGATTTATAATTAAATAGTTAATTACGTTTTGTACATAATATTGCCTGTTATATCCCCTCTACTTAGCTGTGAGCTCACCCCTTTTTATGTAAACAAATTCAGGTATCCAGGAGACGAATACGACAGAAGAAGTGACTGGGTCGGGAACGAAGTAAAGGACCTCTGATATCGATTTATTTTTCTTGTGTAGGTGTGTACATGGCAAGCCACGGCTAGCTTGAATTGTTGTTTACTTTGTAATACATGTTAACATAATATGTATGTCTCTCGAATTCTATGTATGTGTATAGATGTATATTACACTTATGTTTTATATTATTGTCCGCGGCATGAGTATCAGGATTGTTTATTCCATGCGATGTGATTTTCTTGGATTTCTTGTTTCATTATTTATTTTAGACATACTTTAGCTCGTCTGAGATGGGTTAGTAACACTCCAAGTCTTAATTACAGGTGTTATCTTACTAATTAAGACGGGGGCATTACAATTTAACTAGTGGATTACTAGATTAAATTATTATAAAGTAGTTTTTGACTTAGGCTAAAAGCAAAATTAATGGGATAAATATAAAATAGTAGATTGTTCACTAGTTTTTAAAGTTTAAAAACCTCCACAAAATTAAGCTAAATGCTCATGTACTATTTATTTTATGCTAAAGAGAGATATCATATGTTAATAACTTGAGAGATTACATTAAGATTCACAAACTTGTTTATCTTTTAGCTAAACAAAAAGAGCATGAATAAACTTAGCATGACTCATAATTGTTAAAATTTAAGAAAGAGATAAATTGTATTATTGATTGATTGTTCTTTGTACAACAATAGATGATCCAATTTATAGCACAATGAGTTAGAGAAAAAGTAGTTGGGATTTTCGGGGAAAAGTAGTCGAGATTTTCAGGGAGAAGGTCCCACACAAATATAGACAAAATCAAGATCCAATATTCTCTGACACCCCCCGCAAACTTAAGGTGGTAGATGAGGAACCAATTTAAGTTTGGACAAAAGATCTTAAAAACAGCGAAGTGTATCGGTTTTGGTGAATAGTTCGGCAGGTTGTTCTTTAGAAGATATAGACAAAAGGCGAATAAAGTTTCTAGCTAAATGATGACGAATAAAATGGCAGTCAAGCTCAATATGCTTTGTTTGTTCATGAAAAACATCGTTATGAGCAATTTGAATAGCACTTCAATTATCACAGCCAATTGTAGTTGGGAGATGTTGAGGAACTCCCATGTCTGAAAGTAGCCAGCGTAGCCAGATGATTTCCTGAACAGTGTCAGCAAGAGCGCGATATTCTGCTTTTGTACGAGAGCGAGAAACAAGGAATTGTTTCTTGCTATGCCAGGATATGAGGGAGTCTCCTAAGAAAATGCAGTACCCAGTGGTTGACCGTCGATTAGTTGAATCTCCTACCCAGTCGGAATCAGAGTAAGCACGCAACTCCAAAGATGATGAAGAAGGAAAGTGCATACTATGGAACATGGTCCCTTTGACACAGCGAAGAGTGCGAAGAACAGCCGCATAATGTGTGGAACGTAGTTCGAACATGAATTGGCTAACGATGTGAACAACATTTGCAATATCTGGTCGAGTGACTGTCAGGTAAACCAAACTACCAACTATTTGTCGATACAAAGTGACATCATTTAGAGGAGTACCATCAAGAGGTGTAAGCCGTAGATTCGTTTCCAGTGGTGTTGGTGCAGTTTTACAGTCGGTGAAACCGGCACGAGTGAGAATGTCAGAAGCATACTTAGCCTGAGAGAGATAATACCCGGCAGAGTTAGAGAGAATTTCAAGACCCAAGAAATAGTTTAAAGAACCAAGGTACTTCATTTCAAAATGATGGCTGAGAGATTGTTTGAGTTCAGAAATGCCAGAGACATCATTCCCAGTAATAATCATATCATCCACATAAAGAATGAGAAGTGTAATGCCATTATCTGATTTTCGGATAAAAAGCCCGTAATCATAAGTGCTAGAGATGAAACCCAATTGTCGAATGGTGAAGCTGAATTTTTCAAACCAGGCGCGAGGGGCTTGTTTAAAACCATATAAGGCTCGACGCAATTTGCAAACTTGTGATGTAGAGTGTGGAACCCCTGGAGATGGTTTCATGTAAACTTCTTCAGAAAGGTCACCGTTAAGAAACACATTTTTCACATCCATTTAAAATAAGTCCCATTTTTTGATAGCTACAATGGCAAGAAGGCTCTTGACAGAGGTTAATCGAGCAATGAGAGCAAATGTTTTCTCGTAATCAATGTCATATTCTTGATTAAAACCTTTTGCTACAAGCCGAGCTTTGTATCGATCAATAGATTCATCCGATTTGGTTTTAATTTTGTAGACCCATTTGGAGCCCACTGCGGTCTTTCCTGGAGGAAGAGTGACCAATTCCCAAGTTTGAGCTTTTTTTAAGGCCTGCAATTCTTCAGACATAGCTTGCTGCCACAATGGATTAGTACTTGCTTCTTTATATGAAGATGGTTCATTATGGGAAAATAAAGTGGAATAACAATGATAATCACAAAGATGATGAGGTAACTGCCTTACCCTGGTAGAATGTCGAGGGAGATTGGACAGGTTGACAGGATCATTGGACGAGTTAACGTTATCAGAATAGTCCGTTGCTCGTATATGATCACTTGATTGAGTAGTAGAAGGATTGGATGGTATGAAGCAAGGTTTATTGGATTGATTGGCGTCAATAGTGGGCTCATAAAGTTCTGATAAAACAGGTGAAGCAGGGGAATATAACTCAATAGAAGTGTTAGTAAAAAATGGAATATGAGTATCAGTGAGGACTTAGAATTTGGATACTGAGGAGAACATTTTGTGTTCCTAAAATATGACATGTCTACACACACGAAGTCTTTTTGAGATGTGGTCCCAACATCTGTATCCTTTATGTTTAATGCCATACCCTAAGAAGCAGTAAAGGCGGGAACGAGGTTCGAGTTTGGAATGTTCATGAGGCTGAAGTAAGACAAAACATACACACCCAAAAACTTTTAAAAGATTATAATTAGGGGGTGACTGTACAGTCTTTCGTATGGTGATTGATTTTAGAAAGCAGGAATATGATGTCGATTTATGGTATAAACAACAGTAAGAGCTGCTTCACCCCAGAAACGTTCAGGCTACCCACTAGATATGAGAAGGGTTCGAACAGTATCCAAAATATGATGATTTTGTTGAGATGTACCTGGACATGAATATTAAGAAACTGTTCCTTGTTGACGCAAAAACTGGAGAAATTTGGTTTCTTTGTATTCCATAGCATTATCTGCACGAAGTATCTTGATTAGTTTAAAAAATTGGGTTTGAGTCATTTGTGCAAAGTTATAATATATTTTCAGCAATTCAGAACTTTTTTTCATTAGATATATCCAGGTAAAACGGGTATAATCGTCTATGAAAACAACAAAGTATTTGGATCCCCCCATAATGTTATGAGGAGAAGGCCCCCAAACATCAGAGTGAATAAGGTCAAAAGGTGCAGAAGAAATAGAATCACTTGTATGAAAAGATAATGCGAGTTGTTTTCCAAGTTGACACGACAAACATGAAATATTTTATGATCGAACATTTCCTAATCGATCTATGGAAATAAGTGATCTAAGCCTATCAATAGATACATGACTTAACCGAGAATGCCAAAGTTCCAGAGGAGAAGTGGAGAAAGCCAGAGTAGTGGTAAGGGTTTTAGTAGGTATATCTGGTGGGGTGCGAAGATGAACTAGCTCAAACAAACGACCAACTTTACAGCCTATCCTAATAATCTGCCTCGTCCGCGGATCCTGTACATGATAACCAGATGAGGAGAAGACAACATTTAATCCAAGATCACATAATTGACCAACATATATAAGATTAATTGTCAAATTAGGTATATGAAAAGTAGAGGGAAGAGATAAGTGAGATGTAGCTACTGATCCGATGTGAGTGACAGTCAATTGAGATCCATCAGCAGTCTTAATTGGAGATGTGTGTGTGGTACGAGGTTTTGAGAGAAAGAGTACAAAGTCGGAAGTCATGTGATTACAATAGTCGGAATCAAAATACCAAGAGGTACCTGAGGTGGCAGACATCACAGAGGATGGTCCAGATAAAACTTGTTTTAAAAGATCAGCAATATCATTGTTACTGACTGATGAGAGTTGGTTGGATGGTTGTTCAGTGGCAGCAGCAGTGATAGGCTTGGGATTGTGTTGTCTGCCTGGATTCTTGTAGTAATCAGAACCATAATGTTTTGGGTCGCGTTTGTGGCAGTACTTGTAGACTCGTTTAGGACAATACAGCAGCGAATGAGAAGTCTCATGGCAATATGCACACTTGTTGGATGATTTATCATTTGATGGCTTTTCAGATTTGGGGTAAGTGACGGAAAGTACTGCATCAGAATTCTTAGACTTTGGACCGAGTCGTGTTTCTTCGAAATGAAGTGCAGTGACGACATCATCAAAGGTTGGGAGAGGATAGCGATGTAGGAGTGAAGCCTGAACAGGCTCAAAGCAATCATGAAGAGCCATGAGAAGTGTCATCACTTATTGTTGAGTCTTGTACATATCAAATTTGATAGCATCATCGGAACATAACCAGCTACGTTCGAAAAGAGCTAATTGATCCCATAAGGCTTGCATCTCAGATAAAAAATCATCAATGGATTGATCAGATTGTTGCCTCTTGGAGTGAAGAACAGTCAAAAGTTGATATTGATGAGCAAGATCTTTGGTGGTATACCGAGTTTGTAGAAAGTCCCAGACCTCTTTTTCGGTAGAAAATCGCCCGAATTGTTGAATAATGGTAGGAATTGATGTATCACGACACCAAGTGATGATGTCACTATTTTTTCCTATCCATTCATCTTGTCGATCTGCAAATTTCTCGTGAGATTCACCTTCTTTTTGGATGGGTTGCTTGACTTCTCCTGTAACAATTCGCTAAACACGACGAGCCTGAAGAAAACTGGTCATTGCCTGAGCCCAATGAATGTAGTTTGGTCCATTAAGAGTAATAGAGATGGGCCGAGATATTTCTGAACGGTCCATGGTACTCTTACAAAAGTTCGTGATTAATTTTGAAAATAAAAAAAAGTTGGGGTGGATTTGAAAATAATAAAAAAAATTGGGGTCAATGTGAAAATATTTGAAAGGTCTGGGGTCGATTTAAAAAGAAAATAATTTTGTGGATTATTTGAAAATAGTAGAAAAACTTTAGTTGGTGTGGCAGGTGGCTGGTGATGATACGTAGGACACAGCTATCTTATCACCTTTTCTTTTTTTTTTAATCTTAAAATACCACTCCCCTTTTTAATAAAATATCAAACTCCCCTTTTAAAAATATCACTCCCCTTTTTAATAAAGTATCAGACACCCTTTTTTTTTAAATCTCAATTTATCTTTCTTTCCACAAAGTTCCTTCGTAAGCTCACGCGCTGAGAGAAAAAAAATGAAGGGGACGGAGCAGCAACAGCTTGTCGGCGCGCGGTGGTGATGAAGATGACGTAGCGACGCCGGGTGATGAAGATGATGTAGCGGCGACAAACGCAGTGGTGATGAAGATGGTGGCATCGGTGAGGTCACCGGTGGTAGTGAGATGAAGCAAGGTTTTGAAGATAAGTGATTGCGGGATAAGGGATCGGATTCACCGGCCGGAAATGGACGGTGAGGAAGGCGATTGCGACGGCGTAATTGAGAATTGAATGGGCGGTGTTTATTCGGAGGTAGTTTTGGAAGCAAGAAATGGGTGTGGGGATTTGCGAATTGGAAGTGGAGTGAGAAGGGAGGAGTCGGCGAATTGTCAAATCGGCGAATATGCGACGGAATTTGTTGAGGTAACGATAACTAAACTCCCTCTGATACCATGTTAAAATTTAAGAAAAAGATAAATTGTATTATTAATTAATTATTCTTTGTACAACAATAGATGATCTAATTTATAGCGCAATGGGTTAGAGAAAAAGTAGTCGGGATTTTCGGAAAGAATGTCCCACACAAATATAGAGAAAATCAAGATCCAATATTCTCTGACACTTATGAATGGGAAATAGAATGCACTTTCTTCCTACCCATAGAATATCTTCACATGCGATTATGAATAAGAACATGTACAATTTCTTTCTTTTTTTTAAAAAAAAATTAATTTAAATAATGTTTAAATTTATTCCTTTTAACTATAAATAAAAAAAAATTCACCAAAAAATTTCAGGTACATAATTCAAATATGAAATTTCTCCCAAATCTAATAAAACGTGCCCAAGTAAATTAACCAACGTGTTCGTGAACATGCACATCCATAATGACACTAGGGGTGGCATTTTGTAACCGTGAACCGAATACCAACCGATTACCGACTGAACCGACCATCTTCGGTCGGTTTACCGACCAACCGTTCTATATCGGATACCGAGCATTCGGTTACCGAACATGCACGGTTGCGAAATCGATTTTCAAATAATGTAATTTCGGTTACAACCGACCGACCAACCATTATAGATTTTATGTATTTTTTTATATAAATATAAAATATTAGTATTAGTGTGTGTATTACATTATTAACTTGAAGGTGGAAAATTGTAAATAACTCTCACTCTCTCACACTCTCAAACTCTCACACCTCAGACCCTCACTCTTATTTCTCTTCTCCATTTCTCTCGCTGTCTATCACTCCATCCCGTCTCTCGGTCTCTCCCACTCTCCCACACAACCACTGAACCACAAGACGACAAGAAAAACTCCCGACCCTCTGCTATATTTTTGCTGCTGTGCAGCCTATGCTTTTAGCATGCTGCCCTGCTGTGTTGCTGGAGTGCTGAGTGCTGAGTGCTGTGTTGCTGGATTGCTGCTGCATTTTTGTTATGTGTGTACTGCGTTTTGCTGTGGATAAATGATAAATTTGTTTTGGTGCTAACTGCTATACTGATTGCTGCTATGCTGCTGTGTGTACTGTTTGTTTGCTGTGGATAAAACTGTTTTGGTGAATTTTCTATTTGGTCGGTTATATCTGCATGCCGACCGAACCGACCGACCAAGTCGGTAAAACCGAATATCGGTAAACCGACATAGGCGGTTCGGTTATGGTTTTGAATTTCATAAAAACCGACCATGTCGGTTCGGTTGTAAACCGACCATGTCGGTTCGGTAACCAAACCGTGGCCACCCCTAAATGACACCACCTACAATTGTGTCATTCAATTATTGTCTGACATGTACAAAGGAATTAATATTCAACTACCGGATGGTCCAGGGACATTAAGGGCACGTTGAGTAAAGGATTTTTTTTTCAAATTTTAAAAACTTAACTCAAAATCAACTTTATTTTTATGTTTTTCAAAATTTATTTTATTTTATTTTTTCTCTTTAAATTTTTTTTTAAAACACTATAATTTTAAATCTAAAAATTAAAATTAGATAAAAAATATATATTTGAAATTTACTCGTCAAGATTTATAAAATAAGATCCATTGTGACTATTTTTTTAAAAAAAGTTAGAAGATTTTTTAGTTGGTTGAAAAAAACTCAAACAAAAATCAAATTCACTTTTCAACGTACTTCCAAATTCTACCAAATACCATATTTTAAAAATTAACTTAAAAACGCAACTCAAAACATCAACCAAACATCACCTAAATGTTTAGATAAATGTAATGAACCAAAGCACATCTAATTTCTTTTATCTGCTTCACCAAATTAAGAAAATACCTCCATGCTGAGGGACAATGATATCGATTTTATCTGCCCACCCAAAATTTTTAAGTCGACAATCTCAAGAAAATATTTGATACAATAATTCTAACCATAAATTGTTGTTACAATTTACAAATTTAACATAAATGCAAAAAATCAGTGACATGGATAAATGTGGTTATATAAGAACAGAGAAATGCACATTTTTTAAAGAACTACGTGAATACATATATAGCATGTCATTATTATAACTATTGTATTAAATATTTTCTCTACATCCATACTTTATGCGATTAGTTAAATTGAGGTTAGAGAAATGCATACTTTTTAAGGAATAATGTGAAAAATACTTTTTACTTTTTGCTATTAAATTGAGATTATTTTTTTTAAAAAAAAAGAAGATCGAAGAAAATTACGGTCCAATATTATGACTTTTAACTAAGGGTGATTCTATTTCCACCCCCAATAATACTTGGTTTCACTCCTATCCCTCATTCAATCCTTAAGTACTGAGAAAGGACATGTTGTTCGGTTCTTGAAAATCGAAAATAAGCCTATTACTCAATGCTTAGAGGCCAAGTAAGGAGTTATCAGACTTATACTCGGCCTTCAAGAATCGAATAATAAATCTTTACTCGGTGTTCATAGACCGAATAAAAAGTGAGAGTAAAATCATCAAATATTATTGATGGAAATAGAATCACTCTTGATTAATTTGAGATGGATGGAGCATTTAAAAATTTAGGGCTGTACTTTTCAAGAAAGTTTCAGTTAAAAAAGATCAATGCAAGTCTTACTAAGAAAGAAGTCTGAAAATATTATTGATCATCTTTTAAGAAAGAAAAGAAACCTCAAAGGGTTGGTCTACTGGCTTCGACCTGAGGCTAAAGGCTCTTAGCAGCCGGTCTCAGGTTTGAATCCTGGCAGCACCAACATCTTGGGGCCAGCCATCACTCATGGAGAACGGGCCGACATTTAATGCCAATGCGTTCGCCATGGGGTTTACGGGCCGACATTTAATGCCAATGCGTTCGCCATGGGGTTTAGTCACATTGTATAGCGGTGGCCTGTACGAGGACCGGGGATTAGTCGGACCAAAGGTGCGGATACCCCGGGGCACGGCAAAAAAAAAAAAAACTTCTAAGAAAGGAAAAAAAAAAAAAAAAAAAAGAAAAGAAAAGAAAAAAGAGACCGATGTGATGTTTTAATGATGATATATATACACAGTAAAGTTGAAAACAAAGCATTATGCATTGATGATTGCTAGGGGGGCACATTTATTACTTCTCAACAACTACTGAGATTAAAATAATTGTACTTAAACATTTACCTGCAAATTGACTTCGAAACTAATATATTTATTATAATTTATTAATTAATTTAGTTTAACATGATTTAATATTTTATAATCTAATCTAATTCAATTTGATTTCAAAATCTAATCCCATTCAGCACGTTATATTAGATTGGTTCGAAACCAATTTCTTTTGTCTAAGGATTATTTAATTTTTAACAACATTCAAAATAAATTCAATTAATTTCGTAATGACCAAAAATAAATAAATAAAAAAGTTCCCTTCATTACAAGAATAAAAGTATAAATTGAGTCATTCCTTATTAAAGTCTAGGTCATTAATAAAATAAAAAAGAAGTAAACTAGGATTTCCCCATTAGGATATTTTATATATGTAGTAATAATAAGGTGTAGTGCAGTATATATTAATAACTTAATGTAAAATAATAATCAATTACGTAAGGACAAGCATTATTTTTAATTGAAATATGATTGGATATGTTTGACATTGGTTTTGCTAAGATGATAACTAAACTAATCCAATGTTTGGCCAGTTTTTTAAAATGCAAACCAATTCAATCCACTAGTTTCACCGATTCCAATCAAAATTGTATTAGATTGAATTTCATCGATCGATTTAAATAGATTGGATTGAATTCTGCACACCCCTATTCCATTTAATTATTTCAAGAATTTTGGTCCAATCAGTTCTACATATATTATACACCATAAGCTTTTATTATATTTTTTGGTAGAACCATAAGCTTTTATTATACTATATATGTAAGATATAT
The DNA here is from genome assembly GCA_021464415.1 of Lonicera japonica. Classification (NCBI taxonomy): domain Eukaryota; kingdom Viridiplantae; phylum Streptophyta; class Magnoliopsida; order Dipsacales; family Caprifoliaceae; genus Lonicera; species Lonicera japonica. Next base: position 28,477,510 of record CM038466.1, read on the forward strand.
ATTTCAAATTGAGTGGGTCAGCGTGTCGTCATGGCCTAGTCGTCTGGCCAGCATGGAAGATAATTGTGAGATTTATGATTTTCAACAACGCATCATCAGAACTTAATTGTCTGGGAGGATGAAATTTTAAGCATTGATATTTCTATTTATCGCATTTAATCATCTTCTTGTATATTCTCTACTTGATCCTATTCCTATCTACTCTTCGTGTTCAAATTAATATGACCCCACACACAACCTCCATCTCCATATATATATATATATATATATTGTGAGTGATGAAGTAATGGTGAGTTAGCTTCCCACCCTATATCTTTCAAGCCAAGACCATTTCACTCTACAAATTTAGCAAGCCAAGCTTTAAAAAAAGAAAGAAAGATATGGAACATCATCCAATAGTGAAGAAACCCAAGATTTTGTGCCTCCATGGACATGGATCAAGTGGTGCAATTTTGGAAAAAGAAATTTCACAATGGCCAGAAAGTGTGCTCGGAGAACTTGATTTAGTCTTCATAAATGCACCTTTTCCATTACAAGATAATAAAGGCAACTATGATCCTCTGCATTTTGAATGGTTCCAAGCCAATGAGGTATTTTTTTCTTTTTTAAAAAAATGAAAATCTCTTTCTCCTATATATATACATGCATATACATATAATAAAATGTATATACATAATTATATATATTATTTGCGTTCTTTTTTATTTCAGCCTTCGCTTTAATTTTAATGGACTTTTTGAGTTTGCCCCCTATTATTAATACAAAACTCAAGATACTCCCCCTATTTTACTAATCTTTTGATTTACCCCCTTGAATTTTAACGGGTGGCTAACTCTGTAAATTTTTTGTGCCAGTGGACCATTATACCTTCATCTTCAACGTTTAAACCCTTCATCCTCGTCTTCAACCTCTAAACACAATCATCACCATCATCACCAACCAATCTCCCCAAATGATTTGGACTACCTCTCCGGATTCGGCAACCACTTCTCGTAGGAGGCTATCGCCGGAGCTCCCCCCCCCCCCCCACACCCAGAACAACCCTCGTATCTGTCCCTACAGTTTATACGCTGGACAGCCCTCAACCTCCGAAGGTCTTTTCTTAAATTTACTCAAAATCCCCCTCTCCTATCTACTGCTATCCTCTCCCATCTACTGCACCGATCACTTACAACAAGGGGCGTGGGATTTTCAGAGAGAGAAATCGAAAATTAAAAGCAAAAACAACAAGGGGCATGGGATTTTTAGAGAGAGAAAATGGGTATGTTGTAATCCATATGAACGAGAGTCGAATTCGGGGGTTTTGTAATCCATTGAAGAAAGTGTAGAGAGGAAATCTATGGGTTTTGTTTCAGTGTAATTTTCAGGCAAAAATCCATATTTATATATAGAGAGAAAGTGTAGAGAGAGAAATGGGTTTGTCGTAATAAAATGGGCATGGCTATATGTTGATGCTCCGATTCACCGGAAATTCATTAGATTTGATATTTTGGCGATTGACTAGCAGTATAGAGTTGGGGAAAATGGCAGGAGAGAGGTTGAAGATGGGGATGAAAGGTTTAAAGGTTGAAGATGAAGGTATAATGGTCCATTCGCACAAAAAATTAACAGAGTTAGCCATCTGTTAAAATTCAAGAGGGTAAGTCAAAGAATTAGTAAAATAGGAGGGGGTATCTTGAGTTTCGTATTAATAATAGGGGGTAAACTTAAAAAGTCCCTAATTTTAACTATTTTTGTTGTGAGAAAATTATAATAAAAAAATGTGCTCTAATGTTAATTTATAAACAATTGTAGAATTTCACCAAGTATAAGAACTTTGATGAGTGTATTGAATACATTGAAGATTGCATGGTAAAGCTTGGACCTTTTGATGGTGTGCTAGGTTTTTCTCAGGTACGTACTTTATATTGTATTTTGTTCTCAATTTTATGTCTTTGGAACATATATATAATCATTTATATAAATCTGGATCAAGTAAACAAACAACCAAATATATATTGCATACATAGGTTTAATTTCTCTTTCTTTCTTTCTTTCTTTCTTTTCTTTCTTTTCTTTTTAGTTGAATTGTCGGGAGTGATTCGAGTTAGGTTATATATATATATATATACTTCAAACTAATCTCTTCTTTAATCCACCCATTGCATACTTTTATCGGTTGTAGTTGTGTGTTATACTTTTGTGAACTAACCCCTATATAGTAGAAAACTTGGGAAAAATTTCGTCAGGTGTAAAAATATTCCATAGCCAACAACGAATGTGATTTAATCTGTGAAGAAAGATTAGTCGAAGTGCGTAAAAGCGGGGTCAAACACCGCTTGATATAAACTAAAAAAGTAAAACACAGGAAGAATCTTTCTAAAAGAAATTCCACCGACAATAGTGTTTCTTATTTTATTTTTAATAAAAAAATTTATTTAGGCTTACCGTTGAGCCTACAAATGATTGAAAAATCAAGGAGTTGCACCAATGAAAGCTAACCGGAATATCGCTTGATTTAAAACCATAAAAATTATGTATATACACTAATATACGTGTACATGCATTCTACATTTGTGTAATAAGATATTTAGTAATTATTGACATAATTAGAAATATATTATAATATTTGGTCCAATGGTAAATAAATGGGTTCTCTCTTGATCATGAGAACCCTATTTTCTTTCCCCCCCCCCCCCCCTCTCTCTCTTATAGTCAAGTGTATTCATGCACAGCTTGTATTAAAATATATATATATATATATATTAAAAAATAGTGGTACACGCATCCTAATTACTCTATCATATATTAATTTAATTAATGCATTTGTCAATTAATTGAAATCAAAATTAATTAAGAGCATCTCCAATAGCAATGTGTAAAAACATGTGGACTAATAAATAATTGACATTTTGTTGATAAAAAGTTGTTTTGCACATAAATTATACATTTTCTCATTTTTGCTCCAATGGTTCATACTTATAATCTTGTGCAAAATTATGATGCACCAATTATATGGACACACATGGAATATATAATATTCAACATTTTTTATAAATATTTTTTATTTATAATTAAATAATTAAAATGGGTATTGATTTAAAGATCTTGACGAGTAGAATTCAAATATACAAGTTTTATTACAAAATATATTTTTTATTTTTAATTATACTATTTTGAAATTTTTGTAAAAAGTTGGAGAGAGAAAATGATGAGATAGATGTGTAATGTGCAAAATACACGCCCATTTTATACAAAAGATGATGCCGCACATTTTACACAACACTATTGAAGTATCAAAAATTATACACAATATTTAAATTTTACACAAATTTTATGTGACATAATTTACACATGCCTATTAGAGATACTCTAAGTCTTAAACAGGGATCAAGAGATTTGAGTTGGGCCTCTTTTATGAAATAGATCCAGATCAATGTGGGAGTGGGTCAACTCTCGATTCGGGTCTTCCGGGTCACTTAGCACTTTGAAGTCAACATGATCGTCATCATAAATGTCAAAAAAAAAAAAAAAATACTCAATTCAAAATTTAAACGTCCACTTTTTTAGGAAAGCACTAATAAGTGAGTATAAATAAAATAAATAGCATTAGAATTAGCACGGGTTTAATTTGGGTAATTTTATTTCTATCTGCGACTTCTTGTAATTAATTTGTATTGTTAAGTTAACCTGTGTTGCTTATTAAGTTAATCCGCGAGTTGGGATAGGCTTACAAAAAAAAAATTACTTAATTTTTATAAATATTATGTTTCTTAATAATTTAATGTTAAAATATCTACTAAACATCATTATTTAGTGTTTATAGTTTCTAAGAGCTTTTATATTATTTTTGAGAAATATAGGGAGCACTTTTATCAGCTGCTTTACCAGGAATGCAAGCACAGGTATATAGCCCGACACTCTCAAACCCTATGCAAAAATTAATGTAAAAATAAAATAGAGAATTAGGGCTAATTTATTTCATTTTATTTGGGGAAAATACATTAAACCTCGTATAGTTTGTTGGTTAACAAATCAACTCCTAAATTATTTTACATGACGCTGAACTCTTTTGTACTGTCGCTGCCTTTCACTTTATCTCAACCCGGTTAAAAATTGTCAGATTTTCAAACAGAAGGGCCAACATAACAAAAAAAACTGAGTAAATTGTCATAAATATCCCAATTTATCCATTTAAACACACAAATGCCAAAAATGACCCCTTTTTAATTAATATGTATTCTTCTTTTAATTTCTCTCTCAAAATATTTATTCTCATTTCTCTCTCATCTCTTTTTTCAATTTCTTTTCTCATCAACTTTGACTTTTATTCTCAGCATTTAAGGCATCCTCTCTATTTCTTAGAAAAATGTTTCTTTTCTAATTAATGGTGGGTTAAATGTAATTTATTAAAATAAGAAAGGAGCAATGTGGCTCCCTCTATTTGAAAATATGTGGGTTTATAACTGGGCAGGCTAAAATAAAAGGCGGTGTAGACACCCCGATCTGTGACTCCCGCAAGAACCCTAACGACTATCAAGAAGTATAGTTTTTAGAATTCGGGCCCCACCCGAACACCCGAAACTGTCCCGAAAAGATTTGTTAGCCAAACAAACCTGTTTCTAAGGTGGATTATTGCGCGACAAACCAGTATGTCGCGTGGCAAGTTCTGTTATATCGCGCGACAAGTTCCCCGAACACAGACCAACCACTTTCTGACAAATCAATATGTCAGAAGGGTCACTTCAGCCGTTTGTCGCGCGACATTGTCCTAAATGTCGCGCGACACTTACCTTTTCTAAAGAAATATCGCGCGACAATCTCTCCCCAACACTATAAATAGGCCAACACCCTCAAGGGTTCAAAGACAGCATTTTGGAATCTAAAAATTCTATTATTCAATCTGATTTTTTGGTCTTCTATCAAGTATATTCTACGATCGTTTTATTTCTGAAGAATTATCGAATCTATTCTCGACACTCGGCGTGTCACACTTCTAGAATCGAATTCTCGAAAATATTTTAAGAAGAAAAATATTATTATCGCTGGAGATCTATCTGCCGTATTATATTTTATCTCTTATTATTATTCTCGTCGGGAAGGTAAATAAAGTCGCTTCTAGTATTTAAAATTAGATATATATGTACTTGTTTTATTTATGTTATTTTGTCCACATTATATTTGAATAAACTTATTGACAAGTTATGAAATAGTCTACTGTTTTCAAAATAAAAACCCTAATAAAATCATTTGCAAAACCAGAAAAGTAAGAATATTGTCGCCCAGATAAAACTAGGTTTTCAAAACACAAACCGATAAAACTTACTTAGGAATTAAATTCAGGCATGTCTCGTCTTCCCCATAGATTACGACGTATCTGATAAAACTCTCCTCAAAGGGTTCTAATTTCATATTAAATTAGTTCCGATATAAGATTCGGACTTTCCCAAAGTAATCAACATGAGAAGACTGGCATTATTATCTGAGAAAATAATACGGGAAACTCTCTTGCAAAACAAAAGCTTTGTCATTTACATCTTTCAAAACAAAGAAACATCGGATCTCGGAACACAAAGGTTTTTATCCCTTTCCATGTTTTTCCCAAAATTAGGGTTTTTCATTTGGGAAGTAGTAGACTATCAGTAAAAGCATCCAAGTTTTTCAACATAGAATAAACATATAAAGACCACTAGAGACCGAAAGGGCGAAATGAGTGCTTAACATCTTCCCAATCCATAACATAGTTTTCGAACCCTATAGAATCTTGGTTTCGTAGACAAATGTGTAAAGAAAGGTTTATCTGTACCCTTTCCTCTTACACAACTATTTTGTTCGTTTTCTCGTAAAACGTACTAGCGACTTTGAACGAACCCTCTTGCATCTAAAAATAGGATAAAGGGACACCCGATATGAATTATCAACTAACGGAAGTAAATGAAACGACGGTATCCTCTCTGACGTTTCAGACCCCCAAACGACCCAGGGGGTCGCATTTGCGGATTCTCACAGGCGGCAATAGTACAAAAGGGTTTAGTGTCAGGTAAAATAATTTAGAAGACAATCCATTAACTTGACAAACCACAAGATAATTTAATAGCATTTTCCATTTTTGGTCAAGCTTTTCAAAAATTAATGCAAACTATTTGATTGCAGGGGGTGGCTCTTACTAAAGTTGACAAAATTAAATTTGTCATAGTAATATCAGGAGGTAAATTTGGAGCCAAATTTTTTGCTCCAAAGTTAGTTGAAAATGCATTTTCTTCTCCAATTCAATGCCCATCTCTCCATATCATAGGTTGGTTTTGTTTTGTTTTGGTTTTTTTTTTTAATCTATATACTTCAGTCCTATATATTAAATACATTTATCCAGTTTTGCTATATCCACAAAATTACTAACTTATTCTTCTCGCACCTAAAATTAATACAAAAATAATGCTAATAAAAAATTTGAACTTATGACTTTAAGTATAAAAAACTCATTTAATTACCACTAAATCAAATATAACTATATCTTTTTAATGTGAATGACTTCCAACTATCTTGTTTAAACACATACGATGTGCCCATGGGCTAGTATATATAAAGCGTGAGCAAGAATTTTGTAGGTCTATAAAATTGCAAAATTATCTTTTATACTTCGAAATTTACAATGAAAATAATACTTAAGTAGTTACTTGAACCCATGACCTTAAACTTAAATAACACATGTTATTACTACTTCACTAAATTAATACCATTCGGTATGTTTATTTTGTTTAAAAACTTTATACAAAATGTGTCCAAATTAGGTGACTAAATCTTTTTCTACTTAATTGGAGATATAAAAAGTATGGTTATTAACACGAGATTAATAGTCTAGTATTCATATATAATGTTTAGTAACAATTTTGGATGTATGGAACTTTTAGGATAGTTTATATAAATTTTGATTAATTTTGGAGTACTGATAGAGTATTCAAGTGGAGTGAAAATTTATACATGCCTTGTTTAAATAGGTTAATGTACGTTCTGCAGGTGAGACAGATATTACAAAGCCGTATGCAATTGAACTCCTAGCATCATTTGTGGACCCTTTTGTGATATTACACCATGAAGGTCATGTTATCCCAAAATTAGGTAATTTGACAAAACCCTTTTTCTTCCTTTTAATTTAAGGAATAGTTTTAGAGTTTACAAAAAGCACAGATGAATTAAGTAATATTAATGGTGATTGCTCAAAAAAAAAAATGGTGATTAGAATGTGGACAATGAACCTCACCTACCGGTTAATGCATACATATTATTTGAGTTACTTTATTTAGGCGGCGATAGTAACTTTATAGGCCTTATTTGAAAACTCAACAGTGAAATATGTTTAGTTTTTTAAAGTTTATTTGAAGTGTCACTTTAGTTCTTGATGGTACCCTTAAAATTTCAATCCAATTGCAAGGGCCCCAAATTGGACGCCCTGCTATTTTCTTTGATAGAAAAGGCATGTGCCACGCACGACGCAACCTCCTGAGGGGTAAAAAGAGGATTTTGGTTCTAAACAAACCCTAACAATCATGCTTTAATGGAGGGAATGAAGGACTTATAGGTTACGTACATTTGTTTTCTCTTTTTTGCCCCTAGGCCCTAGGGATAGTGCCTTGCACATGACACATGTTTTTTCTGTCAAAAGAATTAACAAAGCGTCCATTTGGGGTCACACTACAACTGGCATGAAATCTTAGGTGTCAAATTGATGAAATTGAAACAGCAAGGACTAAAGTGAGACTTCGAGTAAACTTTAAGGAAATAAAGTGTAATTCACTTGAAACTCAAAATACTATGTTTTGGGTAGGACATATGTTATGTGTTCAATAGTTGCATTGAAATGGGTCCCAATGGTAGTAGTGTGATACTGTGGTATAGCTTCTCAAAGGTACAATGGTTTCGCCCCAATTTTCTGCAACATATTACACATTCAACATGTTCATATGAATTAATGCTAAATGGGATTAATCTTGCTTCATAATTTTATTTCTCTTTTTAACATTGGAAATTTTAAAAATCAATTTAATTTTAAGAATTATTTACACAACAAAAAAAGTCACTATATTCACATCTTAGAAGCGACCTAAAAACGAATTTATATATTAAATGAAGCTCTTTTAGATCAAGTACACTATACACACATACAAAAATTTGGACCCTTAAAAACTGTCCAATGAACTGAAGCTCAAGGTGATTGACTGACTGCCTTGCTCACTTGCCCCTCGGGCCGACTCTATTTTTACCCTTTATGTTCTTGTTTTCCTTTTTCACCAAGACAGAATGAAACACAACAATTTTACTATTTTCTTTAATAAGTTTATGAATCAAACGGTGTGTTAATTTCTGGTTCTGGATAACAAAAGGCAAAAAAGTAAGATTTTTAGTTTCATTAATTGGTGTTAATTAATTTCAGATGAGGAAGACTTGAAAGTTATGTTCCAATTCATTGAGAAGATTCAGTCACTTCTCCACAAGCTCTTTAAGAAGATTCAATCAAATATGTAGAGAGATGGGGGAAGATTTATCTAATACTTCTCCGCAACATCTAATGATATGTTGATGCTATATCACAATCAGAAATATACATTTACTTATTATATCAGTAAGTTTCTCATCACATTCATAAACCATACCGGTAATCTCATATTTAATATGATATTTGCCTTCTATTTTTTATCTTATTGGAGCAACATCTATTTGTATAAAAAATTTATACAATTTATTGATACGCTCAAGGGCAAGGTAGTCCAGCTTAATTTTTAAAATGTGTTTATTTCTCACAAGTATTTTTTCCTAAAATAAACAAATTTCATTAAAATAGGCTTTTGCACACCTTATTTTATGCATAAAATTGTACTTTGGCCATCCCATTGTAGATTATCATTAACTTCATGACTATAGTAATACTTAACGCTTTAAATGACATTTTGTGATTTTTTTTTTTATATATAATTTTGACAATTTAGAGTCATTTTCTTGAAACATTAAAGTGTCAAAACGCATTTAATTACATTATAGTAATCATTAAGTCATGCTTCCGCCATTTAGTATATTTTCTAAGAAGAATGATAATATGCATCTAAAGGAAGTTATTTACTTAAATAGACCACTTTTTAAACTTATTTACCAAATTAAACCACTTTTCAACTTATTTACCAAAATAGCACACTTTTTAAAATAATGATTTTGAATCACTATTTCAATGAAAAGATAGTTATTTCGAATCACTATTTTAAGTTGAATTTGGAAAAATAGTGATTCGAAATCACTATTTTTAAGAAAAAATAGTGATTCAAAATTATTATTTTAAAAAGTGTGCTAGTTTGGTAAATAAGTTAAAAAGTGGTTTAGTTTGATAAATAAGTTGAAAAAGTGGTCTATTTAGGTAAAAAACTCATCTAAAGGTACATTACATTAATTAAATATAGCTAGTACGTATTTAAGATTAAATACGTGTGTCATCAATCAATCATTACTTTTTCTCTTCAAGTGGAGATGCGTGGTTTGGACTATAACTCATTTTTTGCACTACATAGCATTTTTCAAATAAATTGCATATTAATTAATGTTGTTGTGTAAAACTAAATTAATATTATAGCGGAAGAGTATGGTCTTACCTCCACCCATTATTGTCCAAGTTGAATTCTAAACCACCGGTTTCTGTCTTTGCTTCAAACATACAGCAAAATAACACTCAATAGTTTTATATATATACACAACATTATAACCAAGCCCACGGGTTTACATAAAACTATTGAGCGTATTATTTAACACTTTTTTTTTATGCAAACCGGCCGGTTTATATATTGTACACTAAAAGGTAATACAATTGATTTCCACTTTGTAGATTTGTCGATCAAACATTTACATAATGCATTTATATGAAAAACTCTTTATGTTGAAACTAATTTACACCGAATCATATTTTCAATGAATCAAATACAGTAATATATATTATTTTGATTTAGTTGAAACCTTTTTTTCATTTTTTATTTTCTTGAGAATTTCACTGAGTATAACATTCGTACGTTTGATGAGTGCATTGCTTATATTGAAAATTGCATGGTAAAGTTTGGACCTTTTGATGGTTTTTCTAAGGTATTTTTTTTTTAAAAAAAATTATGTTAAAAAATGTCTAACTTTATTCTCTTTAATTTGTCAAAAGCTTTTCGCATGTATATATATATATATATATATTTATCAGATCGTTGTAATTTCAAATAAGTGCGAAATTACACCTCAAAATAGGAACTATCTTCTTATAGCTGCACACATTAATACTTTATTAAACCATTAAACATTTTTAACTTTTGAATATATTTCTTTAGCTTTTGAAATTCTTTTTCTTTTTATATATTACATTGTTCCAACAGTTCAAGGGCAGTCGACGGCACTGAAAATCCTAATTAGACCCAAACATTGTCACATAAAACTACAGAAATATCAAATATTTTCTCTCCATAAAATACGCACCAATGCGCGTGCACGTTCACATGCCAATAATTTTCTTTCCTTTACAATACTTGTTCTTGACTATTTTTATTTTTTAATTTACGTTACTCTATTTTATCCCGGTACGTAAGCACATGTATAACTTCTTCTTTTTTCATCTACATTTGAAATTTGAATCTAGAGTTTAGAAATTAATGAATATTATTTCATTGCAAGGGGTCGCTCTCACTAAAGTTGACCAAAAAAAATTTGTAATATTAATATTAGGAGCTAAGTTTGAAGGGTCAAAATATATATACAGCTCCAAAATTGGCAGAAAATGCATTTTCTGCTCCCATTGAATATCCATCTCTCCACGTCGCAGATATTTGTTGCAATCAAATAGAAGCTGAATTAGCCTATTATCTTGTACACTGATAAGAACTGGCTAACATCGAAAAGAAAAAGTAAAAATGCGAAGAGGGGTGAAGGCCGGTTGGACAAACTTTTTTATTATACAAATTGCCAAATAAAATCCCTTTCATTCGCATATTTATATTACAGCAATCACTGATTTGTGACTGCCAAAAAAGTCACAAATGACTATCACAGAAACGATGGTAACATGATATTTTGTTACTACCAAAAAGAGTTACAGTACAATCATAAATATTTTTTATATTACTTTCTGAGCCCACTTTCCATGGCAGTCACTAAGACAATTTGTGACTATTCCCAACAATTACAAATTGTGAATTTGTACGACAGGCACAATTTTTTTGTTTTGTGATTGTTAATAGCAATCAAGAATTGTTTACGTTGTGACCGCTATTAGCAATCACAAAATTTATATTTGTGATTGTCAGAGCAATCATAAAATTGCGAGTGACTATTAGAGCAGTAACAAAATTTATCACAAGTGACTGTTTGTGGGACAGTCATAAATTTGAGATATTTGGATGCTATGGGCAGTCAGAAGTTAGTCACAAAACTTGCAATTGTTCGTGATGGTTAAAAATGTAGAAACAATTTTAAAAAAATATTGGAAAACCGAATTTATATTACCTGCAATACAATCAATTTTTACAATGTATTCACACTATAATCCTAATCAATATTCACACTACAATCGAATATCAATATTTATGATGATACGCATCTCGATTTTACACTAATACACTAATTCAATCAATATTCTCTTTAAACACAAACTAACTTGTAGAGGCTAGCTCTACTTTAAAATTCTTTATGCACAATTGTAAATCTTCCAAATTCCTTATCATCCTGGAGACAATGCATGATCAAATCTCCAGATTCCAAATTCCAGTTTTCTAATGTTGTACAAATGTAATTCTTCCAAACTTGAAAATTTCACCCCAAAAAAAGATGATCAGTTCAGAAAATCTAGTACGTTTTAAGGTGCATTTGCTTGAATCTATATTTGAAAATTCAGTCTTTTTTTTTAAGGGAGCGAGTCTTCTTCCTTTTACTAGTATGAAGGGAAATTGAACCATGATCTATCAAGTGAAAAATATGTCATCGCACACAACGGATTAGCCGGAAAAAAAAAGTTTAATGGTACGAAATTACCAACAAAAGTGATTAGCTAAAATATACCAGATAAGACAACAATAAATAAGTCAAAATTGCACTAGATCATTCTTATTATAATCAAGTTTGAACTAAAACCATAAATAGCCCCAAGCAAATACAATGCAACATTTAGTTTCACAAAAGGAAAGGATAAACAAAATATCAACTTCTAAAGCTACCATAGCAATCCATTTATCAACTTCACAAAAGAAAAGTTGCAAAAGGATGTGTTTAGTGACCTCTATTGATAAAACCATTAACATGCCTTTTTGCTTAACAATAGTGCATGTGTATGCTTGGTACAAATATTTGCTTTAATTTTCGTACATTTAAATACAAGTATACATAATGCATGTTGTAGACACCCCGATCCGTGACCCCTGCAAGAACCCTAATGACCTTCGAGAAATACTGTTTCTGGAGTCCGGGACCTACTCGAGCACCCGAAACTGCCTTGAAAGAGTTTGTTGGCCAAACAAACCTATTTTTAAGGGGAATTGTCGCACGACAAATTAATATGTCGCGCGACAATCTCTCTTGTGTCGCGTGACAAACCCCTCTGACACTAGACCATCCTCTCTCTGACACATCAGTCTGTCAGAAACATCACTGCAGCCGTTTGTCGCGCGACATAGTACACATTATCGCGCGACACTTGCCTTTTCTGGGAAAATGTCACGCGACAATCGTCCCCGAGCAATATAAATAGGCCAACACCCCCAAGGGTTCAAGGACAGCAACTTAGGATTGAAGAATTATTGGCTTATATATAATTTTCTAGTTTTTCATCAAGCATTCTCGATTATCGTCTTATTTCTAAAGAATTATCGAATCCATTCTCGACGCTCGGCGTGTCCCGTCTCGGGAAAGGAATTCTCAAAAATATCTGAAAAAGGAAAAGATTATTATCGCCGGAGATCTCTCTGCCATATTATATTTTCTTTCTTATTATTATTCTCGTCGGGAAGGTAAAGAAAGTCTCTTCTAGTATTTAACATTAGATATCTGTGTACTTGTTTTACTTCTGTTTTTTTGTCCACATTTTATTTGAAAAAACTTATTGCCAAGTTACAAATAGTCTACTATTTTCAAAACAAAAGACCCTGATAAAATCATTTGCAAAACCAGAAGAGTAAGTACATTATCGTCCGAATAAAATCCTGTTTTCAAAACCCGGACCGATAAAACTTACTTAGGAATAAAAAACCTGGTATATCATATCTCTTTCATAGATTGTGATATTGTAGACACCCCGATCCGTGACCCCCGCAAGAACCCTAACGGCCATCGAGAACTACTATTTTTGGAGTCTGGGACCCATCCGAGCACCAGAAACTACCCCGGGGGGGTTTGTTGCGCGACAAACCTATTTTTATCAAGGATTGTCGCATGACATATCGCATTGTCGCGCGACAATCATTGGAATGTCGCGCGACAATCCCACCATGTCGCGCGACAATCCCTCTCTGCACCCGACCAACCACTTTCTGACACATCACAGTGTCAGAACCCATCACTTCAGCCGTTTGTCGCGCGACAAACAGATATGTCGCGCGACAAACAGATAAAATTGGGAAATGTCGCGCGACAATCCTCTCCGAGCAGTATAAATAGGCCAACACCCCCAAGGGTTCCAGACGGCAACTTCTCGCCACGGTTTCTACGCCAAAACGCCTTATTCTCTCTCATATTTTCTAATCTTTAAGCCTTCTCCGGAAGCATCTGCGATAACATTTATTTTCGCAAGAGTCTCGGATCTAATCTTGGCACCCGGAGTGCCACCTTCTAGAGTCAGATCGCTGGAAATATTTCTAAGAGGAAAAGCTAATATTCGCCGGAGGTCTTCTCTGTCGTATTATATTTTCTCTCTCTTATTCTTATATATATCGTCGGGAAGGTAACTAAAGTCTCTTCTAGTAATTAAATAAGATATTTGTATATTAGTTTTATTGTAGACTTGTTTAAAACTCGATCCCCGTCCTAGTAAGCGAAGTGGCGACATAGTTGTGGTAGATTCCTAACGCTCTCGAAAAACAGGTTTTCATTAGTTATTTCTAGAAAGCAGTAGAATATCAGTAAAAGCATCCAAGTTTTCCAACATAGAATAAACATATAAGACCACTAGAGACCGAAAGAGCGGAATGGGTGCTTAACACCTTCCCAAACCGTAATATAGTTCCCGAACCCTATAGAATCCTGGTTTCGTAGACAAACGTGTAAAGAAAGGCTTATCTGTAGCCTTCCCTCTTACACAATCATTTTGTCCGTTTTCTCGTAAAACGTACTGGCGACTCTGAACGAACCCTCTTGCATCTAGAAATAGGATAGAAGGACTCCCGATATGAATTATCAACACATAGAAGCAAATGGAACAACGGAATCTTTTCCGATGTTTCAGACGCCCACCAACGGGAACGAGAACCCGGGGGTCGCATTTGCGGATTCTCACAGATATGTCTAGTAGAACTCCCCTCAAGAGTTCTAATTCCGTATTAAATTAGTCCCCATACAAGATCCGAACTTTTTCAAAAGAAGTCAGAAACTGTCATTATCTGAGGAATAATACTGGAACTGTCCCTGAAATAAAACAACCTTTTGTCACTTGTATTTGCATCTTTAAAAACATTGGATCTCGGAACACAAAGGTTTTATCCCTTTTCCCGCTTTTCCCAGAAATTAGGGTTTTCTTCACTTGAAAAGTAGTAGACTGTCAGTAAAAGCATCCAAGTTTTTTAACATAAAATAAACTTATAAGACCACTAGAGACCAAAAGGGCGAAATGGGTGCTTAACACCTTCCCAATCCGTAACATAGTTTCCGAGCCCTATAGAATCCTGGTTTTTAGACAAACGTGTGAAGAAATGCTTATCTGTAGCCTTTTCGCTTACACAATTATTTTTTCTGTTTTCTCGTAAAACGTACTAATAACTTTGAACGAACCCTCTCGCATCTAGAAATAGAATATAGGGACACCCGATATTGGAAATATCAACACATAGAAGCAAATGGAACAACGGAATCCTTTCCGATGTTTCAGACTCCCAAGCCTGAGGCTGAGAACCTGGGGTCGCATTTGCGGATTCTCACAGTGGCGACTCTGCTGGGGACATTAGAAAACTAGACTCTTATATGTGGACTTTTTGTTTATTTTTTTTGAATACTTGTTTTCCCTGCTTTCCCTACTTGTGTTAATTGATTGAAAAGAAGCCTTGTTTTAAGAATAGAAGTTTTCAAAAATACGTAATAAAGATAATGATATTTGTAAACTTAACCTTTCGAACTTTGCACACACTTTCACAAATCATGCATTGGTTCTACGAGTGTGAAATTACCCCAAACCCTCGGAAGTATTATAAGTGAGTATGGAGTTGGCTTGCTTGGGCCAACGTAAACCGAAAGCATTTACTTCCACTCTCTTTGGCCAAGTACGCCCTCGAGGTATATCGAGTGACGAGAATACTCACGTACCCGGGAAGTATATCAAAAGACTCTTGCACGTACCCGCCCTTGGGGTATATCGCGAGGTCTTACCAAAAAGGAGGGAGTTTGAAGCCTTAAACCGTTTGTACACCTGTGCTGCATATAAGATTGAGTCAGCTAAAACACTTGTCAAACAGCCGTAGGGGATGTACCACCTTACGGCTTACTTTACAACACCTTTTTAAAAAAAAACCGAGTCTTTTCTCGGTGATTTTTAGTGATTCTTTTGGCAAAAATCAAGTCGCATCATAGTCTTCCTTCATTTTTGCCACTTGGTTTCGTCTACAGTCTTAAACAACGACAGTCTGAAAGGTTGGGCCGATCGAGATCATACCGGAAGATTAGTGAGACCAAGCACATTCGTAGTGACCGACGGACGCGAGAATCAAGAAATGGATCAGAGCCTAGTCGAGACATCAGCAGTCCAGCCAACCTTAGCCGAGATGCATCGTCTACTTTTGACCGTCAGCAAGAATCTAGCAAGCCTCACAACCGAGCAACAAAGTACCCAAGTCTGAGTAGAAGAGTTGTCAGCCAAACGAACTGCACCACCGGAGTTTGAACGGCTACCACCGAATCAAGATCAGAATCAAGGGCAGTCATCACAAGTACTTCTCCCAGTCCAAGGAACCAATCCACCCCAAACGGGCCCCATTATAGCCGGTCTCGTTCAGACTGATCCCAACAATCATAATCAATGGGCCCCGAATTCAGGCCACATTTATCAACAACAAGAGCCACCTATCGTCTGGTCCCAACCCCAACAAGGTTTTGAGACTTAGTACCAACCATGGCCACAAGTTCCCGCAAGGCCTATTCCACCCCTGGCCCAAGTAGCCCCTCCTAATGAGTACCCAGATATTAACTGACTTCGGGCAATGTATGCAGAATCGGTTATAGCTTGGGAACAGCCCGACGAGGTGTCAAGAGAGAGTGAAGAAATGAAAAAACTGAAAGAGCAGATGAAGGTTCTGCAAATGGGGATTTCTCTAATAAAAGGAGCAGACGAGATTACAGATATGAATGCTTTCTCCCTCTACCCAAAGGCAAGACTACCCTAGGGATTCAAGCTCCTTTCCATAACCAAGTTTACAGGAATCACAACCTCGAAAACTCACCTTCAATCCTATATCAGATCCATGCAAGTGTCCGGTTGCGGAGAACCGGAGTTGGCTCAGGCCTTTCACATGACTCTCACGGGGGCCGCCCTGAGATAGTTTTTCGATTTAGAGAGACACCACACAAAGACTTGGGGAGATATCGTCAAGGAGTTCATGAATAAATACGGGTCCAACGAAGATTTGGAAATTACCCACAAACACCTGGAAATGGCCAGGCAAGGCGAGAAGGAAAGCTTCAGCAATTTCGTCACACGCTAGAGAGAGATGACCTCCCAAATGTCCAAGCGACCCGATGAGGAAGAACAGTTGGAGATCATACAGAAGAATTTCACTCCAGCCGTATTGAGTTGCATGGGAAAGCATGTATTCCCATACTTCAGAGCCCTGTTAAACATGGGGTCACAAGTAGAGGAAGAGCTGGCCAAGAAGGCAGATAACGATACCAAGAAAGCCTCATACACTGGGAGAAAGATGGCCACTCTAGCCGTGAACTAACTAAGCTCATACCCATATCAACAAAACCCATTTCAACAGCCACAACAAGCACCTCCGATGAGTTGGCCCGCACAAGGAGACTCTTCGAGCACTGAGGTCAAGAAAAGGAGGAACTTCTGCACCCTTCCCATTACCCTGGTCAAAAGCCTGAAACTGCTCCGAAAGGCTGGACTAATCACTCCACTCAACCCACACCCCCCACCAAACCCTATTCCCAGCACCTGGAGAATGAATGAGAATTGTGCATACCATCAAGCAGCGGGCCATGACACAGAACGCTGTTTAGCTCTTCGCCATCGTATCCAAGACCTAATCGAGGCTGGTACTATACCCGCACCTAGCGGGCCCAATGTTACTAACAACCCCCTCCCCAATCATGCTCCACCTACGGGAATTAACGCTTTAACCATTGATAAAGAGGGCTTTGATCCCGTGGGACTCATTTGAGATGACCCAGCCTACAAGTCACCCGCTGTACCACCAGAAAGGGCTCAAGTTGCACCAGGCTTCAATCCGATAATTGACCAGTGGATGGCTAAAATGAACTTTCTACCCGGGCAGGGTTTAGGAAAGGCCAATCAGGGAATCTCACAACCACTTACAATCAAAACCAATCCCAAAAAATCTGGGATAAGATGGACCCAGGATAAGAAGAAACAATCATGGAAACCCTGAGGCCTTTCCAAGAAGACAATTTGTATGACAGAGACCTCCCCCAAGACTTTTAGTTGGTCGATAGAACCAGAATCATCAGAAACCGTAGAGGGATCAGACCTAAGATCCCTCTGGATACAGTAAATTACCCTTTCAGGAAGGGTATATCATCCACCACCGATGGATGCCGAGAAATCACCTCCTCTTAAGGAAATAGGAGAGGATCGAGTACTGGAACAGTTGAAGAAAACCCAGGCACACATCACCATTTGGGATCTCCTGGTTGCCTCCAAACCTCACAGGACCGCCTTCATCAAACTCCTAGATGAGGCCGTCATATCACCAAATTCCACACCAGAACAACTGCCAAACATGATTGGATCATTTACAGTCCAAAGAAGTCTGTCATTTTCAGATGAAGACTTATCTCCACTGGGAAAAAAACACAGTCTGGCCCTCCATATTACTGTCCGGACCCGAAAACAAATTCTTCCACAAGTCCTCATTGACAATGGGTCAACCATAAATGTATGCCCTTTGAAGACCGCCAGATGTCTGGGTATCTTAGATTCAGAGCTTTCTCCATCAGCTGTAACCGTCAGGGCCTATGACAACACTAGGAGGGCCGTTCTGGGCTCTCTAAAGCTCGATCTCATGGTCGGTCCTGAAAATTTCTCAGCCGACTTTCAAATCATAGACATCCCCTCCAGTTTTAACCTCCTGTTGGGAAGAGCATGGCTACATGACATAGGAGCACTCCCCTCCTCCTTACATCAGAAGATCAAGATACCGTTCGAAGGAAAGATAATTACCATCCAAGGAGATCCTGAAAGGACCTTAGCGGATTTAGAATTACCTGTCTTGGGCATCGGGAGTCAAAGCATACAGCTGAGAGGCTTTTCTTACGAGCCTCAAGTGCAAGCCCTCACCACCTAGAGAATCGACTATCTTTCCCCAGATAATATCTCCGGTCTCAGCACCAAGATCACAAATATGCTGAGAATGATGGGAATGGGGCAATCAGGATTACTTCAGGCCTTAGAACCAGTGACGAGGCATGAAAAAGAAGGGTTGGGTACCAACACACCGAAAAAGACAACCAAAAGAAAAGGGGTCAAGGACATCAGTATCCGAGTTCTAGCTCTCTTAATGGATTTTTTTGTCAAAGAAAGAAAGGACTTCCCCTTTTGCGGCTTTCAAGAGCCTTGGAGAAACAGCGATGGAGATAACCTGCCAGGATGGGAAATCTTCTATGAAGAGGACCTTTATCTCAAGGAAAATGTTATACACAGCTTCTCTACCAAGTTAACAATCGGACCAAGGGAAGAAAATGAAGATGAGGAAGATAAAGAAGAAGAAATGATAGGAGATCTCTTCGACGTCATGGCTCTAGGGGATGATGAGCCAAGAGACGACCCTGTACACTTAATACACGCTGATCCAGATGAGACTCAATCTGCAGAAGTGTGTGTTCGGGGTAACCAAGGGAAAACTCCTGGGCTATGTCGTCAGTAAAAAAGAAATCAAGATAAACCTTGCCAAGGTTCGAGCTATCCTAGAAATGCCCGAGCCTCGCACCGAGAAAGAAGTCTGGGGATTTTTGGGTAATTTGCAGTACATCAGCAGGTTCATCTCTCAGCTTACTCAGACTTGCGAACCTATCTTCAAACTCTTAAGGAAATCTTCACCAGGAGAATGGGACGATCAGTGCCAAGAGGCTTTTGATAGAATCAAAGACTACCTCTCCAAACCCCCAGTATTAGCCCCACCACAAACCGGGTTGCCACTAATTATGTACCTAACTGTCATCGATTCGGCTGCAGGGGCCATGCTAGCCCAACATCTGACTGATACACGAAAAGAGCATGCCATCTATTACATTAGCAAGAAACTATCCCCATTTGAGATAAACTACACGCCATTGGAGAAATCATGCACCGTTCTCGTCTGGGTAACACAGAAACTACGGCATTACATGCTAGTTTTTTCGGTCATCCTGGCATCACGAATTGATCCACTGAAATACCTCTTCGAGAAACAAGCTCTCTCGAACCGTATGGTAAAATGGTTATTCTTGCTCTCCGAATTCGACATCACCTACATGACCCAGAAAGCAGTCAAAGGCAAGATCATAGCTGACTACTTAGCCCACAATCCAATATTGGGGGACATGTTAGAAAAAGTCGAATTCCCAGATGAAACTATCATGAATGTTGAGATCGATGAAGATTAGAAATTATACTTTGACGGGGCCTCCAATCGAAACGGGATCGGGATAGGCATCCTGTTAGTCTCCCTGAACCAAACCCACTCCCCGGTATCATATCGTCTAGACTTCTTCTGCACCAACAACATGGTCGAGTATGAAGCCTGTATAATCGGATTAGAGATCGCACTCCAAAGGGGTATAAAGAGAATACAAGTGTATGGAGATTCGGCACTAGTAGTCCATCAAGTCCTAAAAGAATGGAAGATCAGAGTTGAAAAATTAGTCCCTTACCTCGCCCGACTGGAGGATGTCGCAGGAAGATTTGAGCATTCAGAGTTTTACTATGTCCCCAGGTCATAAAACAGTTTTGCTGACGCACTAGCAACCCTGGCATCTATGATCGATATCCCGGAGGGGATAGAAGAAATAACTCTTATAGTTCAAAGAAGATCAGGACCAGCACACTGCATGGCCCTTGAGGTAGAGAATGAAAAAAATGGGGACTCGACCACTTGGTTTTATGACATCTGAAACCTGTTAAAAAATCATCGATATCCCGAGCAAACATACAAGAGAACGCGGGTCACACTCAGGAGATTAGCATCAAGGTTCATACTTTGTGTCAGAAAGCTGTATAAGAGGAACTACGACGGGACCCATCTCCAATGTTTCATTGAATAAGAATCTATCAAAATGATGGATCAAATACACGGGGAGGATTGTGGACCTCATATGAGCGGTCATACACTTGCTCGCAAAATCATCAGACAAGGTTATTATTGGTCTACCCTGCAGAACGACTGCGTTAACCATGTACGCCGTTGTCACAAGTGCCAAATCTATGCTAAATTTCAGAAACTTCCTCCAAAAGAGTTGTACAATATGACTGCTCCCTGGCCTTTCGCAACCTAGGAAATCGACATCATTGGGAAGATTTTGCCCAAAGCCAGCAACGGCCATGAATTCATACTAGTGGCCATCGACTACTTCACAAAGTGGGTAGAGGCCGAGTCTTTTCAAACCCTTGACGCCAGAAAAGTTGCCCGATTCATCAAACGGAATATCATCTGCCGGTATGGGGTCCCACCAGAGATCATCTCGGACAACAGCACCCACTTCAAAGGAGAGGCTAATACGGTCATGGAGGAATACGGTATTACCCGACACAAATCTTCGCCATATAAACCACAAACCAATAGGGCAGTTGAGGCCTCCAACAAGAATCTGAAGAATATCCTAAGCAAGATGACTGACACCTGTCGAGACTGGCCCGAGAAATTGCCATATGCATTCTGGGGATACCGTACCACCGAGAGGGTCTTTACCGGGGAAACCCCATTCTCCCTTACATACGGGATGGAAGCAGTCCTCCCTGTTGAGTTAGAGGTCCCATCTCTCAGGGTAATGCTAGAGAATCAAGTTAATGAGCTAGAGTGAGTCCAGGCACGTTATAACGAGCTGGCCTTGCTATATGAGAAGAGATTGAGAGCCGCGTACCACCACCAAGGGTATCAGAAGAGAATTGCTCGAGCATTTAACTAGAAAGTAAAAACTCGGGGCATCAATGAGAACGACATCGTGTTGAAAGAGATTCGAGAACCGGCCAGACCCAAGGGAAAAGTTCGAACATAAATTGACAGGGCCGTACATCGTCAAAGAGATTGACACAGGGGGTGCCGCCATACTCACAGACTTAGACGAATAATTACTGCATTCACCAGTCAACATGGATCGACTGAAGAAGTATTACCAATAGATGTAACATGTATAGATAAGAACTACGTAAACCTGAGCCCCAACTCAAAATTGTGTTTTATGAAAAATCAAAAGGGGAATGTAGGCAACCTGAGAAGTGACTTCAGGCCCGGTTTAAACACTGTAAAGAAATGAATTTCCCATAAACAGTCTTTCATATATTATTAAGGTGGTTCAGAACACCAGAAGTTACAAAGGAGACACAGCATACAGAAAAACCTAATCCCTAGGGGTTGGCCAAACAGGGTCCTCAGTGGCCAAGTCAATTCGAGCCTCATCCAGGATCTGGTACGCAAAGATGATGCTCTCCTCTGTGGGCTCAGAATCCATAAACCGAAACCACTCTATTTGGAAGGGATCATCAATCAGCTCCCCCTCTAGAGACCCCTAACGAGAACGGATGATGTCAGCCCAGAGGGGCCTGGAAATACCGAAACGGGCATAGTTGAACTGATGAGTCAATCGAGCGCGCCACATTCTCTCCACTGATAAAGAAACATGCTGGGTCACAAACTTAGACTCGAAAGAGAAGTTGTTTAGGCCGAGGGGAATGTCCTGAGAATAGTTGAACTGCCAAAGAAGACATCCTCGAAGATAAAAGAAAGTGAACCAGAGCCCACGGAATCGAACGTAATTTTGCCCCCCGGTACTAAACACCATCGCCCTCAGCTTCCACCAAGGAATGTTCCACCGAATAGCCCAAATATTCTCCAAAAACCACACCGTCCAATCAGAGGAAGACATGGTCAAAGCACCAAAAAGAGGACAACGAAACAAGTGCGTCCGGTTGTCAAGCCGAACCCCGTTGAAACCCACCGATCAGAAACGCTCCAATAGCCACATGTATAGCAAACGCGGACTTCCCCTGAAGAAGGGTGAAGCTCCCCTTTGAAGATCATCTAGGCCGTTCAAAGTCTCTGCAAGAACGATGGGCACTATAGACTCCTCATTCCTAGCATGGTAAATAAAACTCAAAATAGTCAGATCAACACGGGAGGAGCCCGTCACCAGCAGCATATCAGAAACAAGACAGATCAAGGCCGCCGCAGTACGCCCCACGCTATAAGAGGCTCTCTCTTCATAACGATGAAAGAACCTCACCATTTTGTGGAGGTCAAGAAGCCCGTGGACAATAAAACCATCACAGGCCGCTTGGGAAATGGCTAACAGAGCGATCAACATATCTCGATGATCGATTTCTTCTATGGGAACAGCCATCGGGAGACGGTCGTCAGAACGCAACAGTCAGAAAAACTCCTCGTAAGTCAGGCAGAGCTCATCTAGCCCGAAACGGAAAAGATGATCCGCAAGGCTCCAAAAATACAAAGCACCTAACAAAAAGGAAAAATCTACAGGACGATGGCACCAACCCGCTAAAGGACTGAATGCACCAAAGTTCAAACCATTTTCAGAAGATATCAGAGTATCTCGGGCTTTAACACAAGAAAAGTTAGAATTTGTGCGATAAGAAGATATTTTGGAAAAGGTGTGGGGATGAAGGAAGGAGGATGGGTGTATTTATAGCAAAAAAGAGGGTCATGTACCTGTTTGTCGCGCGACAAACCTATATCCAAGAGGGATTGTCGCGTGACAATCCTCTTTGGTGTAACCCTGTTTTTTCCTTTCTTACACATAAAAGTCATTTTTGCCAAAGGAATCACTTTTTAATGCATTTGCGCTCACTATGTTCTTTTGCAGGGACCATAAGTACCACTACGTTACAAGGTATGGCTCCTAAATTACTGATTCATAAATATATTTTTCATCACAGATAAGGAATAAATATATATCATCAAAACACAAAATAAAGATTTTTCATAAATTCAATAAAAGAACAATTCTCAAAACCAAATCTCTGTCTAAATGTCTAAAAATAAAACTACATTTATGTTCGAAATAACTAAATGCTGAAAAGAAAAGCTAATCTATCCGAGCGCGCTTTGACATGCTCCCACTATCACCCGAACCCTCTTTCGGAGTAGGATCGACCGCTGGGACATCCAAATGAGAAGGAACTGCTGCCTGAGAGGGCCCCGTCGACTGAATCGAAGCTGTAGGGCGGATCACTGAGGACCGTGAACGCCTAGAGGTCCGGCTACTGCTCCTCCGAGACTCTGACCGGGCGCGAGAGGAGGACAGAGGGTCGTCCACCCGTAGAGATACGTCGATCGCCCTCTGGTAATCGCGCATGTACGCCATGGGGTCTAGACCAACGAACTGGAAGAGGTTCCAATTGTAGAGGTACTAGGCATGGAGAGCTCTCAGATCTGCTGCACGAACACTCACCCGCTGCAAGAAGACATAAGAGAGGGAATTAGCACATTTTTAAGACAAACAGATATGAAAGAATAATAGAAAGATAGAAATGAAGGGACGTACCTCATTACCTACGCGACCGCCCAGATAATCAAAAGTATCCTCGGGTAAAGGATACTCGGGCACGGTATAGCGGCGAAGACCGGCACCAACGTAAGTAACATCCCGAGGGAGGGACAGGATGTAAACCAGAGGAACGGATGGACCCGTCGGTACCGCCGCAGAAGTAGACCCACCCTCCTCACGGATCAGGAACATGAGAGGCCTGGAAGAAGAACCACCAAGACCAGGAGAGCGGGCCGGAGGACCCATAGCAGCCGATGGAAGAGGGGTCAGCGTGGCATAGGTACAGACACCCGGAGGATCAGCAATGGCAGTTGCTCTCAAAGGCGGGACCCCGCTAGAAGGAGTGGCGGCAGCAGCAGGAGGGGTCCGCCCAAACTGCTCATAATCGGCCCCGAATTCCTCAGGCTCCTAAGACCGCTAAAAAAAAATTGTTCCCCCCTGTCAGCAGCCTCAGCAGCATCAAAAACTACCCCCGGGGATACCGACGGACCGGTAAGAAACTCAAAACCCTCGGCATGCTGCTCCTCTCTAGGCGTCGTCTGAGGAGGCTGCTCTGGAACCGCCGCTGCCTCACCTCCCTCGCCTCCCTCGGGTCTATCATCTCCACCCTCGGCAGCGACAGGGACATCCCTCTCTGCCTCAAGGTCATCATCATCAGAATCTAAAATATTGTCCCTCTGATCAGGGACAGGCGGCAGCTGATCGGGGACCGTCCTGGACAAATGAGTCTGTCCTCGTATATAGTTGGGATCGCCTCCCAACGCCCTGTACCTCTCATAGAAAACCCGCCTTCGAGTCCCCTTCTGCTCCCTCATCAAGTAACGGGCAGCGAAGGCAGCATAATCTCCCTCCTCGGTGAATGTCTGAAAATCGAGCCCGCCAACCAAAGCCTGCATCGTCACCGGGTCGATCTCACCCGTCTGCCTCATCAGAACTGGCGGGAATAAAGGAACCCTGGGTCACTGGACCGGTGTATGCTGGCGAATAACCCTCTCGCCTAAATAGAAGTGAAGACCGTACTCGTCCCGAATAAGTCGTCTAGTCCTCGAGGTAGTCAAAGCCCGGCCATACCCGAAGTGGAGACCCATATCATCCCAAGGGGCCCATTCGATCTAAACAAAAGAAAAAATTTTATTTTAGTTATTTTATTTTTTATTTATTTGATTTGAAAGAAAGAAATACTAAGATATTTACCTGCTCCTCCAACAGGTCATGGACGGCAGTAGCTCTAGTTTTCCGAGTCCGATATATATAGGGAGACCTGTAGTTCCTAATGATGAATTGGTGGAGAAGGGAAAACTGATCCTTGTTCTCAATGAGGAGATCCACTTGGGCGCGACCCAGACGGGTATAAGCCACGAACCAACTCTGAAGATGAGACATAAAGAATATCAGCAACAATCAACAGATAATATGTAAAGGACTGAAACAAAGATAAAGGAACAAAAGTATGTACCTCCCACAGCAATGAGAAGCCCTTGAGGTTCAGGGCTAAATGACGGGAAACCTGGTCCATAGCATCATAAAGAACAACAAGGATAAAGCCGCCCCAGTCATAATCGAACATGATGTTGAAATCCTGAAGATAAGGCAGCCACAAAAGATGGGTCGTGTCCCCCCCCACGGGCCTCGAACAAGTCGTGAAGCGTCAGCAGGAGAAGGACCCGAGCATACTGACGCGCCTCCTGCCGGGTCATCGGCACCCCTGAAGCGACTAGCCGGGCTCTCTCTATGGCCAGACACGTAACCAGAACCGCCCGGGGGATCGTATCGCTCGAACTCCGTCACTCAGGAAACCACCCAAGCGCGCCCACAATACCCTCTGCCGTCAGACGCAAAGGGATATCGATCTGAATAGGGACCCCCTAAAGGAATCCCAGTCAGAGCAAACAGGTCTAACGGGGTCATCGTCATCTTCCCCCAGCTCCAATGGAAGGTGTGAGTGGTGTCCCACCAGTGAGAAGCCATAGCCGACACCAACACAGTCGCCCTAGACACCCGCTCTGGGAGGGCATCAAAAAAAGGGCCAAATGGAGTCGCAAGGAGCAACTCCTGGACAGGGACCGGTGCCTGTCGCCACTCTAAGGAAATAGTATTGGGAGAACCCCAACCTCGGCCGACCCACTACAGACAAAACGGAGATATAAACATAAGAAACTTGAGGATACTTTGGTGTAATTATGAGAGTTATGGATTATAGGGGTAAATTATGTAATTTTCCAAAACATGAGGGTACTTTGGTGTAATTATGAGAGTTATAGGGTTATAAGGGTAAATTATGTAATTTTTCAAAACCTGAGGGTACTTTGGTGTAATTATGAGAGTTATAGGGTTATGGGGGTAAATTGTTAAATTTTCCAAAACCTGAGGGTACTTTGGTGTAATTATGAGAGTTATAAGGTTATGGGGGTAAATTATGTAATTTTCCAAAACTTGAGGGTACTCTGGTGTAATTATGAGAGTTATAGGGTTATGGGGTAAATTATGTAATTTTCCAAAACCTGAGGGTACTTTGGTGTAATTATGAGAGTTATAGGGTTATAGGGGTAAATTATGTAATTTTCCAAAACCTGAGGGTACTTCGGGATAATTATGAGAGATTATAAGGTTATAAGGGTAAATTATGTAATTTTCTAAAGAAACCTAAAGGGTATCACAAGTAAAAGTGTGTGTTTACTAAAAATCGGACGTTATTCTTAGACAGACATGCATACTAACATAAGAATTGTTTTAAATACATGCAGGTAACGACAGAAATAATAGAACGAATAAATGCACGAAAGGAAGGAATTTCAAGAAAACATACCAGAGACCGTCGATGGATCTCATGAGAAACAGGCTCCATCAAGAGCCAAGGGACATCCGGGACTGGAGCAGCCCGGGTAACATCTCGGTAGACCACCGCCCGACCGCGGTCCACCCCGTCCTCACCATACCAGTCCAGGTCCGCCTAGTCATCATGATGAGGGCTGTACCGGAGAACGCCTTGGGCATCGGTAAAGGTGACCTCCTCCTGGTCACCCTCTAGTCTGTCTAGCTGTACATGATCCATCCATGTATGAGAGAAATAAAAAAGAAGTCGGAAAAATCAAAAAAGCAGCAGGGCTTCCGCGCTTAAGAAAAGAGAGAAAGAAAGCTAGAGAGAGAAAGAGAAAGGAGAGAATGAGCTCAGCAAGGGGTTTATATAATAGGCCAGTTTGTCGCGCGACAAATGGGCTCTTTGTCGTGCGACAAAGAGCTCTCCACCGAAATGTCGCGCGACATTGGGTCCCCTCCCCTGATTTTTTGACTTTTGTCTCATTTTATCTCCTGTAGGAATGCTTCAAAGAAACAGTTTTTGAAAACCTTTCTGAATACCGCACACCCATGATGAAAATTCAAGGAAAGGACTTCCAAATCATCTTTTCGAAAATGCGAGAACAAAATACAACGGTTAAAGTAATCTCTGATCTCCCAAGAAAGACCAAGACCATCAAATGAGAAAAGGCAAAATATCAGAATAAGACGGGAATACAAAAAATTGAAAAAGTAGAAAAGAAAAAGAACTAGCGTGAGCGCCCAGAGCGAGCAAGAGAAACAGAAATGCAAAGTGACAGGGAGAGCCACACTAAAAGTGACAGCTAGGCCAAAATCGGCTCAGGGCTTCGTTTTGGGTGAGTAAGGCTCCTGATCACGACAAAGGGATAAAAAGACTCCTGGTCAAAAGCAGAGAAGGCCGGGAAAAGTCTTTCCCAAAAGAAGGAGAAATAAGGGCATCGAAAAATAGAAAACGACGTGGGCCTACCAAAAAGGTAAAAAGAGATCAGAGATTGACCTTTCATACAAATTTTCTTTTCAGCACAATACAGAAGAGATGGTTTGGAAAATCTCGAATCATCACTCCGCGAATAGCAAAAGAAATCCAAAAAATACTTTCTGAGAGAAGTATCTCCACTCAAGAAAAACATGAGAGTAAAACTTCAGAAAGATACGGGAAAATGGACATCCAGATAGAGATTAAACCCCGAGAAGCTCTTTTCACCCTCGCAAAGTTGTTCTCTCTCTCGCTCTAGCAGTTTAAAAGAGACAGCCAAATTTACCAGAGTACAACACAAGCCCTTCTCAAGACAAATCACGAGCCCAAGCCTTCGCCAGAGGCAAAAGTACTCACAAAAAGCCCTCCCAGAGGCAATTTTCTTTCTTTCTACATATCAAAGCCTTCCCAGAGAGGCACAGTGTAGCAATGGTAGTCCTCCCACCTGAGGCGAGAAGATCAGAAGCCCTCCCAAAGAGGCACAGTGTAGCAAAGGTAGTCCTCCCACATGAGGCGAGAAGAACAAAACCCTCCCAGAGAGGTACAGTGTAGCAAAGGGTAGTCCTCCCACCTGAGGCGAGAAGATCAAAAGCCATCCCAGAGAGGCACAATGTAGCAATGGTAGTGTTCCCACCTGAGGCGAGAAGATCAAAAGCCCTCCTAGAGAGGAACAGTGTAGCAATGGTAGTCCTCCCACCTGAGGCGAGAAGATCAGAAACCCTCCCAGAGAGGCACAGTGTAGCAAGGGTAGTCCTCCCACCTGAGGCGAGAAGATCAAAAGCCCTCCGAGAGAGGCAAAGTGTAACAAGTGGTAGTCCTCCCATCTGAGGCAAGTGGAGCAAATGAAAGTCCTTGAAAGAGGCAATGAGGTAACACAAGCCCTCTCCGGAGGCAAAACCAAACACAAGCCCTCTCCGAAGGCATTCATGAACACGTTTGCATAACACACGCTTTCTTAGAGTTCTCGCGGGAGCTATGGACCACGGTCTCTTCCAGTCGTCTCAATTCCTTGCAAGCAAGGAGCTTGAGTTGAAAGGGTCTGTAGACACCCCGATCCGTGACCCCTGCAAGAACCCTAATGACCTTCGAAAAATACTGTTTTTGGAGTCCGGAACCTACCCGAGCACCCGAAACTGCCCCGAAAGGGTTTATTGGCCAAACAAACCTATTTTTAAGCGGAATTGTCGCACTACAAATCAGTATGTCGCGCGACAATCTCTCTTATGTCGCGTGACAAACCCTTCTGACACCAGACCATCCACTCTCTGACACATCAATCTATCAAAAATATCACTTCAGCCGTTTGTCATTGTCGCGCGACACTTGCCCTTTCTGGGGAAATGTCGCGTGACAATCGTCCCCGAGCAGTATAAATAGGCCAACACCCCCAAGGGTTCAAGGACAGCAACTTGGGATTGAAGAATTATTGGCTTATATCTAATTTTCTAGTCTTTCATCAAGCATTCTCGATTATCATCTTATTTCTGAAGAATTATCGAATCCATTCTCGACACTCGGCGTGTCCCGTCTCAGAAAAGGAATTCTCAAAAATATCTGAAGAAGGAAAAGATTATTATTGCCGGAGATTTCTCTGCCATATTATATTTTCTTTCTTATTATTATTCTCGTCGGGAAGGTAAATAAAGTCTCTTATATTATTTAACATTAGATATTTGTGTACTTGTTTTACTTCTGTTGTTTTGTCCACATTTTATTTGAAAAAACTTATTGCCAAGTTACAAATAGTGTACTATTTTCAAAACAAAAGACCCTGATAAAATCATTTGCAAAACCAGAAGAGTAAGTACATTATCGTCCGAATAAAATCCTATTTTCAAAACCCGGACCGGTAAAACTTACTTAGGAATAAAAAACCTGGTATATCCTATCTCTTTCATAGATTGTGATATGTCTGGTAGAACTCCCCTCAAGAGTTCTAATTTCATATTAAATTAGTCCCGATACAAGATCCGAACTTTTCCAAAAGAAGTCAGAAACCATCATTATCTGAGGAATAATACGGGAACTGTCCCTAAAATAAAACAACCTTTTGTCACTTGTATTTGCATCTTTAAAAACATTGGATCTCGGAACACAAAGGTTTTATCCCTTTTCCTGCTTTCCCCAGAAATTAGGGTTTTCTTCACTTGAAAAGTAATAGACTGTCAGTAAAAGCATCCAAGTTTTTCAACATAAAATAAACATATAAGACCACTAGAGACCGAACGGGCGGAATGGGTGCTTAACACCTTCCCAATTCGTAACATAGTTTTCGAGCCCTATAGAATCCTGGTTTCGTAGACAAACGTGTGAAGAAAGGCTTATCTGTAGCCTTTTCTCTTACACAATTATTTTGTCCGTTTTCTCGTAAAACGTACTGGCGACTCTGAACGAACCCTCTCGCATCTAGAAATAGAATATAGGGACACCCGATATTGGAAATATTAACACATAGAAGCAAATGGAACAACGGAATCATTTCCGATGTTTCAGACTCCCAAGCCTGAGGCTGAGAACTTGGGGTCGCATTTGCGGATTCTCACACATGTGTACACGTTCTTTTTATACACATAGATATTTAAGTTATTTTTAAAAGTATTTAATACATGAGTAAGTATTCCAGTAACAATGTAATTAACTTTCTTTTTAACCAAGTGATTGCAAATTCAAGCCCCATCAAAATTATTTTTATTCTTTGTGAAAATAATATGCATCGGAGCAAAATTGAAACACTAAATTTAGTGTCATAAGGCCAATTGTGGTGTTTCACAAGTGTAGGATACCTTGTGCTACTTCTACTTCCTCAGGCCATTATGTTATCTTCCAAGTAAAGTGGATTCCTCACCAAAAATCAAAGGAAATAAAATTAACTACCCCACTAATTGAGAATTAACAGGGAAAAAAAAGAAGTGAAAAGCGTATATATAAATCTACTCTTTTTCCTTCAAGAACAAACAACTCAAAATGTCAGCAACACATATAATTCAATCAAATAAAATTAACAGGCTATAGGAATTATTTATATGAAATCGAGTCATTTGCTATACTATTTCTTTTATGTTACTTAGATAAATAAATAATCATATTATATTATTAGACCGTAATCTGTGTCAAATTCACTATCTAACCTTAAAAAAAATATGTTAAATCTTAGTCACACAATTTTTATTCCTTATACATTTTTATGATTAAAAAATCATTATCCTTTATCCTATCTTCCAAGTAAAATGGATTCCTCACCAAAGATCAACGGAAAGAAAATTAAATTACCCCACTAATTGAAAATTAACAGGAAAAAAATAAATTAAGAAGTGAAAAGCGTATATATAATCTACTCTTTGTCCTCCCAGAACAAACAACTCAAAATGTCAGTAACACATAGTTCAATCAAATAAAATTAACAGGCTATAGGAATTGTTTATGTGGAATCGTGTCATTTGCTATACTATTTCTTTCATGTTAGATAAATAGATAGTCATGTCATATTATTAGGCGTAATATGTGCCAAATGCAATATCTAGCTTTAAGAGAATATGTTAAATCTTAGCCACATGATTTTTTATCCGTAATATATTTTTATGATTAAAAAAGCATCACATACCCTTTATTATATAGATAGCAACAGCATGCTAGTGATGAATTAGATTAGAAAAGATCCACAACTAGAACAATTATCATATACAGATCGAAATCAAATTGAACATTGAAATTTAAGAGAAAGAATGTGAACATAAATTCAAACCAAACAAGTACCTACAGATGAAGAGAGAATCGTGTGTTGGTGATTTATCTCTTTCTCCTTCATTTTCGAAGCAACTCGATCTCTTCTCGATTGTTGAAAATCAAAAATTGTCCCTGAAACAATTGTAAACTACCCTGAAATTTCGACAAGCAATCGTAATGCCTATTCAAAGGTACAAACAATGAAACAAAAAGTCAATACAAATACAGAATAACAAGTACATGAACAAGAATATGCAATAAAACAAAATATCTATTTCAAACTCTGTGTTCGTAAGTGCTGGTCCAAATTTCAATAAATGTTACATTTATACATGCAAATGTGTATATAGTTGTATACATAATTACTAGACACAGAAACCCCCTTTCAAATTTACTACATGCCAATGGCAGTTATAATTTGCTTGTGACTGCTTTGGACAGTCACAACCTAAAGTATGCTTAACATTATTACTGTTGGAGCTTTGTGACTATCACAAATATGTAATTGCTAATGATAGTCACAAATTTAGTAAAATATAAAATCACAAAATCCTATTTTTGGTGTAGTGTTTTATCAAAATTTTAATCAGGATATATATGTTATGTAGGTGATACATATTTTGCAAAGCCAGATGCAATTTTTTGTCAACCCTTTTGTGATATTTCACCATAAAGGTCATGTCGTCCCTAAATTAGGTAACTAGACAAAATCCTTTAATTTGTTCATTTTCATATAATATGAACTTTTGTTTCTTTTTATTTTTAATGTGAAAATTTTTAGACAAATATCAGAATTCTTGTGTAATCAGTTTCAATTGTTTTTAGATGAGGAAGGCTTGAAGGTCATGTCGAGCTTTGTTGATCGAGAAGATTCAAACTCTTTTGTAGAGAATTAAACTTTTAAACAACTCAAATATTTAAGTATCGATTATATTTGTTGCATTTTATGTGTAATAATTAAAAATTGGTGTGTTGCCATGTCTAACAAAGCGGCATATTATCCATTAATAATAGTAAGTACGATTTAAACTGCAAAATATAACTAATCGAGATACGTAAAAGTTAATTCACATACTGTCTGGTATAAATTAAATCAAATAAATAATTAAATTAAAAAAATAATCAAAAAAATATTTTTAAAACAAGAAAAATAATAACATGTGCCTTTAGGACATACTAAAGCTACTATAAATGAAAATAATAAAATATTATATTAAAATTTGTATTATATTTAATATATGTTAGAAGTTAATTGTTTTAAAAAATAAGTACTTAACATTTGTTTTTAGAAAACGCGTTAACATAACTCTTAAAACAGTTTGTCATATGTTGAAAATGTAACTACAATATTCTAACTTTTCAATAATCTATATATAATTTTTATTTTTTTTATCATGTGAAAAGAAAGCCCAAGAAACTACAAGGAGAGCTGGCTGAGGTCAAACTGTTGTCAATTTTTATTTGTCTGAATCCCACAATTCAGACTTCAGAGTTTACATAATTTTTCCCTCCCTTCCCTACCGGCAAATCCCCGTAAACCCCCCATCCTCTCCTAGTCCCTCCTCCGTCAGTATCACTGCCATTTGCCGGTAAAATCGTCGTTGAAAGCACGCACCAAAATAAGCATTAAGCTAATGATCATCCAAACCACACCCCACTCGCCACGACACGTGCCGCCCACTTTAGCACTACATAAGTGTCCCAATCTCATCGACACACTTGAACCCACCAAGTTGACTTCAGAAATGACCGCTGACAAATTAATATCACCTACATCACGAGCTACGTTCTCCACCACATTAGCTTGATGATTCTTCTTCGGAAACCTGCAATCCGAAGACTTGTGACCTATTTTACCACAATTAAAACATTTGCCTTAAAACTTAGGCTTAGAGATTCCTCACTTAGGACTCATCTGGATCCTTTTTCCCTTCGATTTTTTCTTTGAAGTTTGGCCATGTTCAACCACATTAGCCTTAGCCTCAAAATCGTTACCATTAGTACCATTACCATTTCTTCATAATGTATCTCATGCAAAATGGCTCACAACAGTTTTAGAATCAACCATCTTTAAAGTCAAGAAACCAGCCAACAATTTCTCAGGTTTTTCGCGCCGCAATGGTTTTAGGCTTATATTTCGGCCTGTGATTTGCACCCCCCCTGCGGGCTTGTGTGCGCGAGAGAGAGCCTCTTATCTTGAATCATTTAATAAGGCATTCACTTGAGCTTAATTATAAACCTATACAACTTTTTCCATTTTTTCAATATGGGACTACCCACTTTCATTTGTATTTGTCCATTTTTATTTGCTCACTTTGGGTGACAATTTCTCATTCACCCTTTAACCATTTTGAGCATATAAATACACGATTTTGATATACTCACGTAGAAGAACACGATTATATTGAGAACTTTCACAACCGAGTACAAAGTCTTATTACAAATTTACCCTTAAAATAGTGAAAAATGTGTTTTCTTATATCCATTTTCTAACAATTCTCCATTAAAAGCGAGATATTACAATCTCGGTCACACAATCCACGTCATAGATTTAATAGTTGACTTATTTACAATAAAGGGGGGATGACAAAAAGAAAGTGAAATGCGTCTACTCCATTTAGGAAATCAAAGCAAGAGATGTATATAAACTACTTGGTTTACCAAACAAAATTATCTCATGCCTTTTCCTGTTGACAACTCAAATGACGAGTCTTAATATAATAAGTTATGATTTTAAATCACTAACGATTTTAATTATTAGGATTAGTCTAGTGAGAAAAATTTACCCTCAATTAGTAGGAAATTTTGAGTTCCAATCTTAAATTGATATATACTAAAAAAAAAAAAGATATCACTGACAATTTTCAAAACAACATCTAATATTAATGAAAGTACAATAAAGAATAAATATAATAAGTTATTAAGTCAATTAAGCCATTTAACTAGTGGATTACTA
Organism: Lonicera japonica; assembly: GCA_021464415.1. Lineage (NCBI taxonomy): Eukaryota > Viridiplantae > Streptophyta > Magnoliopsida > Dipsacales > Caprifoliaceae > Lonicera > Lonicera japonica. Next base: position 28,512,096 of record CM038466.1, read on the forward strand.
GACTAAATTATTATAAAGTAGTTTTCGACTTAGGCTAAAAGCAAAATTAATGGGGTAAATATAAAATATTAGATTGTTCACTAATTTTTAAAGTATAAAAACCTCCACAATATTAAGCTAAATGCTCATATACTATTTATTTTATGCTAAAGAGAGATATCATATGTTAATAACTTGAGAGATTACATCAAGATTCACAAACTTGTTTATCTTTTAGCCAGACAAAAAGAGCATGAATAAACTTAGCATGACTCCTCATGAATGGGCCATAGAATGCACTTTCTTCCTATCGATAGAATATCTTCCCATGCGATTATGAATAACAACATGCACTAACTTTTTTTTTTGGTCATATTAACGTGTGCTCTAATAGCACATATTAAGTACCCATTTTTGAAAATAATTAACTCACAACATGCATTAAATATGGCACAGATTCTCATATAATATTTTATTATTTCCATTTATAGTAGTTTTAACATGTGCACTAAGGACACATGTTATCATTTTCAATCTTTTTTTAAAAAAAAAATTTTAATTTAAACAATATCTAAATTTCTTCCTTGTAACTATGAATAAAAAAAATCTACCCAAAATCTCCAGGTACATAACTCGAATATGAAATTTCTCCCGGATCTAATGAATATATACGTCCCCAAGTAAATTAACCAACTTGTTCGTGAACATGCACGTCCATAATGACACCACCTATATACAATTGTATCATTCAATTGTTGTCTGACATGTACAAAGGAATTAATATTCAACTACTGGATGGTCCAGGGACATTAATGTTGAGATAAATGTAATCAACTAAAGCATATATAATTTCTTTTATCTGCTTCACCAAATTAAGAAAATACCACCATGCTGGGGGACAATGATATCGATTTTATCTGCCCACCCAAAATTTATAAGTCGACAATCTCAAGAAAATATTTGATACAATAATTCTAACTATAAAATGTTATTACAATTTACAAATTTAACCAAAATGCAAAAAATCGGCGACATAGATAAATGTGGTTATATAAGAAGAGAGAAATGCACATTTTTTAAAGAACTATGTGAATATATATATATAGCATGTTATTGTTATAACTATTGTATTAAATATTTTCTCTACAACCATACTTTATGCGATTAGTTAAATTGAGGTAAGAGAAATGCATACTTTTTAAGGAATAATGTGAAAAATACTTTTTACTTTTTGCTATTAAATTGAGATTAATTTTAAAAAAAAAAAGAAGATCGAAGAAAATTGCGGTCCAATATTATGACTTTTAATTAAGGGTGATTCTATTTTCACCCCCAATAATACTTGATCTCACTTATATCCCTCATTCGATCTTTAAGTACTGAGAAATGGCATGCTATTCGGTTCTTGAAAATTGAATATAAGCTTATTACTCAATGCTTAGAGGCCGAGTAAGGTATTGTCAGACTTATACTCAGCCTTCAAGAACCAAGTAATAAATCTTTACTCGGTGTTCATAGACCGAATAAAAAGTGAGAGTAAAATCATCAAATATTATTGATGGAAATAGAATCACTCTTAATTAATTTGAGATGGATGGAGATTTTAAAACTTTAGGGATGTACTTTTCAAGAAGGTTTTAGTTAGAAAGATCGATGCAAGTCCTATTAGGAAAGAAGTGTGAAAACACTATTGATCATTTTTCAAGAAAGAAGAAATAAAAATAAAGGACCGACGTGATGTTTTAATGATGATATATATACACAGTAAACTTGAAAACAAAGCATTATCATCGATGATTGCTAAGGGGGCTCATTTATTACTTCTCAACACTACTGAGATTAAAATAATTGTATTAAAACATTTGTGCAAATTAACTTTGAAACTAATATATTTATTATAATTTATTAATTAATTTAGTTTAACATGATTTAATATTTTATAATCTAATCTAATTCAATTTGATTTCAAAATCTGATCCAATTCAGCACGTTATATTAGATTGGTTCGAAACCAATTTCCTTTGTCTAAGGATTATTTAATTTTCAACAACATCCAAAATAAATCCAATTAATTTCGCAATGACCAAAAAAATAACTAAAAAAGTTCCCTTCATTACTAGAATAAAAGTATAAATTGAGTCATTCCTTATTAAAGTCTAGTTCATTAATAAAATAAAAGAGAAGTAAACTAGGATTTCCCTATTAGGATCTTTTATATATGTAGTAATAATAAGGTGTAGTGCAATATATATTAATAACTTAGTGTAAAATAATAACCAATTACGTAGGAACAAGCATTATTTTTAATTAAGGTATGATTGGATCTGTTTGATATTGGTTTCGCCAAGATGATAACCAAACCGATCCAATGTTTGGCCAGTTTTCTAAAATGCAAACCAATCCAATCCACTAGTTTCACCGATTCCAATCAAAATTGTATTATATTGAATTTGATCGATCGATTTAAATGCATTGGATTGAATTCTCACACCCCTACTCCATTATATTTGATTATTTCAAGAATTTTGGTCCAATCAGTTATACATATATTATACACCATAAGATTTTATTTATTTATTTTTTTGGTAGAACCATAAGCTTTTATTATACTATATATGTAAGATATATATTTCAAATTGAGTGGGTCAGCGTGTCGGCATGGCCTAGTCGTCTGGCCAGCATTGAAGATAATTGGGAGAGATTTATGGTTTTCAACAAGGCATATATCAGAATTTAATTGTCTGGGAGGATGAAATTTCAGGCCTTCATATTTTTGTTTATAATTGGTTAATTATCTTCTTGTTTGTTCTCTACTTGATCCTTAGGAATCTACTCTTCGTGTTCAAATTAATACAACCCCACACACAACCTCCATCTCCATATATATATTGTGAGTGATGCAATAATGGTGAGTTAGCTTCCCGGCCACCCTAAATCTTTCAAGCCAAGACCATTTCACTCTACAAATTTAGCAAGCCAATATAATATTAAGGTTTTAAAAAAAGAAAGAAAGATATGGAACATCATCCAATAGTGAAGAAACCCAAGATTTTGTGCCTCCATGGACATGGATCAAGTGGTGCAATTTTGGAAAAAGAGATTTCACAATGGCCAGAAAGTGTGCTCGGAGAGCTTGATTTAGTCTTCATAAATGCACCTTTTCCATTACAAGATAATAAGGGCAACTATGATCCTCTGCATTTTGAATGGTTCCAAGCGAATGAGGTATTTTTATCTTTTTTAAAAAAATGAAAATCTCTTTCTCCTATCTATATACATGCATATACATATAATAAAATGTATATACATAATTATATATATTATTTGTGTTCTTTTTTATTTCAGCCTTCGCTTTAATTTTAACTATTTTTGTTGTGAGAAAATTATAATAATAAAAAAATGTGCTCTAATGTTAATTTATAAACAATTGTAGAATTTCACCAAGTACAAGAACTTTGATGAGTGTATTGAATACATTGAAGATTGCATGGTAAAGCTTGGACCTTTTGATGGTGTGCTAGGTTTTTCTCAGGTACTTTATATTATATTTTGTTCTCAATTTTGTGTCTTTGGAACACATATATATATATATATATATAATCATTTATATAAATCTGGATCGAGTAAACAAACAACCAAATATATATTGCATACGTAGGTTTAATTTCTCTTTCTTTCTTTCTTTCTTTTCTTTCTTTTCTTTTTAGTTGAATTGTCGGGAGTGATTCGAGTCGTCAGGTTATATATATATACTTCAAATTAATCTCTTCTTTAGTCCACCCATTGCATATTTTTATCGGTTGTATTTGTGTGTTATACTTTTGTGAACTAACCCCTATATAGTAGAAAACTTGGGAAAAATCCCCGCAGGTGTAAAAATATTTCATAGCCAATAGCGAATGTGATTTAATCTGTGAAGGAAGATTAGTCGAAGTGCGTAAAAGCAAGGTCAAACACAGCTCGATATAAACTAAAAAAGTAAAACACATGAAGAATCTTTCTAAAAGAAATTCCACTGACAATAGTGTTTCTTATTTTATTTTTAATAAAAAAAAATTATTTAGGCTTACCGTTGAGCCTACAAATGATTGAAAAATCAAGGAGTTGCACCAACAAAAGTTAACCTGAATATCGCTTGATTTAAAACCATAAAAAAATATGTATATACACTAATATACGTGTACATGCATTCTACATTTGTGTAATAAGATATTTAGTAATTATTGACATAATTAGAAATATATTATAATATTTGGTCCAATGGTTAATAAATGGGTTCTCTCTTGATCATAAGAACCCTATTTTCTTCCCCCCCTCCCTCTCTCTTATAGTCAAGTGTATTCGTGTACAACTTGTATTAAAATATATATATATATATATTAAAAAATAGTGGTACACGCGTCCTAATTACTCTATCATATATTAATTTAATTAATGCATTTGTCAATTTTAATTGAAATCGAGATCAAGAGCATCTCCAATAGCAATGTGTAAAATTGATGTGTAAAAACATGTGAACTAATAAATAATTGACATTTGATTGATAAAAAGTTGTTTTACACATAAATTATACATATTCTCATTTTTGTTCCAATGGTTCATACTTATAATCTTGTGTAAAATTATGATGTATCAATTATATGGAAACACATGGAATATATAATATTCAACATTTTTTATAAATATTTTTGATTTATAATTAAATAGTCAAAGTGGGTATTGATTTAAAGATCTTGATGAGTAAAATTCAAATATGCAAGTTTTATTACAAAATATATTTTAAATTTTTAATTATACTATTTTAAATTTTTTGTAAAAAATTGAAGAGAGAAAATGATGAGTTGGATGTGTAAACTACACGCCCATTTTACATAACAACATTGGAGCATCAAAAATTATACTCAATGTTTAAATTTTATACACATTCTATGTGACATAGTTTACACATGTACATTGGAGATGCTCTAAGTCTCAAATAGGGATCAAGAGATTTGAGTTGGGCCTCTTTTATGAAATGGATCCAGATCAATGTGGGAGTGGGTCAACTCTCGATTCGGGTCTTCCGGGTCACTTAGCACTTTGAAGTGAACATGATCGTTACCATAAATGTCAAAAAAAATAAAAAAAAATTAAGGGGCAATTAAAAAAAAGGGCTTATTAGAGAAATATTTTCACACTAAAGTCAAGGAATAATTTTTTTTTAAAATAAAGGGCCTATTTTTTATTTTATTGATAATATGACATGTGTCTTTTTCTTTTCATTATAAAATGACATCCCAACCCTTAAAATAAACTAAAAAATACCAATATGCATTAAAATATGGACTGCAATATGAACTTTGCAGTCTATATTTCACTGCAATATGAACTTTGCACTCCATATTTCACTGCAATGTGAACTTTGCAGTTGATATTTTTAGTGCAAAGTTCATATTGCAGTCCATATTTGACTGCAATATAAACTTTGCGGTTCATATTTGATTGTAATATGAACTTTACAGTTCATATTTCACTGCAATATGAACTTTGCAGTCTATATTTTTTGTGCAAATTTCATAAAAATGGGTAATTTAGGTAATACATAACATGTTTTTATTAATTAAATGATATTTAAATTTATTCAAATACATTCATTTAAAATATAAAACAAAATAAGCCTCTTACACTAATTACCAATTAAAAATAGGCCCTTCATTCAAAAAAATATTATTCATTGGATTTTTGGTAAAAATCAATGTATAATAAGCCCTTCTACCTAATTTCTAGAAAAATTAAAAATACTCTATTCAAAATTTAAATGTCCACTTTCTTAGGAAAACACTAATAAATCAGTATAAATAAAATAAATAGCATTAGAATTAGCACGGTTTAATTTGGGTAATTTTGTTTATATCTACAACTTCTTGCAATTAATTCGTATTGTTAAGTTAATCTGCATTATTTATTAAGTTAATCCGCGGATTGGGATAGGCTTAAAAAAAATTTACTTAATTTTTATAAATATTATGTTTCATAATAATTAATGTTGAAATATCTACTAAACATCATTATTTAGTATTTATAGTTTCTAAGAGCTTTTATATTATTTTTGAGAAATATAGGGAGCATTTTTATCAGCTGCTTTACCAGGAATGCAAGCACAGGTATATAGCCCGACACTCTCACAGTCTCATACCCTATGCAAAAATTAATTTAAAAATAAAATAAAATAGAGAATTGGGGCTAATTTATTTCATTTTATTTGGGGAAAATACATTAAATCCCCTATAGTTTGTTGGTTAATAAATCAACTCTTAAATTATTTTAAATGACGCTAAACTCTCCTGTAATGTTGCTGCCTTTGACTTTATCTCAACCCGGTTACAAATTGTCAGATTTTCAAACAGGAGGACCAACATAACATTACATAACTAAGTAAATTGTCATAAATATCCCAATTCATCCATTCAAACACACAAATGCTAAAAATGACCCCCTTTTAATTAATATGTTTTCTTCTTTTAATCTCTCTTTCAAAATATTTATTCTCATTTCTCTCTCATCCCTTTTTTCATTTTCTTGTCTCATCAACTTTGACTTTTATTCTCAGCATTTAAGGCATCCTCTCTATTTCTTGGAAAAATGTTTCTTTTCTAATTAATGGTGGGTTAAATGTAATTTATTAAAATAAGAAAGGAGTAATGTAGCCCCCTCTATTTGAAAATATGTGGGTTTATAACTGGGCATGCTAAAGTAAAAGGCGGTAATAGTACAAAAAGGTTTAGTGTCATGTAAAATAATTTAGAAGACAATCCATTAACTCGACAAAGCACAAGAGAGTTTAATAGCATTTTCCATTTTTGGTCAAGCTTTTCAAAAATTAATGCAAACTATTTGATTGCAGGGAGTGGCTCTTACTAAAGTTGACAAAATTAAATTTGTCATAGTAATATCAGGAGGTAAATTTGGAGGGTTCAAATTTTCTGCTCCAAAGCTAGCTGAAAATGCATTTTCTTCCCCAATTCAATGCCCATCTCTCCACATCATAGGTTGGTTTTGTTTTGTTTTGGGGTTTTTTTTTTAGTCTATATACGTCAGTCCTATATATTAAATACATTTATCCAGTTTTGTTATATCCACAAAATTACTAAGTTATTCTTCTCGCACCTAAAATTACTACAAAATAATGTTAATAAAAAATTTGAACTCATGACTTTAAGTATAAAAAACTCATTTAATTACCACTAAATCAAATATAACTTTATCTTTTTAATGTGATGACTTCCAACTATCTTCTTAAACACGCACGACGTGCCCATAGAATAGTATATATAAAGCGGGAGTAAAAAGTTTGTAGGTCTATAAAATTACAAATATCTTTTATACTTCGAAATTTACAATGAAAATAATACTTAAGCAGTTACTTGAACCCATGACCTTAAACTTAAATAACACATGTTATTACTACTTCACTAAATTAATATCATTCGATATGTTCATTTTGTTTAAAAATTTTATACATAATATGTCCAAATTAGGTGGCTATATCTTTTTCTACTTAATTGGAGATATAAAAAGTATATATGGTTATTAACACGAGATTAATAGTCTAGTATTTATATATAATGTTTAGTAACAATTTTGGATGTATGGAATTTTTAGGATAGTTTATATAAATTTTGATTAATTTTGGAGTACTGATAGAGTATTAAAGTGAAGTGAAAATATATACATGCCTTGTTTAAATAGGTTAATGTTATGCAGGTGAGACAGATATTGCAAAGCCGTCTGCAATTGAACTCCTAGCAGCATTTGTGGACCCTTTTGTGATATTACACCATGAAGGTCATGTTATCCCAAAATTAGGTAATTTGACAAAACCCTTTTCCTTCCTTTTAATTTAATTAAGGAATAGTTATAGAGTTTACAAAAAGTACAGATGAATTAAGTAATATTAATGGTAATTGCTCAAAAAAAAAATAAAATTGGTGATTAGAATGTGGACAATGAACCTCACTTACTGGTTAATGCATACATATTATTTGAGTCACTTTCTTTTGGCGGCAATAATAACTTTATAGGACTTATTTGAAAACTCATAAGTGAAATATGTTTAGTTTTTTAAAGTTTATTTGAAATGTCACTTTGCTTCTTGATGGTACCCTTAAAATTTCAATCCAATTGCAAAGTGGCCCCAAATTGGACGCCCTGCTATTTTCTTTGACAGAAAAGGCATGTGCCATGCACGACGCAAACTCCTGAGGGGTAAAAAGGGAATTTTGGTTCTAAACAAACCCTAACAATCATGCTTTAATGGAGGGAATGAAGGACTTGTAGGTTACGTACATTTGTTTTCTCTTTTTTGCCCCTAGGGATAGTGCCTTGCACATGACACATGTTTTTTATGTCAAAAGAATTAACAAAGCGTCCATTTGGGGTCACATTGCAACTGGAATGAAAACTTAGGTGTCAAATTGATGAAATTGAAACAGCAAGGACTAAAGTGAGACTTCGAGTAAACTTTAAGGAAATAAAGTGTAATTCACTTAATACTCATAATACTTTGTTTTGGGTGGACATGTGTTATGTGTTCAATAGTTGGATTGAAATTGGTCCCAATGGTAATAGTGTGATATACCTTCTCAAAGGTACAATGTTTTCGCCCCAATTTTCTGCAACATATTACACATTCAACATGTTCGTATGAATTAATGCTAAATGGGTAAATCTTGCTTCATAATTTTATCTCTCTTCTTAACATTGGAAATTTTAAAAATCAATTTAATTTTAAGAATTATTTACACAAAAAAAGTCACTATATACACATCTTAGGAGCGATCTAGAAACAAATTTATATATTAAATGAGGCTCTTTTAAATCATGTACACTATACACACATACACAAATTTGGACCCTTAAAAACTGTCCAATAATTAAGCTGAGGCTCAAGGTGGCTGACTAACTGCCTTGCTCACTTGCCCCTCGGGCCGACTCTATTTTTATCCTTTATGTAATTATTTTCCTTTTTCACCGAGACAAAATGAAACGCAACAATTTTTCTATTTTCTTTTATAAGTTTATGAATCAAACGGTGTGTTAATTTCTGGTTTTGGATAACAAAAGGCAAAAAAGTAAGATTTTTAGTTTCATTAATTGGTGTTAATTAATTTCAGATGAGGAAGGCCTGAAAGTTATGTTCCAATTCATTGAGAAGATTCAGTCACTTCTCCAGAAGCTCTTTAAGAAGATTCAATCAAATATGTAGAGAGAAGGGGGAAGATTTATCTAATACTTCTCCACAACATCTAATGATATGTTGATGCTATATATATCACAATCAGAAATATGGATTTACTTATTATATCACTAAGTTTCTCATCACATTCATAAACCATACCGGTAATCTCATATTTAATATGATGTTTGCCTTCTATTTTTTATCTTATTGGAGCAATATCTATTTGTATAAAAAATTTATACAATTTATTAATACGCTCAGGGGCAAGGTAGTCCAGCTTGATTTTTAAAATGTGTTTATTTCTCACTAGTATTTTTTCCTAAAATAAACAAATTTCATTAAAATAGGCTTTTGCACACCTTATTTTATGCATAAAATTGTACTTTCGCCATCCCATTGTAGATTATCATTAACTTCATGACTATAGTAATACTTAACGCTTTAAATGACATTTTGTGATTTTTTTTATATATAATTTTGACAATTTAGAGTCATTTTCTTGAAACATTAAAGTGTCAAAATGCATTTAATTATATTATAGTAATCATTAAGTCCTGCTTCCGCCATTTAGTATATTTTCTAAGAAGAATGATAATATGCATCTAAAGGGAGTTATTTACTTAAATAGACCACTTTTTAAACTTATTTACCAAATTAAACCACTTTTCAACTTATTTACCAAAATAGCACACTTTTTAAAATAGTGATTTTGAATCACTATTTCAATGAAAAGATAGTTATTTTGAATCACTATTTTAAGTTGAATTTGGAAAAATAGTGATTCGAAATCACTATTTTTAAGGAAAAATAGTGATTCGAAATCATTATTTTAAAAAGTGTGCTAGTTTGGTAAATAAGTTGAAAAGTGGTTTAGTTTGATAAATAAGTTGAAAAAGTGGTCTATTTAGGTAAAAAAAAACTCATCTAAAGGTACATTACATTAATTAAGTATAGCTAGTATGTATTAAGATTAAATACGTGTGTCATCTATCAATTATTACTTTTTCTCTTCAAGTGGAGATGCGTGGTTTGCACTATAACTCTTTTTTGCACTACATAGCATTTTTCAAATAAATTAAACTGCATATTAATTAATGTTGTTGTGTAAAACTAAATTAATATTATAGCGGAAGAGTATGGTCTTACCTCCACCCATTATTGTCCAAGTTGAAATCTAAACCACCGGTTTCTGTCTTTGCTTCAAACATACAGCAAAATAACACTCAATAGTTTTATATATATACACAACATTATAACCAAGCCCACAGGTTTACATAAAACTATTGAGCGTATTATTTAACACTTTTTTTTTGATGCAAACCGGCCGGTTTATATATTGTACACTAAAAGGTAATACAATCGATTTCCACTTTGTAGATTTGTCGATCAAACATTTACATAATGCATTTATATGAAAAACTCTTTATGTTGAAACTAATTTACACCGAATCATATTTTCAATGAATCAAATACAGTAATATATATTATTTTGATTTAGTTGAAACCTTTTTTTCATTTTTTATTTTCTTGAGAATTTCACTGAGTACAACATTCGTACGTTTGATGAGTGCATTGCTTATATTGAAAATTGCATGGTAAAGTTTGGACCTTTTGATGGTTTTTCTCAGGTATTTTTTTTTTAAAAAAAATTATGTTAAAAAATGTCTAACTTTATTCTCTTTAATTTGTCAAAAGCTTTTCGCATGTATATATATATATTTATCAGATCGTTGTAATTTCAAATAAGTGCGAAATTACACCTCAAAATAGGAACTATCTTCTTATATCTGCACACATTAATACTTTATTAAACCATTAAACATTTTTAACTTTTGAATATATTTCTTTAGCTTTTGAAATTCTTTTTCTTTTTATATATTACATTGTTCCAACAGTTCAAGGGCAGTCGACGGCACTGAAAATCCTAATTAGACCCAAACATTGTCACATAAAACTACAGAAATATCAAATATTTTCTCTCCATAAAATACGCACCAATGCGCGTGCATGTTCACATGCCAATAATTTTCTTTCCTTTACAATACTTGTTCTTGACTATTTTTATTTTTTAATTTACGTTACTCTATTTTATCCCGGTACGTAAGCACATGTATAACTTCTTCTTTTTTCATCTACATTTGAAATTTGAATCTAGAGTTTAGAAATTAATGAATATTATTTCATTGCAAGGGGTCGCTCTCACTAAAGTTGACCAAAAAAAAATTGTAATATTAATATTAGGAGCTAAGTTTGAAGGGTCAAAATATATATACAGCTCCAAAATTGGCAGAAAATGCATTTTCTGCTCCCATTGAATATCCATCTCTCCACGTCGCAGATATTTGTTGCAATCAAATAGAAGCTGAATTAGCCTATTATCTTGTACACTGATAAGAACTGGCTAACATCGAAAAGAAAAAGTAAAAATGCGAAGAGGGGTGAAGGCCGGTTGGACAAACTTTTTTATTATACAAATTGCCAACTATACACAGCTTCTCTACCAAGTTAACAATCGGACCAAGGGAAGAAAATGAAGACGAGGAAGATAAAGAAGAAGAAATGATAGGAGATCTCTTCGACGTCATGGCTCTAGGGGATGATGAGCCAAGAGACGACCCTGTACACTTAATACACGCTGATCCAGATGAGACTCAATCTGCAGAAGTGTGTGTTCGGGGTAACCAAGGGAAAACTCCTGGGCTATGTCGTCAGTAAAAAAGAAATCAAGATAAACCTTGCCAAGGTTCGAGCTATCCGAGAAATGCCCGAGCCTCGCACCGAGAAAGAAGTCCGGGGATTTTTGGGTAATTTGCAGTACATCAGCAGGTTCATCTCTCAGCTTACTCAGACTTGCGAACCTATCTTCAAACTCTTAAGGAAATCTTCACCAGGAGAATGGGACGATCAGTGCCAAGAGGCTTTTGATAGAATCAAAGACTACCTCTCCAAACCCCCAGTATTAGCCCCACCACAAACCGGGCTGCCACTAATTATGTACCTAACTGTCATCGATTCGGCTGCAGGGGCCATGCTAGCCCAACATCTGACTGATACACGAAAAGAGCATGCCATCTATTACATTAGCAAGAAACTATCCCCATTTGAGATAAACTACACGCCATTGGAGAAATCATGCATCGTTCTCGTCTGGGTAACACAGAAACTACGGCATTACATGCTAGTTTTTTCGGTCATCCTGGCATCACGAATTGATCCACTGAAATACCTCTTCGAGAAACAAGCTCTCTCGAACCGTATGGTAAAATGGTTATTCTTGCTCTCCGAATTCGACATCACCTACATGACCCAGAAGGCAGTCAAAGGCAAGATCATAGCTGACTACCTAGCCCACAATCCAATATTGGGGGACATGTTAGAAAAAGTCGAATTCCCAGATGAAACTATCATGAATGTTGAGATCGATGAAGATTAGAAATTATACTTTGACGGGGCCTCCAATCGAAACGGGATCGGGATAGGCATCCTGTTAGTCTCCCTGAACCAAACCCACTCCCCGGTATCATATCATCTAGACTTTTTCTACACCAACAACATGGTCGAGTATGAAGCCTGTATAATCGGATTAGAGATCGCACTCCAAAGGGGTATAAAGAGAATACAAGTGTATGGAGATTCGGCACTAGTAGTCCATCAAGTCCTAAAAGAATGGAAGATCAGAGTTGAAAAATTAGTCCCTTACCTCGCCCGACTGGAGGATGTCGCAGGAAGATTTGAGCATTCAGAGTTTTACTATGTCCCCAGGTCATAAAACAGTTTTGCTGACGCACTAGCAACCCTGGCATCTATGATCGATATCCCGGAGGGGATAGAAGAAATAACTCTTACAGTTCAAAGAAGATCAGGACCAGCACACTGCATGGCCCTTGAGGTAGAGAATGAAAAAAATGGGGACTCGACCACTTGGTTTTATGACATCTGAAACCTGTTAAAAAATCATCGATATCCCGAGCAAACAGACAAGAGAACGCAGGTCACACTCAGGAGATTAGCATCAAGGTTCATACTTTGTGTCAGAAAGCTGTATAAGAGGAACTACGACGGGACCCATCTCCAATGTTTCATTGAATAAGAATCTATCAAAATGATGGATCAAATGCACGGGGAGGATTGTGGACCTCATATGAGCGGTCATACACTTGCTCGCAAAATCATCAGACAAGGTTATTATTGGTCTACCCTGCAGAACGACTGCGTTAACCATGTACGCCGTTGTCACAAGTGCCAAATCTATGCTAAATTTCAGAAACTTCCTCCAAAAGAGTTGTACAATATGACTACTCCCTGGCCTTTCGCAACCTAGGAAATCGACATCATTGGGAAGATTTTGCCCAAAGCCAGCAACGGCCATGAATTCATACTAGTGGCCATCGACTACTTCACCAAGTGGGTAGAGGCCGAGTCTTTTCAAACCCTTGACGCCAGAAAAGTTGCCCGATTCATCAAACGGAATATCATCTGCCGGTATGGGGTCCCACCAGAGATCATCTCGGACAACAGCACCCACTTCAAAGGAGAGGCTAATACGGTCATGGAGGAATACGGTATTACCCGACATAAATCTTCGCCATATAAACCACAAACCAATAGGGCAGTTGAGGCCTCCAACAAGAATCTGAAGAATATCCTAAGCAAGATGACTGACACCTGTCGAGACTAGCCCGAGAAATTGCCATATGCATTCTGGGGATACCGCACCACCGAGAGGGTCTTTACCGGGGAAACCCCATTCTCCCTTACATACGGGATGGAAGTAGTTCTCCCTGTTGAGTTAGAGGTCCCATCTCTCAGGGTAATGCTAGAGAATCAAGTTAATGAGCTGGAGTGGGTCCAGGCACGTTATAACGAGCTGGCCTTGCTATATGAGAAGAAATTGAGAGCCGCGTACCACCACCAAGGGTATCAGAAGAGAATTGCTCGAGCATTTAACTAGAAAGTAAAAACTCGGGGCATCAATGAGAACGACATCGTGTTGAAAGAGATTCGAGAACCGGCCAGACCCAAGGGAAAAGTTCGGACATAAATTGACAGGGCCATACATCGTCAAAGAGATTGACACAGGGGGTGCCGCCATACTCACAGACTTGGACGAATAATTACTGCATTCACCAGTCAACATGGATCGACTGAGGAAGTATTACCAATAGATGTAACATGTATAGATAAGAACTACGTAAACCTGAGCCCCAACTCAAAATTGTGTTTTATGAAAAATCAAAAGGGGAATGTAGGCAACCTGAGAAGTGACTTCAGGCCCGGTTTAAACACTGTAAAGAAATGAATTTCCCATAAACAGTCCTTCATATATTATTAAGGTGGTTTAGAACACCAGAAATTACAAAGGAGACACAGCATACAGAAAAACCTAATCCCTAGGGGTTGGCCAAACAGGGTCCTCAGTGGCCAAGTCAATTCGAGCCTCATCCAGGATCTGGTACGCAAAGATGATGCTCTCCTCTGTGGGCTCAGAATCCATAAACCGAAACCACTCTATTTGGAAGGGATCATCAATCAGCTCCCCCTCTAGAGACCCCTAACGAGAACGGATGATGTCAGCCCAGAGGGGCCTGGAAATACCGAAACGGGCATAGTTGAACTGACGAGCAATCGAGCGCGCCACATTCTCTCCACTGATAAAGAAACATGCTGGGTCACAAACTTAGACTCGAAAGAGAAGTTGTTTAGGCCGATGGGAATGTCCTGAGAATAGTTGAACTGCCAAAGAAGACATCCTCGAAGATAAAAGAAAGTGAACCAGAGCCCACGGAATCGAACGTAATTTTGCCCCCCGGTACTAAACACCATCGCCCTCAGCTTCCACCAAGGAATGTTCCACCGAATAGCCCAAATATTCTCCAAAAACCACACCATCCAATCAGAGGAAGACATGGTCAAAGCACCAAAAAGAGGACGACGAAACAAGTGCGTCCGGTTGTCAAGCCGAACCCCGTTGAAACCCACCGATCAGAAACGCTCCAATAGCCACATGTATAGCAAACGCGGACTTCCCCTGAAGAAGGGTGAAGCTCCCCTTTAAAGATCATCTAGGCCGTTCAAAGTCTCTGCAAGAACGATGGGCACTATAGACTCCTCATTCCTAGCATGGTAAATAAAACTCAAAATAGTCAGATCAACACGGGAGGAGCCCGTCACCAGCAGCATATCAGAAACAAGACAGATCAAGGCCGCCGCAGTACGCCCCACGCTATAAGAGGCTCTCTCTTCATAACGATGAAAAAACCTCACCATTTTGTGGAGGTCAAAAAGCCCGTGGACAATAAAACCATCACAGGCCGCTTGGGAAATGGCTAACAGAGCGATCAACATATCTCGATGATCGATTTCTTCTATGGGAACAGCCATCGGGAGACGGTCGTCAGAACGCAACAGCCAGGAAAACTCCTCGTAAGTCAGGCAGAGCTCATCTAGCCCGAAACGGAAAAGATGATCCGCAAGGCTCCAAAAATACAAAGCACCTAACAAAAAGGAAAAATCTACAGGACGATGGCACCAACCCGCTAAAGGACTGAATGCACCAAAGTTCAAACCATTTTCAGAAGATATCAGAGTATCTCGGGCTTTAACACAAGAAAGATTAGAATTTGTGCGATAAGAAGATATTTTGGAAAAGGTGTGGGGATGAAGGAAGGAGGATGGGTGTATTTATAGCAAAAAAGATGGTCCTGTACCTGTTTGTCGCGCGACAAACCTATATCCAAGAGGGATTGTCGCGTGACAATCCTCTTTGGTGTAACCCTGTTTTTTCCTTTCTTACACATAAAAGTCATTTTTGCCAAAGGAATCACTTTTTAATGCATTTGCGCTCACTATGTTCTTTTGCAGGGACCATAAGTACCACTACGTTACAAGGTATGGCTCCTAAATTACTGATTCATAAATATATTTTTCATCACAGATAAGGAATAAATATATATCATCAAAACACAAAATAAATATTTTTCATAAATTCAATAAAAGAACAATTCTCAAAACCAAATCTCTGTCTAAATGTCTAAAAATAAAACTACATTTATGTTCGAACTAACTAAATGCTGAAAAGAAAAGCTAATCTATCCGAGCGCGCTTTGACATGCTCCCACTATCACCCGAACCCTCTTCCGGAGTAGGATCGACCGCTGGGACATCCAAATGAGAAGGAACTGCTGCCTGAGAGGGCCCCGTCGACTGAATCGAAGCTGTAGGGCGGATCACTGAGGACCGTGAACGCCTAGAGGTTCGGCTACTGCTCCTCCGAGACTCTGACCGGGCGCGAGAGGAGGACAGAGGGTCGTCCACCCGTAGAGATACGTCGATCGCCCTCTAGTAATCGCGCATGTACGCCATGGGGTCCAGACCAACGAACTGGAAGAGGTTCCAATTGTAGAGGTACTAGGCATGGAGAGCTCTCAGATCTGCTGCACGAACACTCACCCGCTGCAAGAAGACATAAGAGAGGGAATTAGCACATTTTTAAGACAAACAGATATGAAAGAACAATAGAAAGACAGAAATGAAGGGACGTACCTCATTACCTACGCGACCGCCCAGATAATCAAAAGTATCCTCGGGTAAAGGATACTCGGGCACGGTATAGCGGCAAAGACCGGCACCAACGTAAGTAACATCCCGAGGGAGGGACAGGATGTAAACCAGAGGAACGGATGGACCCGTCGGTACCACCGCAGAAGTAGACCCACCCTCCTCACGGATCAGGAACATGAGAGGCCTGGAAGAAGAACCACCAAGACCAGGAGAGCGGGCCGGAGGACCCATAGCAGCCGATGGAAGAGGGGTCAGCGTGGCATAGGTACAGACACCCGGAGGATCAGCAATGGCAGTTGCTCTCAAAGGCGGGACCCCGCTAGAAGGAGTGGCGGCAGCAGCAGGAGGGGTCCGCCCAAACTGCTCATAATCGGCCCCGAATTCCTCAGGCTCCCAAGACCGCTCAAAAAAAACTGTTCCCCCTTGTCAGCAGCCTCAGCAACATCAAAAACTACCCCCGGGGATACCGACGGACCGGTAAGAAACTCAAAACCCTCGGCATGCTGCTCCTCTCTAGGCGTCGTCTGAGGAGGCTGCTCTGGAACCGCCGCTGCCTCACCTCCCTCGCCTCCCTCGGGTCTATCATCTCCACCCTCGGTAGCGACAGGGACATCCCTCTCTCCCTCGGGGTCATCATCATCAGAATCTAAAATATTGTCCCTCTGATCAGGGACAAGCGGCAGCTGATCGGGGACCGTCCTGGACAAATGAGTCTGTCCTCGTATATAGTTGGGATCGCCTCCTAACGCCCTGTACCTCTCATAGAAAACCCGCCTTCGAGTCCCCTTCTGCTCCCTCATCAAGTAACGGGCAGCGAAGGCAGCATAATCTCCCTCCTCGGTGAATGTCTGAAAATCGAGCCCGCCAACCAAAGCCTGCATCGTCACCGGGTCGATCTCACCCGTCTGCCTCATCAGAACTGGCGGGAATAAAGGAACCCTGGGTCACTGGACCGGTGTATGCTGGCGAATAACCCTCTCGCCTAAATAGAAGTGAAGACCGTACTCGTCCCGGATAAGTCGTCTAGTCCTCGAGGCAGTCAAAGCCCGGCCATACCCGAAGTGGAGACCCATATCATCCCAAGGGGCCCATTCGATCTAAACAAAAGAAAAAATTTTATTTTAGTTATTTTATTTTTTATTTATTTGATTTGAAAGAAAGAAATACTAAGATATTTACCTGCTCCTCCAACAGGTCATGGACGCCAGTAGCTCTAGTTTCCCGAGTCCGATATATATAGGGAGACCTGTAGTTCCTAATGATGAATTGGTGGATAAGGGAAAACTGATCCTTGTTCTCAATGAGGAGATCCACTTGGGTGCGACCCAGACGGGTATAAGCCACGAACCAACTCTGAAGATGAGACATAAAGAATATCAGCAACAATCAACAGATAATATGTAAAGGACTGAAACAAATATAAAGGAACAAAAGTATGTACCTCCCACAGCAATGAGAAGCCCTTGAGGTTCAGGGCTAAATGACGGAAAACCTGGTCCATAGCATCATAAAGAACAACAAGGATAAAGCCGCCCTAGTCATAATCGAACATGATGTTGAAATCCCAAAGATAAGGCAGCCACAAAAGATGGGTCGTGTCCCCCCCCATGGGCCTCGAACAAGTCGTGAAGCGTCATCAGGAGAAGGACCCAAGCATACTGACGCGCCTCCTGCCGGGTCATCGGCACCCCTGAAGCGACTAGCCGGGCTCTCTCTATGGCCAGACACGTAACCAGAACCGCCTGGGGGATCGTATCGCTCGAACTCCGTCACTCAGGAAACCACCCAAGCGCGCCCACAATACCCTCTGCCGTCAGACGCAAAGGGATATCGATCTGAATAGGGACCCCCTGAAGGAATCCCAGTCAGAGCAAACAGGTCTAACGGGGTCATCGTCATCTTCCCCCAGCTCCAATGGAAGGTGTGAGTGGTGTCCCACCAGTGAGAAGCCAGAGCCGACACCAACACAGTCGCCCTAGACACCCGCTCTGGGAGGGCATCAAAAAAAGGGCCAAATGGAGTCGCAAGGAGCAACTCCTGGACAGGGACCGGTGCCTGTCGCCACTCTAAGGAAATAGTATTGGGAGAACCCCAACCTCGGCCGACCCACTACAGACAAAACGGAGATATAAATATAAGAAACCTGAGGATACTTTGGTGTAATTATGAGAGTTATGGGTTATAGGGGTAAATTATGTAATTTTCCAAAACATGAGGGTACTTTGGTGTAATTATGAGAGTTATAGGGTTATAAGGGTAAATTATGTAATTTTTCAAAACCTGAGGGTACTTTGGTGTAATTATGAGAGTTATAGGGTTATGGGGGTAAATTATGTAAATTTTCCAAAACCTGAGGGTACTTTGGTGTAATTATGAGAGTTATAAGGTTATAGGGGTAAATTATGTAATTTTCCAAAACTTGAGGGTACTCTGGTGTAATTATGAGAGTTATAGGGTTATGGGGTAAATTATGTAATTTTCCAAAACCTGAGGGTACTTTGGTGTAATTATGAGAGTTATAGGGTTATAGGGGTAAATTATGTAATTTTCCAAAACCTGAGGGTACTTCGGGATAATTATGAGAGATTATAAGGTTATAAGGGTAAATTATGTAATTTTCTAAAGAAACCTAAAGGGTATCACAAGTAAAAGTGTGTGTTTACTAAAAATCGGACGTTATTCTTAGACAGACATGCATACTAACATAAGAATTGTTTTAAATACATGCAGGAAATGACAGAAATAATAGAACGAATAAATTCACGAAAGGAAGGAATTTCAAGAAAACATACCAGAGACCGTCGATGGATCTCATGAGAAACAGGCTCCATCAAGAGCCAAGGGACATCCGGGACTGGAGCAGCCCGGGTAACATCTCGGTAGACCACCGCCCGACCGCGGTCCACCCCGTCCTCACCATACCAGTCCAGGTCCGCCTAATCATCATGATGAGGGCTGTACCGGAGAACGCCTTGGGGAATCATCACTCCGCGAATAGCAAAAGAAATCCAAAAAATACTTTCTGAGAGAAGTATCTCCACTCAAGAAAAACATGAGAGTAAAACTTCAGAAAGATACGGGAAAATGGACATCCAGATAGAGATTAAACCCCGAGAAGCTCTTTTCACCCTCGCAAAGTTGTTCTCTCTCTCTCACTCTAGCAGTTTAAGAGAGACAGCCAAATTTAACAGAGTACAACACAAGCCCTTCTCAAGACAAATCACGAGCACAAGCCCTCGCCAGAGGCAAAAGTACTCACAAAAAGCCCTCCCAGAGGCAATTTTCTTTCTTTCTACAGATCAAAGCCTTCCCAGAGAGGCACAGTGTAGCAATGGTAGTCCTCCCACCTGAGGCGAGAAGATCAGAAGCCCTCCCAAAGAGGCACAGTGTAGTAAGGGTAGTCCTCCCACATGAGGCGAGAAGAACAAAACCCTCCCAGAGAGGTACAGTGTAGCAAAGGGTAGTCCTCCCACCTGAGGCGAGAAGATCAAAAGCCATCCCAGAGAGGCACAATGTAGCAATGGTAGTGTTCCCACCTGAGGCGAGAAGATCAAAAGCCCTCCTAGAGAGGCACAGTGTAGCAATGGTAGTCCTCCCACCTGAGGCGAGAAGATCAGAAACCCTCCCAGAGAGGCACAGTGTAGCAAGGGTAGTCCTCCCACCTGAGGCGAGAATATCAAAAGCCCTCCGAGAAAGGCAAAGTGTAACAAGTGGTAGTCCTCCCATCTGAGGCAAGTGGAGCAAATGAAAGTCCTTGAAAGAGGCAATGAGGTAACACAAGCCCTCTCCGGAGGCAAAACCAAACACAAGCCCTCTCCGAAGGCATTCATGAACACGTTTGCATAACACACTGTAGACACCCCGATCCGTGACCCCCGCAAGAACCCTAACGACCTACGAGACTACTATTTTTGGAGTCCAGTACACACCCGAGCACCCGAAACTACCCCGGGGGGGTTTGTTGCGCGACAAACCTTTTTTTATGAAGGATTGTCGCACGACATATCACATTGTCGCGCGACAATCATTGGAATGTCGCGCGACAATCCCACTATGTCGCGCGACAATCCCTCTCTGCACCCGACCAACCACTTTCTGACACATCACAGTGTCAGGACCCATCACTTCAGCCGTTTGTCGCACGACATACAGGAATGTCGCGCGACACTTGCCTTTTTTGGGGAAATGTCGCGCGACAATCTTCCCCGAGCAGTATAAATAGGCCAACACCCCCAAGGGTTGAAAGGCAGCAACTTGGATCTGGAAAATCCGGAGCTTTAGTCTGATTTTGTTATCAAGCATTTTATATTATCATCTTATTTCTGAAGAATTATCGAATCTATTCTCGACACTCGATGTGTCCCGTCTCTGGAATCGAATTCTCGGAAATATCTGAAGAAGGAAAAGATTATCATCGCCGGAAATCTCTCCGCCGTATTATATTTTCTTTCTTATTATTATTCTCGTCGGGAAGGTAAAAGAAGTCTCTTCTAGTATTTAACATTAAATATCTGTGTACTTGTTTTATTTATGTTGTTTTGTCCACATTTTATTTGAATAAACTTATTGCCAAGTTATAAATAGTCTACCATTTTCAAAACAAAAGACCCTGATAAAACTATTTTCAAAACCAGAAGAATAAGTACGTTATCGTCCGGATAAAATTCTGTTTTCAAAACCCGGACTAATAAGACTTATTTAGGAATTAAGAATCAACATATCCTGTCTTCTCTATAGACTGCGACGTGTTTGATAATCCTCCTCTCAAGAGTCGTGATTCCATATTAAATTAGTCCCGATATTAGATCCGAACTTTCACAAAAGTAAACACAACACGAGAAAACCGTCATTATCTGAGGAAATAATACGGGACACTCTTTCAAAATAAAAGGTTTTGTCATGTGTATTTACATCTCTTCAAATAAATAAAACATCGGATCTCGGAACACAAAGGTTTTCATCCCTTTCCCGTCTTCCCCCAGAAATTAGGGTTTTCATTTGAAAAGTAGTAAACTGTCAGTAAAAGCATCTAAGTTTTTCAACATAGAATAAACATATAAGACCACTAGAGACCGAAAGGGCGGAATGGGTGCTTAACACCTTCCCAAACCGTAATATAGTTCCCGAACCCTATAGAATCCTGGTTTCGCAGACAAACGTGTAAAGAAAGGCTTGTCTATAGCCTTCCCCCTTACACAACCTTTTTGTCCGTTTTCTCGTAAAACGTACTGGCGACTCTGAACGAACCCCTTTGCATCTAGAATAGACGTAGGGACACCCGATATGAATCATCAAACAACTCCAAGCAAATGGAGCGACGGAATCCCTTCCGACGCTTCAGACGCCCAACGAACGGGGACGAGACCCGGGGGTCGCATTTGCGGATTCTCACAGTGGCGACTCTGCTGGGGAAACTAGAGAACTAGACTCTTATATGTGGACTTTTATTTATTTGAATACTTGCTTTTTTCTGCTTTCCCTACTTATGTTAATTGATTGAAAATAAACATTTTTTTCAGAAAAAGGGAATTTTTCAAAAATACGTAATCAAGATAATGATATTTGTAAACCCAACCTTTTTTCACACGCACTATCACAAATCATGCATTGGTTCTACGAGTGTGAATTTACCCCAAACCCTCGGAAGTATTATAAGTGAGTAGGGAGTTGGCTTGCTTGGGCCAACATAAACCGAAAGCATTTACTTCCACTCTCCTTGGCCAAGTACGCCCCCGAGGTATATCGAGTGACGAGAACACTCACGTACCCGGGAAGTATATCAAAAGGCTCTTGCACGTACCCGCCCCTGGGGTATATCGCAAGGTCTTGCCAAAAAGGAGGGAGCCTGAAGCCTTAACCATTCGTACACCTGCGCTGCATATAAGATCGAGTCAAGTTAAAACACTTTTCAAACAGCCGTAGGGGATGTACCACCTTACGGCTTACTTTTGGACGCCCTTTTAAATCCGAGGCTCTTCTCGGCAATTTTTAGTGGTTCTTTTGGCAAAAATCGAGTCGCATCACAGTCTTCCTGAAAGAGATATGTCCTAGGACTATTCATAGATTATGATTTGTACTTGGATATCTTATGCTTATTTTTATTAATAAAGTTTATTTATTTTACTTTATAATCTCTTGTAAATAATATTTATTAATACTAGTTCATCAAGTACGTGACTAGATTGTGGGATGCTAGTAATGTAATAATAATATTGTTTAGATGTCCCTAATCATGTATCAATAACCTAGGATCACATTGATATAATGATTAGAGTATGGGTCAGCTGATGACTATGTTCCACAAGTCATGGATATGGAGATATCAAGCTGAACATACTGATACTTGTTAGGGAACAAAGTATTGGACTGACCCGCTTTGGGGACACTGCGAGGAGTGTTACATAATGTCATCAGTGATGTTCCCCATTTGTGATATCGTATTATCCTCAGACCTGAGATCGCCATGGTTACCAACATAGGGATTAGCATGTCAGGCATTATCAAACGTTGCTCTTGACCGAGTAATTATAAAGATGATGACCGAGCATACTATGAACTATGTAGAGGTATGTGGTTGATCAAGATGGGATTTGTCACTCTCATATATTGAGAGAGATATCGTTGGGCCCCTTGATAAGTGTAATTAATATTTGCATGGCCATGCACAAATGAGATGTCATTTGTTTTGGATTAATTATACTTAGAGATCAAGAAATAAAGATTGAACTATACAAGAATGACACTTGCCTAGTCTTGTGTTCAATCTAGATATCGATTGACAAAAGGAGTTAATGTGTGAAATATCAATTTAAGGTTGTGTCGTTTTTGACCTTTATACCCTTTGGATAATAGTAATGTTTTACTAGAAACCGCTTACTGTTCGTATAATAAAACGGGTTTTAATTGTACGGCCAAAGAGTGTAAAACCTACAGGGTCGCACACCAAAACGAGTTGGATCAAAACGAATTAAAACGGGCCAAGTTGGACTTGGGCCCAGTTCGTTTGTTGCTTAGGGTTCTCACTAGGGTTCCCTTATAAAAGGGAACCTTTGTTCTTCTTGGCCGTCAACGAAATTGAGAGAGGCAAGAAAATTCGAAATAGCAGAGAGAACCCTAGAGGGCGCTAGTACACCAAGCAAGATCTCATCTCGTTCGTGTGTGCATACCGTAGAGGCGTCGTGTTTTCTACGCTAAGGACGACAACAACAGAAGGATCAGATCCATCCTGTTCGTTTCATTGACATCAAATCTCGATTAAGGTATGTCATCTGTCGATTTATTGAACTGCATAGATCATAGGATTCAATGATTAGTGCGTAAATTAGTGTATGCGATGCATGATTACTGCCCTAATTTTCTAACAGTGGTATCAGAGCGAGGTTATTGCTGTTCTTTAATTTCGATCATGATTATAATCGTTTTATAACTTGAAGATCTGTTCTCGTTTAAAATTTCGATTAATTTCATATTCGGATTTTAGTATCATGCTAGGTTTTAGTAATATCGATTAATGGGTTAATCGTTTTTTGTAGCATGTTTCTGTTTTCGTTAATCAGTTTACATATACGATATGTCCCTTTATAATCTGATTAATAGAGATCTGATATGTCAAAAACGTGATTATAGTATGACTGTTATCGACATGTTCATGATTCTGTTAAGTCGTTTTTGATTAGGGTTCATCATATGCTGTTGTGATTTTAATTCCGCAATTATCATGTTTAGCGTTTTTCAGAATCGTTTGTTTAGGGTTTACGCAATCTGATAGACTTGATGAGATCACGGCTATCGGGTTCGTTCACGTTGATTTGATTAACGAGATAGGGCAGATTAATGTGATTAGTCTAGACGAATCTGTCTGATAAGATCAGACACGTTTCTGGAGGAAATAATTTGAAATCGTTCAAATTTTCCACGGTGGCAGAAGTATGATTCTCTTGCAGGTCAGCGGGACCGCCGCCGGGTGTCCACCCCCCGGACCCCGGTTGGGGCGCTGCCCCAAACCCCGCGGGGGCGCTGCCCCTCGACCCGTTGGGGCGCTGCCCCAAACCCCGCGGGGGCGTTGCCCCTCGACCCCTAATTGTTTATTTAATAATTGATTAAATTTATGTTTCCTTTTATGAGTATGCAATGTGTTGTGTTATGGGATAATACTAACTTGCAGGGTTATTATTTATAGTGATATAGTATGGCCAAACTAAATACGGCCTGCGTGTCGTCTTGTTTTTATTGTAATATATAAATACGGCCTGCGTGTCGTTTTTTTGTTTTGCAATGTAATTTCAATTACTAGTTTCAATTACTAGTCTCTTGTATTAGGATGTACAATTGATTGTATAATTACCTCGCATAGAAGATGGAGGATCCCTCATCACAAGAGAAGATAGCCAAGAACTTTGGAATGTCCAAAGCTACAAAGGATGGGAGAGCATAGTTAATTAGTAGCTTTATTTCTCTGGCCATACTATATCACATATTTTTGGTTGATGCATGTTTAAATATTCTGTTGTATTATTGTGAGACTGCATATTTATGTCCCTAGAACAAATGAAATTATTTGTGCCTTTCCAATACTGATAACTATTAATTTTATGATTATTTTAGAAGACGCCTGCCAAAACGGGGTTATCTTAAATCATCATAAATTAATAGTATGGAAGTCGGACATCCATAAATCAGAAAAGTGTTGGTTTGATTTCACGGGCCATCAAAACGGTTTTGGGCCTTGAGGCAAAGTGTTGAGAAGCCGAAACATAAGATGTAAAACTCAACAAACCAAGAATTACATAGGATGTAATTAACAAATGTTGCTTACCTAATTAACAAAGTTTAAGTGAAAAGCCAAAGCTTTCTTAATACCTTGTGTAATATGGATCTTGGACCTACTATGTCCTATTGGGACAATTGTGTGTAAGACATAGTAGGAATTTTTTATAAATAAGCATATTAAATGTTTGCATATGTTATTTTGCTGTAGATAGATGACGAACCATAACACAACCGCTTTTTCGTTGCGATCTGTCCTTGAGAAGGAAAAACTAAATACAACCAACTTCCTAGACTGGTTTAGGAATCTGAGAATTGTTCTCAAACAGGAGAGGAAAGATTATGTCCTCGAAAATGCTATTCCTGAAGAACCAGCAGCTAATGCTCCTCGTGCACAGAAAGATGCATATCAGAAGCATCTGAATGATGATTTAGATGTTTCATGTCTCATGCTTGCTAGCATGAATGCTGATCTGCAGAAGCAGTTTGAAAACATGAATGCATTCGACATGGTTAAGGAACTAAAGAGTTTGTTTCAGGAACAAGCTCGAGTCGAACGCTTCGAGACTACTAAGTCTTTGTTTTCTTGCAAGCTTCCTGAGGGAGGCTCAGTTAGTCCTCATGTACTCAAAATGATTGGGTACATTGATCACCTAGAAAGGTTGGGGACAACTATTAGCCAAGAGCTGGCCACTGATGTCATTCTCCAGTCGCTGCCTGAGTCATATGATGGTTTCATTATGAACTTCAATATGCACAGCTTGGAGAAGACATTAACTGAGATGCATGGGATGCTGAAAACAGCTGAGCAGAATATTGTTAAGAAAGGTAAGAATAATGTTCTGATGGTTCAAAAGGGAAAGGGTTTCAAGAAGGGTGGAAATGGCAAAGGAAAGTCCAATGCCAAAGGCAAAGGTAAAGCTCCAGTTAAGAACTGGAAGAACAAGAAGCATGATTCTGAGCCCAAGCCTAATCCACAAGCTGAAATGATATGTTTTCACTGCAATGAAAAGGGTCATTGGAAGAGAAACTGCAAGAAATACCTTGACGACAAAAAGAAGGGACTAGCCCCTTCGTCTTCAGGTACTTACGTTATAGAAGTAAATGTTACTTCAGCTTCTTCTACTTCTTGGGTATTAGATACTGGTAGTGCATCTCACATTTGTGCAAATGTACAGGGACTCAAAAGGAGTAGGAAGCTGGCTAAAGGAGAAGTGGACCTACGCGTTGGAAATCGAGCAAAAGTTGCCGCTCTAGCTGTAGGAACATTTGAGATTCTTTTGCCTTCAGGATTAATTTTAGAATTAAATAATTGTTACTATGTGCCTGCTTTTAGCAGAAACATTATTTCTATTTCTTTGTTAGACGAAGAAGGTTTTGAATTCAATTTTAAGGACAAACGTTGTTCATTTTCTTTGAATAATATGCAATATGGTATTGGACAATTATTGGATGGTCTTTATATTCTAAATCTTGAAATACCTGTTTATAACGTAAATAACAAGAGAATCAAGTCTGATGATTCGAATCCTACTTATTTATGGCATTGTCGTTTAGGCCATATAAATGAGAAACGCATGTTGAAGCTCCATAAAGATGGTCTTCTAAATTCATTTGATTTTCAGTCTTTTGAACGATGTGAATCTTGTTTACTGGAAAGATGACCAAGAGCCCTTTCAATGGAAACAATGATAGGGCAAGTGATCTTTTGGCCCTCATTCATACTGATGTATGTGGACCACTAAACACAACTGCCAGAGGAGGATATCAGTACTTCATCACATTTACTGATGATTTCAGTAGATATGGTTATGTTTACTTGATAAAACATAAATCGGAATCTTTTGAAAATTCAAAGAATTTCAAAATGAGGTACAAAATCAACTTGGCAAGACTATTAAAGCTCTTCGATCAGATCGAGGAGGAGAATACTTAAGCCAAGAATTCATTGATCATCTTAAGAGTTGTGGAATTGTTTCACAACTTACTCCACCAGGAACACCACAATGGAATGGTGTATCTGAAAGGAGAAACCGAACACTGTTAGACATGGTTCGATCAATGATGAGTCAGACATCTCTTCCAATATCATTTTGGGGATATGCTCTTGAAACCGCAGCGTTCACACTAAATAGATCTCCATCTAAGGCTGTAGAAAAGACACCTTACGAGTTATGGACTGGAAAGGTTCCAAGTCTGTCTTTTCTAAAGATTTGGGGTTGTGACGTTTTCGTCAGACGACTAATCACAACTAAATTGGAACCCAAATCTGATAAATGCTTCTTCATAGGATATCCTAAGGAAACAAAAGGATATTATTTTTATAATCCAACTGAGAACAAAGTGTTTGTAGCTCGGAATGGAGTTTTCTTAGAAAGAGAGTTTCTTTCCAAAGAAAACAGTGGGAGCACTATACATCTAGAAGAAATTCGAGATGATAGTAATCTTAATGAAGAGCCTCAA
Source organism: Lonicera japonica (assembly GCA_021464415.1). NCBI lineage: Eukaryota > Viridiplantae > Streptophyta > Magnoliopsida > Dipsacales > Caprifoliaceae > Lonicera > Lonicera japonica. The sequence continues at coordinate 28,540,081 of CM038466.1, forward strand.
CAAAGTATGCAAATAGTTGCAGAAACTCCTGAAGAAGTTACAGTCTTACGAAGGTCAAGTAGGCCACGTCGCGAACCTGAGAGATTATCACTTTTCGTCTCAGATGAGCAAGACATAGTGTTGTTAGACAACAATGAGCCCTCGACTTTCAAAGAAGCAATGGAGAGCTCTAGTTCCGAGAAATGGCTAGAAGCCATGAAATCCGAAATGAAATCCATGGATGACAATCAAGTATGGGACTTGGTTGACATGCCAAATGGCTGTAGAGCCATAGGTTGCAAATGGGTTTTCAAAATCAAGATTGATAAAGATGGCAAGATCGATGTCTATAAAGCTCGATTGGTTGCAAAAGGATATCGACAAATCCATGGTATTGACTATGATGAATCCTTTTCGCCAGTTGCCATGTTTAAATCAATCCGATCCTTTTAAGCATTGCCGCATATTATGACTATGAAATATGGCAAATGGATGTCAAAACTGCTTTCCTTAATGGATACCTAGAAGAGGATGTGTACATGACACAACCTGAAGGTTTTGTTGATCCAAGAAATGCTAACAAGGTATGCAAGCTTAAGAGATCCATATATGGTCTTAAGCAAGCATCTCGGAGCTGGAATCTTCGTTTCGATGAAACTATCAAAAAGTTTGATTTTAGAAAGAACGAAGAAGAACCTTGTGTATACAAGAAAACTAGTGGGAGCGCGATAGTCTTTCTGGTATTGTATGTAGATGACATACTACTCATTGGGAATGATATTCCTATGCTTGAGTCTGTCAAGACCTGGCTTGGAAAATGTTTCTCAATGAAAGATTTGGGCGAGGCAGCCTACATATTAGGGATCAAGATCTATAGAGATAGATCAAGAAAACTAATAGGACTGAGTCAAAGTAATTACCTTGACAAAGTTTTACGTAGGTTCAACATGCAAGACTCTAAAAGAGGGTTCTTGCCAATGACACATGGCACAACACTAAGCAAGACTCAGTGTCCTCAGACACAAGATGAGCGAGATCGCATGAGTAGAATCCCGTATGCTTCGGCTATAGGTTCTATCATGTACGCTATGTTGTGTACTCGTCCCGATGTAGCATGCGCATTGAGCGTGACTAGCAGATACCAGTCAGATCCAGGTGAGAGTCACTGGACCGCTGTCAAGAATATCCTCAAGTACTTAAGAAGAACTAGGGATATATTCTTGATTTATGGTGGGGAAGAAGAGTTGGTTGTAAATGGGTACACGGATTCTGGTTTTCAATCAGATAAGGATGATTTCAGATCACAATCCGGTTTTGTGTTTTGTCTCAATGGTGGAGCTGTGAGTTGGAAGAGTTCTAAGCAAGCCACAGTTGCTGATTCTACAACAGAAGCTGAATATGTTGCTGCTTCAGAAGCAGCAAAGGAAGCAGTATGGGTAAAGAAGTTTATCACTGAACTTGGTGTCATTCCTAGTAGCACCAATCCAGTGATTTGTATTGTGACAACAATGGAGCTATTGCTCAGGCTAAAGAGCCAAGGTCGCACCAAAAATCCAAACATATTCAGAGACGTTATCACCTCATTCGTGAGTTTATCAGTAATGGTGATGTGAAGATATGCAAGGTTCCCACAGACGAGAATGTAGCTGATCCTTTGACTAAGCCACTTTCTCAAACTAAACATGATCGTCATTTTAGTGCATTAGGCATTCGTTTTATGAATGAATGGTCCTAGTACAAGTGGGAGACTGAAAGAGATATGTCCTAGGACTATTCATAGATTATGATTTGTACTTGGATATCTTATGCTTATTTTTATTAATAAAGTTTATTTATTTTACTTTATAATCTCTTGTAAATAATATTTATTAATACTAGTTCATCAAGTACGTGACTAGATTGTGGGATGCTAGTAATGTAATAATAATATTGTTTAGATGTCCCTAATCATGTATCAATAACCTAGGATCACATTGATATAATGATTAGAGTATGGGTCAGCTGATGACTATGTTCCACAAGTCATGGATATGGAGATATCAAGCTGAACATACTGATACTTGTTAGGGAACAAAGTATTGGACTGACCCGCTTTGGGGACACTGCGAGGAGTGTTACATAATGTCATCAGTGATGTTCCCCATTTGTGATATCGTATTATCCTCAGACCTGAGATCGCCATGGTTACCAACATAGGGATTAGCATGTCAGGCATTATCAAACGTTGCTCTTGACCGAGTAATTATAAAGATGATGACCGAGCATACTATGAACTATGTAGAGGTATGTGGTTGATCAAGATGGGATTTGTCACTCTCATATATTGAGAGAGATATCGTTGGCCCCTTGATAAGTGTAATTAATATTTGCATGGCCATGCACAAATGAGATGTCATTTGTTTTGGATTAATTATACTTAGAGATCAAGAAATAAAGATTGAACTATACAAGAATGACACTTGCCTAGTCTTGTGTTCAATCTAGATATCGATTGACAAAAGGAGTTAATGTGTGAAATATCAATTTAAGGTTGTGTCGTTTTTGACCTTTATACCCTTTGGATAATAGTAATGTTTTACTAGAAACCGCTTACTGTTCGTATAATAAAACGGGTTTTAATTGTACGGCCAAAGAGTGTAAAACCTACAGGGTCGCACACCAAAACGAGTTGGATCAAAACGAATTAAAACGGGCCAAGTTGGACTTGGGCCCAGTTCGTTTGTTGCTTAGGGTTCTCACTAGGGTTCCCTTATAAAAGGGAACCTTTGTTCTTCTTGGCCGTCAACGAAATTGAGAGAGGCAAGAAAATTCGAAATAGCAGAGAGAACCCTAGAGGGCGCTAGTACACCAAGCAAGATCTCATCTCGTTCGTGTGTGCATACCGTAGAGGCGTCGTGTTTTCTACGCTAAGGACGACAACAACAGAAGGATCAGATCCATCCTGTTCGTTTCATTGACATCAAATCTCGATTAAGGTATGTCATCTGTCGATTTTATTGAACTGCATAGATCATAGGATTCAATGATTAGTGCGTAAATTAGTGTATGCGATGCATGATTACTGCCCTAATTTTCTAACACTTCCTTCATCTTTGCCACGTGGTTTCGTCTACAGTCGTGAAGCAACAAACAGACTGGAAGGTTGGGCCGGCCGTGATCACACCGGAAGACTAGTAAGACCAAGCATACCTGAAATGGCCGATGAACGTGAGAATCGAGAGACATATCAGAGCCTAGTCGAGGCATCATCAGCTCAGCCAACCCTAGCCGAAATGCACCGTTTACTCATGACCGTCAGCAGGGATCTGGCAAACCTCACGAACGAGCAACAGGGTACCCGGATCCGAATAGAAGAATTATCAGCCGAACGAACTGCACCACCGGGGTTTGATCGACTACCACCGAATCGAGATTCGAACCAAGGACAGTCTTCACAAGTACTCCCCCCAGTTCAAGGAACCAATCCACCCCAAACGGACCCTATCGTAGTTGGTCCCGTTCAAACCGACCCCAACAATCAGAACCAATGGGCCCCGATTCAGGCCCCACTTACCAACAGCAGGAGCCACCCATAGTCTGCCGCAACCCCAAGTACAACCCGGTTTTGACCCCCAATACCAACCATGGCCACAAGTTCCCGCAAAACCCATTCCACCACCGGCCCCAGCAGCCCTCCCTAATGAATACCCAGACATTAACCGACTTCGGGCAGTATATGCAGAATCGGTAATAGCACGGGAACAGCCCGACGAGGTGTCAAGAGAGAGTGAGGAAATGAAGAAGCTGAAAGAGCAGATGAGGGTCCTACAGAAGGGGGTGTCCCTAATAAAAGGTGCAGACGAGATCACGGATATGAATGCCTTCTCCCTCTACCCAGAAGCGAGATTACCCCATGGATTCAAACTCCCTTCCATCACCAAGTTCACTGGAACCATGCCCCCTAAAACTCACCTACAATCCTACATCAGATCCATGCAAGTGTCCGGTTGTGGAGAGCCGGAATTAGCACAAGCCTTTCACATGACTCTCACGAGAGCCGCCCTGAGATGGTTCTTTGGTCTAGAAAGGCATCACACGCAGACTTGGGGAGATATTGTCAAAGAATTTATGACCAAATACGGGTCCAACGAGGATTTGGAAATTACCCGTAAACACCTGGAAATGGCCAAAAAAGGGCGAGAAAGAAAGCTTCAGCGACTTTGTCACCCGCTGGAGGGAGATGGCCTCCCAAATGTCCAAACGACCCGATGAAGAAGAACAGCTGGAAATCATTCAGAAGAACTTCACTCCAGCCGTACTGAGTTGCATGGGAAAGCACGTATTCCCACACTTCAGAGCCCTGTTGAGTATGGGGTCACAAGTAGAGGAAGAACTGGCCAAGAAAGTTGAAACCGATACCAAGAAAGCCGCATACACCGGGAGAAAGACAGCCACTACAGCCGTGAATCAAATAAGCTCATACCCCTATCAACAGAACCCCTTTCAACAACCACAACAGCCACCTCCGATGAGTTGGCCCGCACAAGGAGGCCCTTCGAACACCGAGGACAAGAAAAGGAGAAACTTCTACACCCTCCCCACTACACTGGTAAAAAGTCTGGAGCTGCTCCAAAAGGCCGGACTAATCACTCCACTCAACCCGCGCCCCCCACCAAACCCTATTCCAAATACCTGGAGAATGAATGAGAATTGTGCGTATCATCAAGCTGCAGGACACGACACGGAGCGTTGTTTGGCCCTTCGTCATCGTATTCAAGACCTCATTGAAGCCTGAACCATCCCCGCACCCGGCGGGCCCAATGTTACTAACAATCCACTTCCTAACCATGCTCCACCTGCAGGGATTAATGCCTTGACCACTGATGAAGAAGGCTTCGATCCCGTGGGGCTCATTCGAGATGACCCAACCTACAGGGCACCCATTGTACTGCCAGCAAAGGCTTAAGTTACCCCAGGCCTCAATCCAATAATCGACCAATGGATGGCCAAAATGAACTTCCTACCCGGGCAGGGTTTAGGAAAAACAAATCAGGGGATCTCACAACCACTCACAATCAAAACCAATCCCGGAAAATCTGGGATAGGATGGACCCAGAATAAGAAGAAACAATCATGGAAATCCCAAAACCCCCCCAGGGAGACAATCTGTATGACAGAAACCTCCCCCGGACTTTCAGTTGGTCGACAGAGCCAGAATCGTCAGAAACTTTAGAGGAATCAAACCCGGCATCCCTTTGGATCCAACAAATCACCCGTTCAGGAAGGGTATACCAACCACCACCGGATGCTGAGAAAACACCGCCACCTAAGGAAATAGGAGAAGATATAGTGCTTGAGCAGTTGAAGAAGACCCAGGCACACATCACCATTTGGGGCCTCTTGGTTGCCTCCAAACCCCACAGGACCGCTTTCATCAAACTTCTGGACGAAGCCGTGATATCACCGGACTCCACACCCGAACAACTGCCAAACATGATCGGGTCACTTATAGTCCAAAGAAGTCTGTCATTTTCAGATGAGGATCTGTCTCCATTGGGGAGGAAACACAGCCTGGCTCTCCATATCACCGTCCGAACCCGAGGAAAGATTTTGCCACAAGTCCTTATCGACAACGGGTCAACCATAAACGTCTGCCCCTTGAAGACCGCTAGATGCCTGGGTATCTTGGATTCAGAACTTTCTCCATCCGCCGTGACTGTCAGGGCCTACGACAATACCAGAAGGGCCGTTCTGGGTTCTCTAAAGCTAGATCTCAGGGTCGGTCCCGGAATTTTTTCGGTCGATTTCCAAATCATAGACATTCCCTCCAGTTTCAACCTCCTGCTGGGAAGAGCGTGGCTACACGACATAGGAGCACTCCCCTCCTCCTTGCACCAAAATATCAAGATACCGTTTGAAGGGAACATAATTACCATCCAAGGAGATCCTGAAAGGACCTTGGCAGATGTGGAGTTACCTGTTTTGGGAATCGGGAGCCAGAGCATACAGTTAGGAGGCTTTTCTTATGAGCCTCAAGTACAAACTCTCAGCACTCAGATAATCGAATATCTTCCCCCAGACAATATCCCCGGTCTCAGCACCAAGATTACAAATATGCTAAGAATGATGAAAATACTTACCTGGAGCCGGCCTAGGAATGGGACAATCAGGACTACTTCAAGCCTTGGAACCGGTAAAGAGGTACGAAAGGGAAGGTTTGGGTACCAACACACTGAAGAAGACGATCAGCAAAAAAGGGGCCGAGGGCATCAGTATCCGAGTTTCAGCTCTTTGAACGGATTTTTTGTCAAAGAAGGAGAGGACTTCCCCTTTTGCGGTTTTCAGGAACCTTGGAGAAACAGCGACGGAGAGAACCTGCCGAGATGGGAAATCTTCTATGAAGAGGACCTATATGTCAAAAACAGCATTGAACACAGTTTCTCCACCAAATTAACGATCGGGTTGAAAGAAGGAAACGAAGACAAGACAGACAAGGAGGGAGAAATGATCGGAGATCTTTTCGACATCATGGTTCTAGGGGATGACGAGCCAAGGGATGACCCCGTACACCTGATATACGCTGATCCAGACTACCAAAGGGAAAGGGAAAAGAGTGAAATTGTAAGGGTGAGAGGTAAGAGTGAAAGTAAGGCTAGGAAAGAGCCACTCCTAGATTTACTCTTTAAACTTGTACCTGTAAACACTATTATCAATGAAGAAAACTCTGTGTTGCGTTATCCTGTTATTTGTAATTCTGTAATAGCTTATAAGGAGTTAGAAAGACTGAACGAACACCCGGAACGGGAGGAACAGCGTATACAGAGTGAGGAAGGAGACACTCTCGAAATTAACCTCGGAACAGAAAAGAAAGAAAGGAGGTCCGCATTGGGACAAGTCTGAGTGAAACAGAAAAAGAGGAATTCACACAAACTCTGAAAGAGTACGTGGATGTCTTCGCCTGGTCTTATGCGGATATGCCAGGATTGAACAGTCAGATAGTCATGCACGAGATACATACCAAGCCGGAGTTCAGACCTGTCAAGCAAAAGTTAAGAAAACTTACGCCAGAATGGTCCCTAAAGGTAAAGGAAGAAGTGATGAAACAACTGAGTGTAGAGTTTTTACGGGTGATCGATTACCCTTCATGGTTAGCCAACATTGTGCCCGTTCCAAAGGCAAATGGGAAGGTCCGCATGTGTGTGGATTACCGGGATCTTAACAAAGCTTGTCCGAAGGACGATTTCCCATTGCCCAACATCGATTTGATAATAGATAACACTGCCAACCATGCCCTAAAGTCATTTGTGGATGGTTTTTGCCGGGTATAACCAGATTAAAATGCACCCGGATCACCAGGAAAAAACGGCTTTCATCACACCATGGGGAACATACTGCTACACAGTTATGCCATTTGGGCTGAAGAACGCCGGGACAACCTATCAGAGAGCAGCCACCGCTATTTTCCACGACATGATCCACAAAGAAGTAGAGGTGTATGTAGACGACATGATAATCAAATCAAAGGAGAGGGAAGGTCACATACCAGCCCTGCGAACTTTCTTCGACCGGCTCCGCCAGTATCAGATAAGACTCAATCCGCAGAAATGTGTGTTCGGGGTGACCAAAGGAAAACTCCTAGGTTATGTTGTCAGTAAGAAAGGGATCGAGGTAGACCCCGCCAAGGTTCAAGCTATCCAAGAAATGCCTAAACCTCGTACTGAGAAAGAAGTCCGGGGATTTTTGGGTAATCTGCAGTACATCAGTAGGTTCATCTCTCAGCTCACTCAGACTTGCGAACCCATCTTCAAACTCCTGAGGAAATCTTCACCGGGAGAGTGGAACGATCAGTGCCAGGAAGCTTTTGATAGGATCAAAGAATATCTCTCCAACCCCCCAGTATTAGCCCCACCACAAACCGGACAACCTTTAATTTTATACCTAACCGTCACTGATTCAGCCGCAGGAGCAATGCTAGCCCAGCACCTGACTGATACCCGGAAAGAACAGGCCATCTATTTCCTCAGCAAGAAACTGTCCCCGTTTGAAATGAACTACACACCATTGGAGAAATCATGCACCGCTCTCATCTGGGTAACACAGAAACTACGGCACTACATGCTAATTTTCTCAGTCATCCTGGCATCACGGATTGATCCGTTGAAATACCTCTTCGAGAAACCGGCTCTCTCTCGAACCGAATGGCAAAATGGCTATTTCTACTCTCCGAATTTGACATCACCTACATGACCCAAAGGCCGTTAAAGGCAAGATCATAGCTGATTACCTGGCCCACAATCCAATATTGGGAGATGTGCTAGAAGAAGCCGAGTTCCCAGACGAAACCATCATGAATGTTGAGATCGATGAAGACTGGAAATTGTACTTTGACGGGGCCGCCAATCGGAATGGAAACGGGATAGGTATCCTGTTAGTCTCTCCAGACCAAACTCACTCCCCGGTATCATATCGCCTGGACTTCTTCTGCACCAACAACATGGCTGAATATGAAGCCTGCATACTCGGGTTAGAGATCGCTCTTCAAAGGGGTATAAAGAGGATACAGGTATACGGAGATTCAGCACTAGTGGTTCACCAGGTTCTGAAAGAATGGAAGATCAGATATGAGAAATTAGTCCCTTACCTCGCCCGACTGGAGGATATCGCGGGAAAGTTCAAGCATACGGAATTTTACTATCTCCCTAGGTGTAGACACCCCGATCCGTGACCCCCGCAAGAACCCTAAACGACCTACGAGACTACTGTTTTTGGAGCCCGGGACCCACCCGAGCATCCGAAACTACCCCAGGGGGGTTTGTTGCGCGACAAACCTTTTTTTATGAAGGATTGTCGCACGACATATCACATTGTCGCGCGACAATCATTGGAATGTCGCGCGACAATCCCGACTATGTCGCGCGACAATCTCTCTCTGCACCCGACCAACCACTTTCTGACACATCACAGTGTCAGGACCCATCACTTCAGCCGCTTGTCGCGCGACAATCCCACTATGTCGCGTGAACAATCCCTCTCTGCACCCGACCAACCACTTTCTGACACATCACAGTGTCAGGACCCATCACTTCAGCCGCTTGTCGCGCGACACATCACTTGCCTTTTTTGGGGAAATGTCGCGCGACAACTTCTTCCCCGAGCAGTATAATAGGCCAACACCCCTAAGGGTTAGAGGCGCAACTTGATCTTCCCCGAGCTGGAAAATCTGGAGCTTTAGTCTGAATCTATTGGAAAATCAAACATTCGATATTATCATCTTATCTCTCGAATTCGAATTATCGAATCTGAAGAAGGAGAAGATTGTTATCCCGGAGACCTCGACGTGTCCCGTCTCTGGAATCGAATTCTCTCGGAAATAGTTTCGGAGATCTCGTCTCTGCCGTATTAATATTCTTTCTTATTATTATTCTCGTCGGGAAGGTAAATAAAGTTTCTTCTCGTAATTAAATAAGATATTCGCATGTTATTTTATTGTAAACTTTTAGAATTCGATCCCCGTCCTGGTAAGCGAAGTGGCAACGTGGTTGTGTTAGATTCCTAACACGCTCGAAAAACAGTCTATCTGTATACTTGTTTTATTTATGTTATTTTGTCCACGTTTTATTTGAATAAACTTATTGCCAAGTTAATAAATAAAGTCCTACCGTTTTCAAAACAAAATGACCCTTGTTTTATTTATGTTATTTTGATAAAACCATTTGCAAAACCAGAAGAGTAAGTATGGGTATTATCCGAATAAAATTCTGTTTTCAAAACCCCGGACTGATACGACTTATTTCTAGAATTGGAATCAACATATCCAAAAGTTCTTCTCTAAAGACTGTGACGTGAATTGATAACTCTCCCCCAAAAAGTTTACTAGTTCCATATTAAATCATCCCCGACAAGATCCGAACTTTTACAAAAGTAATCACAATCGAGAAAACCGTCATTAGTTCTGAGGAAATAATACGGGATACCTCTTTCAAAATAAAAGGTTTTGTCATTTGTCAGTATTTACATCTTTCAATAAACAAAAATCAGAACTCGGAACACAAAGGTTTTATCCCTTTTCCTCCCTTTCCCCCCAAAAATTAGGGTTTCAATTAAAAAGTAGTGTAAAGCATCCATAAGTTTTTCAACATCGAATAAACATATAAGACCACTAGAGACCGAAAGGGCGGAATGGATGCTTACAACCTTCCCAAACCGTAATATAGTTCCCGAACCCTATAGAATCCTGGTTTCGCAGACAAATGTGTAAAGAAAGGCTTATCTGTAGCCTTTCCCCTTACACAACCCTTTTTGTCCGTTTTCTTTTTGTGTTTTCGAAAACGTACTGGCGACTCTGAACGAATCCCTTTGCATCTAGAATAGACGTAGGGACACATGATAAGAATCATCAAACAACTCCAAGCAAATGGAGCGACGGAATCCGTTCCGACACTTCAGACGCCCAAACGAACGGGGACGAGACCCGGGGGTCGCATTTGCGGATTCTCACACTAGGTCTCAGAACAGTTTTGCCGACGCACTGGCAACCCTGGCATCTATGATCGATATCCCGGAGGGGATGAAAGAAATAACCCTTACGGTACAAAAGAAGTCAGAACCAGCACACTGCACGGCCTTGGTAATAGAGAATGAAGGGAAAGGGGATCCAACCACTTGGTTTTACGATATCTGGAACCTGCTGAAGAACCATCAGTATCCTGAGAAAACAGACAAGAAAACACGGGTCACGCTCAGAAGATTAGCATCAGGGTTCATACTTTGTGCCGGAAGATTGTATAAAAGAAACTACGACGGAACTCATCTTCAATGCCTCACCGAAGAAGAATCAGTCAGAGTAATGGATCAGATACATGGGGGCGATTGCGGACCTCATATGAGCGGACATACACTTGCCCGCAAGATCATCAGACAAGGTTATTTTTGGTCTATTCTGCAAATCGACTGCGCTAATCACGTACGCCGTTGTCACAAGTGCCAAATTTATGCTAAATCCCAGAAGCTTCCTCCAAAAGAGTTGTACACCATGACTGCTCCCTGGCCTTTCGCAACCTAGGGAATCGACGTCATTGGGAAAATCTCGCCCAAAGCCAGCAACGGCCATGAATTCATACTAGTGGCCATCGACTACTTCACCAAATGGGTAGAAGCCGAGTCTTACCAGACCCTCGATGCCAAAAAAGTAGCCCGATTCATCAAAAGGAATATTGTTTGCCGATATGGGGTCCCACACGAGATCATCTCAGATAACGGCACCCACTTCGAATGAGAAGCTAATACCATCATGGAAGAATACGGTATTACCAGACACAGGTCTTCGCCATACAGGCCACAAACCAATGGGGCAGTTGAAGCCGCCAACAAAAATCTGAAGAATATCCTAAGCAAAATGACCGACACCTGTCGAGACTGGCCAGAGAAGTTACCTTATGCATTGTGGGGATATCGCACCACCGAGAGGGTCTCCACAGGGGCAACCCCGTTCTCTCTTACATACGGGATTGAAGCAGTCCTCCCTGTTGAATTAGAAGTCCCCTCCCTCAGGGTAATACTAGAAAATCAAGTCAATGAACTGGAATGGGTCCAGGCACGTTATAACGAGCTAGCCCTACTAGATGAAAAGAGATTGAAAGCCGCATACCACCATCAGGGGTATCAGAAGAGAATCGCTCGAGCATTCAACCAGAAAGTGAGGACTCGGGGTATCAACGAGAACGATATTGTATTGAAAGAAATTCGAGAACCGGCCAGAGATCCGAGGGGTAAGTTCGGGCAGAAGTGGACAGGGCCATACATCGTCAAAGAAATCGATACAGGAGGTGCCGCTATACTCACTGATTTGGATGGGCAGTTACTACATTCACCAGTCAACATGGATCGACTGAAGAAGTATTATCAATAGGTGTGGCATGTAATAAGAACTACGTAAACCTGAGCCCCAACTCAAAACTTTTTGTTCTTTGTAAAAATCAAAAAGGGGAACGTAGGCAACCTGAGAAGTGACTTCAGGCCCGGTTTAAACTTTGTAAATAAATTTATTTCCCGCAAGCAGTCCCTCATATATTATTAAAAGGTGGTTCAGAACACCGAAGGTTACAAAGGAGACATAACAAATACGAAAGAAACTAATCCCTAGGGGTTGGCCACACTGGGTCCTCAATAGCCAAATCGATCCGAGCTTCGTCCAAGATCTGATATGCAAAGACAATGTTATCATCAGTAGCCTCCGTATCCATGAACCGGAACCACTCCATTTGAAAGGGGTCGTCGATCAGTTCTCCTTCCAGAGATTGCCAGCAAGAGCGGATGATATCAGTCCGGAGGGGCCGGGTAATACCAAAACGGCATAGTTGAACTGACGAGTCAGTCGAGCACGCCACATCCTCTCTACCGATAAAGAAACATGTGGGGTCACAAATTTAGACTCAGAAGAGAAGTTGTTCAGACCAAGGGGAACCTCCTGAGGAATGTTAAACTGCCGAAAAAGACGCCCAGGGAGATAAAAGGAAGTGAACCAGAGCCCGCGGAGCCGAACGTAGTTCTGACCCCCAGTGCTAAGTACCATCGCCCTCAGCTTCCACCAAGGAATGTTCCACCGGATAGCCCGAAAGTTCTCCGAAAACCATACCGTCCAATCAGAGGAAGACATGGTCAAAGCACCAAAGAGAGGCCGATGGAAGAAATGAGTCGGATTGTCGAGCCGAGCTCCGTTGAAACCCACCGATCGAAAGCGCTCTAGCAGCCACATGTATAGCAGACGTGGACTCCCCCGGAAAAAGGGCGAGGCCCCCCGTTGAACATCATCAAGACCATTCAGGGTCTCTGCAAGAATGATCGGCACTATAGACTCCCCATTTCTAGCCTGGTAAATCAGACTCAGGATAGTCGGATCAACACGGGAAGAACCCGTCACCAGCAGCATATCAGAAACCAGGCAAATCAAGGCCGCTGCAGTACGCCCCACGCCGTAAGGGGCCCTATCTTCATAACGATGAAAGAACCTCACCATTTTATGGAGGTCAAGAAAACCATCGGCAATGAAACCATCACAGGCCGCCGGGGGAATGGCTAACAGAGCAATTAACATGTCACGGGGACCGATTTCTTCTATGGGAACTGCCATCGGGAGACGAACGTCAGAACGTAACAGCCAGGAGAACTCCTCATAGGTCGGGCAGAGCTCATCTAGTCCAAAACGGAAGAGATGGTCCGCAGGACTCCAGAAATACAAGGCACCTAACAGAAAGGAAAAATCGACGGGACGATGGCACCAACCCGCTAAAGGACTGAAGGCACCAAAGTTCAGACCATTTTCAGAAGATATCAAAGCATCTCTAGCATTGACATAAGAAAAATCAGATTTTGTGCGATAAGAAGACATTTTTGGAAAGTGTGGGGATGAAGGAAGGAAGATGGGTGTATTTATAGCAAAAAAAAAAAGAGGGACCTGTACCTGTTTGTCGCGCGACAAACTCATATCCAGGAGGGATTGTCGCGCGACAAACCCCTTTGGGGTCACCCTAATTTGGTTTTTTCTTACACATAACAGTCATTTTTGCCAAAAGAATCATTTTTTAGATGCTTTCTTGTTCTCACTTTGCTCTTTGTTTATAGGAAAAATATCACTACACTACAAGGTATGGCTTCTAAATCACTGACTCTTATATATATATCTTTCACACACAGAGAATAAAAGTATAATCAAACGCAGATAAAGATATTTTATAAATCCTATAAAAAAAACAGTTTTTAAATATCTGTCTAAACATGTCTAAAAATAAATACATATCTGTCCAAAACTAACACTAAATGCAGAAAGGAAAAACTAATCTACTCGGGCGCGTTTTGACACGCTCCCACTATCGCCCGAACCCTCCTCGGGAGTAAGATCAACAACTGGGACGCCATGAACAGGAGGAACTGCCGCCTGAGAAGGCCCCGTGGACTGGACCGGTGCCGTAGGACGGATCACCGACGATCGGGAACGCCTGGAAGTCCGACTAGTGCTCCTCCGAGAATCCGTCCGGGCATGAGAGGAAGTCAGGGGGTCGTCCGGCCATAAGGAGATGTCGATAGCCCTCTGATAATCACGCATGTAGGCTGGAGGGTCTCGACCGACATACTGGAGCAGGTTCCAGCTGTAGAGGTACTGGGCGTGCCAAGCCCGTAGATCTGCCACCCGAACACTCACCCGCTGTAAAAAGACATAAGATAAAAGAATCAGCACAATCAAAATAGATAGATATAGATGTAAGGGTATCAAGAGAAGTTGAAAAAAGTACCTCGTCATCAGGGCGACCACCCAGATAGTCAAAAGTATCCTCAGGAAGAAGGTACTCCGGGACGGGATATCGACGTAATCCAGCGCCAACGTAAGAGATGTCCCTGGGGAGTGGGGGTAGATCTACCCACGGAATAGATAACCCCGCCGGAACACCAGCAGAAGTGGACCCGCCCTCCTCACGGATCGGGAACAAGGGAGGCCGGGATGAAGAACCCCCCCAAACCTGGAGATCGGGCAGGAGGACCCATGACAGTCGCCGGAACAGGAGTCAACGTGGCGTAGGTACGGACCCCCGAGGATCCACTATGGCCGTCGCCCTCAAAGGAGGTACCCCACTGGAAGGAGTAGCCACCGCAGTTGGAGGAGTCCGCCCGAACTGCTCATAGTCTGCCCCAAGGTCCGCAGGCTCCCAGGACCTCTCAGACAATCCCGCTCTCCCCTCAGCAGCCTCAGCAGCAGCAAAAAGGACCCCCGGAGACACAGAAGGGCCGGTGGGAAACTCGAAACCCTCAGTACGCTGCTCCCTCACAGGTGTCGCCTGAGGCGACGGCTCCGGAACAGCTGTCGCATCACCTCCCTCGCCCTCTGGCCGACCATCGCCCTCGGCCGCAGCAGGAACATCCCTCTCTCCCTCAGGATCCTCGTCCTCAGAATCCGGAATGTTGTCCCTCTGATCGGGGACAGGTGGCAAGTGACCAGGAACCGCCCTAGCTAAATGGGTCTGTCCCCGTATGTAGTTGGGATCACCTCCCAGTGCCCGGTACCTCTCATAGAAGACCCGTCCCCGAGTCCCCTTCGGCTCCCTCATCAGATAACGGGCAGCAAAAACGGGGTAGTCTCCCTCCTCGACGAACGTCTGGAAGCCGAGTCCGTCGACCAAGGCCTGCACCGTCACCGGATCGATCTCGCCCGTCCGCCTCATCAGAACAAGAGGGAATAATGGAACACGAGGCCACTGGGACGGCGTGTGCTGGCGAATGACCCTCTCGCTCAAGTAGAAGAGAAGGCCGTACTCATCCCGGATAAGCCGCCTAGTCCTCGAGGCGGTCAGGGCGAGGCCATACCCATAATGGGGACTCAGATCACCCCAAGGGGCCCACTCAACCTGAAAAGAAAACAAGTTTTTTTATTCTCAATAATTTATATATTCTATCTAACTATCAAAGAGCAAAAGAACTAAAATATTTACCTGCTCCTCCAACAGGTCGTGAACGGCAGTAGCTCCGGTCTCCCGAGTCCGATATACATAGGGAGCCTGGTAGTTCCCCGCAATGAATCGGCGGAGAAAAGGAAACTGGTCCTCGTTCTCAACGAGGAGATCCACCTGGGCACGACCCAGGCGGGTATAAGCAACAAACCAGCTCTGAAAAGGAAAGATAAAAGAAATCAGCAATGATCAACAGGTAATATGTAAAGAACTGAAGCAAGGACAAAAGGACTAAAGTATGTACCTCCCACAGCAGAGAAAAGCCATTGAGGTTCAGGGCTAAATGGCGAGAGACCTGGTCCATGGCATCATAGAGGACTGCAAGAATGAAGCCTCCCCAGTCATAGTCAAACATGAGGCTGAAGTCCCGAAGATAGGGCAACCACCAAAGATGAGCCGTGTCCCCACCACGAGCCTCGAATAAATCATGGAGTGTCAACAGAAGAAGGACGCGGGCATACTGGCGCGCCTCCTGACGGGTCATAGGAACCCCTGAAGCAAATAGCCGAGCTCTCTCTGTGGCTAGCCGCGTAACTAAGACACCCCGAGGAATCGTATCACCGGAACTCCGTCGCTCCGGGAACCATCCAAGCGCACTAACAATACCCTCTGCCGTCAGACACAAAGGGACATCGATCTGAATGGGGACCCCCCCCAAAGGAATCCCGGTCAGAGCAAAAAGATCGAGGGGTGTCATCGTCATCTCACCCCAGCTCCAATGGAAGGTATGAGTAGTATCCCACCAATGGCAAGCCAGTGCTGACACCAAAACTGCCGCCCTAGAAACCCGCTCTGGGAGGGCGTCGAAGAGGGAGCCAAAAGGAGTCGCAAGAATCAACTCCTGGACAGGGGCCGGTGCCCGTCGCCACTCCGAAGATATAGTGTTGGGAGAACCCCAACCCCGGCCAACCCACTGCAGACAAGAGAAAGAGATATTGGGTTATAGGGGTAAATTATGTAATTTTCCAAAACCTGAGGGTACTTTGGTGTAATTATGAGAGTTATAGGGCTATATGGGTAAATTATGTAATTTTCCAAACCTGAGGGTACTTTGGTGTAATTATGAGAGTTATAGGGCTATAAGGGTAAATTATGTAATTTTCCAAAACCTGAGGGTACTTTGGTGTAATTATGAGAGATATTGGGTTATAGGGGTAAATTATGTAATTTTCCAAACCTGAGGGTACTTTGGTGTAATTATGAGAGTTATAGGGCTATAGGGGTAAATTATGTAATTTTCCAAAACCTGAGGGTACTTTGGTGTAATTATGAGAGTTATAGGGCTATAGGGGTAAAATTATGTAATTTTCCAAACTTGAGGGTACTTTGGTGTAATTATGAGAGTTATAGGGCTATAGGGGTAAATTATGTAATTTTCCAAAACCTAAGGGTACTTTGGTGTAATTATGAGAGTTATAGGGCTATAAGGGTAATTTTCCAAAACCTGAGGGTATTTTTGTGTAATTATAAGAGTTGTAGGGCTATAGGGGTAAATTATGTGATTTTCCAAACCTGAGGGTACTTTGGTGTAATTATGAGAGTTATAGGGCTATAGGGGTAAATTATGTAATTTTCCAAACCTGAGGGTACTTTGGTGTAATTATGATGGTTATAGGGCTATGGGGTAAAGTATGTAATTTTCCAAACCTGAGGGTACTTTGGTGTAATTATGATAGTTATAGGGCTATAGGGGTAAATTATGTAATTTTCCAAACCTGAGGGTACTTTGGTGTAATTATGATAGTTATAGGGCTATAGGGGTAAATTATGTAATTTTCCAAAACCTAAGGGTACTTTGGTGTAATTATGAGAGTTATAGGGCTATAGGGGTAAATTATGTAATTTTCCAAACCTGAGGGTACTTTGGTGTAATTATGAGAGTTATAGGGCTGTAGGGGTAGATTATGTATTTTTCCTAAAATCCTAAAAGGTATCACAGGTAAAAGTATGTGTTCGCTAAAAATCGGGCGTTATTCAAGGCAGACATGCATACTAACATTATTGAAAATGAAATACAGGAAACGACAAGAAACAGAACAGATAAAGAAGACATACCAGAGATCGACGGCGAATCTCGTGAGAGACAGGCTCCATCAAGAGCCATGGGACATCTGGGACTGGAGCAGCTCGGATAGCATCTCGATAGACCACCGCTCGACTGCGGTCTATCCCATCCTCATCGTACCAATCCAAGTCCGCCCAGTCATCATGATGAGGGCTGCAGCGGAGAACGCCCTGAGCGTCAGTGAAGGTGACCTCCTCCTGGTCACCCTCCAGTCTGTCGGGATAAGCAGGGTCCATCAGGTATAGGTAGGATATATGAAGAAGGCCGGAAAAGTCGAAAACGCGACAGAGCTTCCGCGCTAGGAACAAGAGAGAAGGAGAGTTAGAGAGAGAAAGAGAAAGAAGAGAATGAGGTGGAATGAGCTCAGCAGGAGGCTTATATAGTGGGTCAGTTTGTCGCGCGACAAATGGCCACATTGTCGCGCGACAAAGGGCTCCCCACCAAAGTGTCGCGCGACAATCTCCCATCCCCCCTGATTTTTTGACCTTTTTCTTATTTTTACCTCCTGCAGGAGGACTTCCGAGGGGCAGTTTTCGAAAAGATTGCTAAAACCGCACACCCATGATAAAGATTTCAACGAGCAAACTTCCAAATCATCTCCCCGAAAAATGCGAGAGCGGAATGCCACGGTTAAAAGTAGTCTCTGATCTCACAGAAGGACTGAGACCATCAATTAAGAAAAAGCAGAATAGCGAGATAAGACGGGAATAGAAAAAATTGAAAGAGTAGAAAAGAGGAGAAACCCGCATGAGCGCCCAAAGCAAGCGAGAGAAACAGAAATGTAGAGTGACAGGGAGAGCCACACCAAAAGTGATAGCTAGGCCAAAAACGGCTCAGGGCTTCGTTTTAGGGTGAGTAAGGCTCCTGATCACGACAAAGGGATGAAAGACTCCTGGTCAAAAAACAGAGAGGGCCAGGAAAAGTCTTTCCCAAAAGAGGGAGAAATAAGGGCATCGAAAAACAGAAAACGATGTTGGGCCCACCAAAAAGAGAAACTGAGAAAAGAACAGAGATCAGAGATTGGACTTTTAGACAAATTTTCTTTTCAGCACGATACAGAAGAGATGGTTTGGAAAATCCTCGAATCATCACGCTGCGGAAAGCAAAAGAAAATCGAAAACTGCCTTCTGAGAAAAGTACCCTCACTCGAGGAAAACATGAGAACAAAATTCAAGAAAGATATAGGAAAGCGGACATTCGGATAAGATTAGACCTCAAGGAGCTCTTTTCACCCTCACAAAAACTTCTCTCTCTCACTCTAGCAGTCTAAAGAGAGACAAATCAAATTTTAACAAAAATCACAAACACAAGCCCTCTTCAGAGGCAAAATCACAAGCCCTCTCCAGAGGCAAAAGTTACTCATGAAAGTCCTCCCAGAGGCATTTTTTCCTTCTTCTTACAGATCTAGAAGCCCTCCCAGAGAGGCACAACGGTAGTCCTCCCACCTGAGGCGAAGCCCTCCCAGAGAGGCACAACGGTAGTCCTCCCACCTGAGGCGAAGCCCTCCCAGAGAGGCACAACGGTAGTCCTCCCACCTGAGGCGAAGCCCTCCCAGAGAGGCACAAACGGTAGTCCTCCCACCTGAGGCGAAGCCCTCCCAGAGAGGCACAAACTGTAGTCCTCCCACCTGAGGCGAAGCCCTCCCAGAGAGGCACAACGGTAGTCCTCCCACCTGAGGCGAAGCCCTCCCAGAGAGGCACAACGGTAGTCCTCCCACCTGAGGCGAAGCCCTCCCAGAGAGGCACAAACGGTAGTCCTCCCACCTGAGGCGAAGCCCTCCTAGAGAGGCACAACGGTAGTCCTCCCACCTGAGGCGAAGCCCTCCCAGAGAGGCACAACGGTAGTCCTCCCACCTGAGGCGAAGCCCCCCCAGAGAGGCACAAACGGTAGTCCTCCCACCTGAGGCGAAGCCCTCCCAGAGAGGCACAACGGTAGTCCTCCCACCTGAGGCGCAATGGTAGTCCTCCCATCTGAGGCAAGTGGAGCAAGTCAAAGCCCTCGAGAGAGGCAATGAGGTAACAAAAGCCCTCTCCGGAGGCAAAACCAAACACGAAGCCCTCTCCGGAGGCACTCACAAGCACTTTTTGCATAAACACTTCTTTAGAGTTCATGCGGGAGCCATGGATCATGGTCTCTTCCAGTCGCCTCAATTCATTGCAAGCAAGGAGCTTGAGTCGAGAGGGTCTGTAGACACCCCGATCCGTGACCCCCGCAAGAACCCTAACGACCTACGAGACTACTATTTTTGGAGTCCAGGACACACCCGAGCACCCGAAACTACCCCGGGGGGGGGGTTTGTTGCGCGACAAACCTTTTTTTATGAAGGATTGTCGCACGACATATCACATTGTCGCGCGACAATCATTGGAATGTCGCACGACAATCCCACTATGTCGCGCGACAATCCCTCTCTGCACCCGACCAACCACTTTCTGACACATCACAGTGTCAGGACCCATCACTTCAGCCGTTTGTCGCACGACATACAGGAATGTCTCGCGACAAACAGATATGTCGCGCGACACTTGCCTTTTTTGGGGAAATGTCGCGCGACAATCTTCCCCGAGCAGTATAAATAGGCCAACACCCCCAAGGGTTGAAAGGCAGCAACTTGGATCTGGAAAATCCGGAGCTTTAGTCTGATTTTGTTATCAAGCATTTTATATTATCATCTTATTTCTGAAGAATTATCGAATCTATTCTCGACACTCGACGTGTTCTGTCTCTGGAATCGAATTCTCGGAAATATCTGAAGAAGGAAAAGATTATCATCGCCGGAAATCTCTCCGCCGTATTATATTTTCTTTCTTATTATTATTCTCATCGGGAAGGTAAAAGAAGTCTCTTCTAGTATTTAACATTAAATATCTGTGTACTTGTTTTATTTTTGTTGTTTTGTCCACATTTTATTTGAATAAACTTATTGCCAAGTTATAAATAGTCTACCATTTTCAAAACAAAAGACCCTGATAAAACTATTTTCAAAACCAGAAGAATAAGTACGTTATCGTCCGGATAAAATTCTGTTTTCAAAACCCGGACTAATAAGACTTATTTAGGAATTAAGAATCAACATATCCTGTCTTCTCTATAGACTGCGACGTGTCTGATAATCCTCCTCTCAAGAGTCGTGATTCCATATTAAATTAGTCCCGATATTAGATCCGAACTTTCACAAAAGTAAACACAACACGAGAAAACCGTCATTATCTGAGGAAATAATACGGGACACTCTTTCAAAATAAAAGGTTTTGTCATGTGTATTTACATCTCTTCAAATAAATAAAACATCGGATCTCGGAACACAAAGGTTTTCATCCCTTTCCCGTCTTCCCCCAGAAATTAGGATTTTCATTTGAAAAGTAGTAGACTGTTAGTAAAAGCATCCAAGTTTTTCAACATAGAATAAACATATAAGACCACTAGAGACCGAAAGGGCGGAATGGGTGCTTAACACCTTCCCAAACCGTAATATAGTTCCCGAACCCTATAGAATCCTGGTTTCGCAGACAAACGTGTAAAGAAAGGCTTGTCTATAGCCTTCCCCTTACACAACCTTTTTGTCCGTTTTCTCGTAAAACGTACTGGCGACTCTGAACGAACCCCTTTGCATCTAGAATAGACGTAGGGACACCCGATATGAATCATCAAACAACTCCAAGCAAATGGAGCGACGGAATCCCTTCCGACGCTTCAGACGCCCAACGAACGGGGACGAGACCCGGGGGTCGCATTTGCGGATTCTCACACACACGCTTTCTTAGAGTTCTCGCGGGAGCTATGGACCACGGTCTCTTCCAGTCGTCTCAATTCCTTGCAAGCAAGGAGCTTGAGTTGAGAGGGTCTGTAGACACCCCGATCCGTGACCCCTGCAAGAACCCTAATGACCTTCGAAAAATACTATTTTTGGAGTCCGGAACCTACCCGAGCACCCGAAACTGCCCCGAAAGGGTTTATTGGCCAAACAAACCTATTTTTAAGCGGAATTGTCGCACTACAAATCAGTATGTCGCGCGACAATCTCTCTTATGTCGCGTGATAAACCCTTCTGACACCAGACCATCCACTCTCTGACACATCAGTCTGTCAAAAATATCACTTCAGCCGTTTGTCATTGTCGCGCGACACTTGCCCTTTCTGGGGAAATGTCGCGTGACAATCGTCCCCGAGCAGTATAAATAGGCCAACACCCCCAAGGGTTCAAGGACAGCAACTTGGGATTGAAGAATTATTGGCTTATATCTAATTTTCTAGTCTTTCATCAAGCATTCTCGATTATCATCTTATTTCTGAAGAATTATCAAATCCATTCTCGACACTCGGCGTGTCCCGTCTCAGAAAAGGAATTCTCAAAAATATCTGAAGAAGGAAAAGATTATTATTGCCGGAGATTTCTCTGCCATATTATATTTTCTTTCTTATTATTATTCTCGTCGGGAAGGTAAAGAAAGTCTCTTATATTATTTAACATTAGATATTTGTGTACTTGTTTTACTTCTGTTGTTTTGTCCACATTTTATTTGAAAAAACTTATTGCCAAGTTACAAATAGTCTACTATTTTCAAAACAAAAGACCCTGATAAAATCATTTGCAAAACCAGAAGAGTAAGTACATTATCGTCCGAATAAAATCCTATTTTCAAAACCCGGACCGGTAAAACTTACTTAGGAATAAAAAACCTGGTATATCCTATCTCTTTCATAGATTGTGATATGTCTGGTAGAACTCCCCTCAAGAGTTCTAATTTCATATTAAATTAGTCCCGATACAAGATCCGAACTTTTCCAAAAGAAGTCAGAAACCATCATTATCTGAGGAATAATACGGGAACTGTCCCTAAAATAAAACAACCTTTTGTCACTTGTATTTGCATCTTTAAAAACATTGGATCTCGGAACACAAAGGTTTTATCCCTTTTCCTGCTTTTCCCAGAAATTAGGGTTTTCTTCACTTGAAAAGTAATAGACTGTTAGTAAAAGCATCCAAGTTTTTCAACATAAAATAAACATATAAGACCACTAGAGACCGAACGGGCGGAATGGGTGCTTAACACCTTCCCAATTCGTAACATAGTTTCCGAGCCCTATAGAATCCTGGTTTCGTAGACAAACGTGTGAAGAAAGGCTTATCTGTAGCCTTTTTTCTTACACAATTATTTTGTCCGTTTTCTCGTAAAACGTACTGGCGACTCTGAACGAACCCTCTCGCATCTAGAAATAGAATATAGGGACACCCGATATTGGAAATATTAACACATAGAAGCAAGTGGAACAACGAAATCATTTCCGATGTTTCAGACTCCCAACCTGAGGCTGAGAACTTGGGGTCGCATTTGCGGATTCTCACACATGTGTACACGTTCTTTTTATACACATAGATATTTAAGTTATTTTTAAAAGTATTTAATACATGAGTAAGTATTCCAGTAACAATGTAATTAACTTTCTTTTTAACCAAGTGATTGCAAATTCAAGCCCCATCAAAATTATTTTTATTCTTTGTGAAAATAATATGCATCGGAGCAAAATTGAAACACTAAATTTAGTGTCATAAGGCCAATTGTGGTGTTTCACAAGTGTAGGATACCTTGTGCTACTTCTACTTCCTCAGGCCATTATGTTATCTTCCAAGTAAAGTGGATTCCTCACCAAAAATCAAAGGAAATAAAATTAACTACCCCACTAATTGAGAATTAACAGGGAAAAAAAGAAGTGAAAAGCGTATATATAAATCTACTCTTTTTCCTTCAAGAACAAACAACTCAAAATGTCAGCAACACATATAATTCAATCAAATAAAATTAACAGGCTATAGGAATTATTTATATGAAATCGAGTCATTTGCTATACTATTTCTTTTATGTTACTTAGATAAATAAATAATCATATTATATTATTAGACCGTAATCTGTGTCAAATTCACTATCTAACCTTAAAAAAATATGTTAAATCTTAGTCACACAATTTTTATTCCTTATACATTTTTATGATTAAAAAATCATTATCCTTTATCCTATCTTCCAAGTAAAATGGATTCCTCACCAAAGATCAATGGAAAGAAAATTAAATTACCCCACTAATTGAAAATTATCAGGAAAAAAATAAATTAAGAAGTGAAAAGCGTATATATAATCTACTCTTTGTCCTCCCAGAACAAACAACTCAAAATGTCAATAACACATAGTTCAATCAAATAAAATTAACAGGCTATAGGAATTGTTTATGTGGAATCGTGTCATTTGCTATACTATTTCTTTCATGTTAGATAAATAGATAGTCATGTCATATTATTAGGCGTAATATGTGCCAAATGCAATATCTAGCTTTAAGAGAATATGTTAAATCTTAGCCACATGATTTTTTATCCGTAATATATTTTTATGATTAAAAAAGCATCACATACCCTTTATTATATAGATAGCAACAGCATGCTAGTGATGAATTAGATTAGAAAAGATCCACAACTAGAACAATTATCATATACAGATCGAAATCAAATTGAACATTGAAATTTAAGAGAAAGAATGCAAACATAAATTCAAACCAAACAAGTACCTACAGATGAAGAGAGAATCGTGTGTTGGTGATTTATCTCTTTCTCCTTCATTTTCGAAGCAACTCGATCTCTTCTCGATTGTTGAAAATCAAAAATTGTCCCTGAAACAATTGTAAACTACCCTGAAATTTCGACAAGCAATCGTAATGCCTATTCAAAGGTACAAACAATGAAACAAAAAGTCAATACAAATACAGAATAACAAGTACATGAACAAGAATATGCAATAAAACAAAATATCTATTTCAAACTCTGTGTTCGTAAGTGCTGGTCCAAATTTCAATAAATGTTACATTTATACATGCAAATGTGTATATAGTTGTATACATAATTACTAGACACAGAAACCCCCTTTCAAATTTACTACATGCCAATGGCAGTTATAATTTGCTTGTGACTGCTTTGGACAGTCACAACCTAAAGTATGCTTAACATTATTACTGTTGGAGCTTTGTGACTATCACAAATATGTAATTGCTAATGATAGTTACAAATTTAGTAAAATATAAAATCACAAAATCCTATTTTTGGTGTAGTGTTTTATCAAAATTTTAATCAGGATATAGATGTTATGTAGGTGATACATATTTTGCAAAGCCAGATGCAATTTTTTGTCAACCCTTTTGTGATATTTCACCATGAAGGTCATGTCGTCCCTAAATTAGGTAACTAGACAAAATCCTTTAATTTGTTCATTTTCATATAATATGAACTTTTGTTTCTTTTTATTTTTAATGTGAAAATTTTTAGACAAATATCAGAATTCTTGTGTAATCAGTTTCAATTGTTTTTAGATGAGGAAGGCTTGAAGGTCATGTCGAGCTTTGTTGATCGAGAAGATTCAAACTCTTTTGTAGAGAATTAAACTTTTAAACAACTCAAATATTTAAGTATCGATTATATTTGTTGCATTTTATGTGTAATAATTAAAAATTGGTGTGTTGCCATGTCTAACAAAGCGGCATATTATCCATTAATAATAGTAAGTACGATTTAAACTGCAAAATATAACTAATCGAGATACGTAAAAGTTAATTCACATACTGTCTGGTATAAATTAAATCAAATAAATAATTAAATTAAAAAAATAATCAAAAAAATATTTTTAAAACAAGAAAAATAATAACATGTGCCTTTAGGACATACTAAAGCTACTATAAATGAAAATAATAAAATATTATATTAAAATTTGTATTATATTTAATATATGTTAGAAGTTAATTGTTTTAAAAAATAACTACTTAACATTTGTTTTTAGAAAACGCGTTAACATAACTCTTAAAACAGTTTGTCATATGTTGAAAATGTAACTACAATATTCTAACTTTTCAATAATCTATATATAATTTTTATTTTTTTTATTATGTGAAAAGAAAGCCCAAGAAACTACAAGGAGAGCTGGCTGAGGTCAAACTGTTGTCAATTTTTATTTGTCTGAATCCCACAATTCAGACTTCAGAGTTTACATAATTTTTCCCTCCCTTCCCTACCGGCAAATCCCCGTAAACCCCCATCCTCTCCTAGTCCCTCCTCCGTCAGTATCACTGCCATTTGCCGGTAAAATCGTCGTTGAAAGCACGCACCAAAATAAGCATTAAGCTAATGATCATCCAAACCACACCCCACTCGCCACGACACGTGCCGCCCACTTTAGCACTACATAAGTGTCCCAATCTCATCGACACACTTGAACCCACCAAGTTGACTTCAGAAATGACCGCTGACAAATTAATATCACCTACATCACGAGCTACGTTCTCCACCACATTAGCTTGATGATTCTTCTTCGGAAACCTGCAATCCGAAGACTTGTGACCTATTTTACCACAATTAAAACATTTGCCTTAAAACTTAGGCTTAGAGATTCCTCACTTAGGACTCATTTGGATCCTTTTTCCCTTCGATTTTTTCTTTGAAGTTTGGCCATGTTCAACCACATTAGCCTTAGCCTCAAAATCGTTACCATTAGTACCATTACCATTTCTTCATAATGTATCTCATGCAAAATGGCTCACAACAGTTTTAGAATCAACCATCTTTAAAGTCAAGAAACCGGCCAACAATTTCTCAGTTTTTTCGCGCCGCAATGGTTTTAGGCTTATATTTCGGCCTGTGATTTGCACCCCCCCTGCGGGCCTGTGTGCGCGAGAGAGAGCCTCTTATCTTGAATCATTTAATAAGGCATTCACTTGAGCTTAATTATAAACCTATACAACTTTTTCCATTTTTTCAATATGGGACTACCCACTTTCATTTGCATTTGTCCATTTTTATTTGCTCACTTTGGGTGACAATTTCTCATTCACCCTTTAACCATTTTGAGCATATAAATACACGATTTTGATATACTCACGTAGAAGAACACGATTATATTGAGAACTTTCACAACCGAGTACAAAGTCTTATTACAAATTTACCCTTAAAATAGTGAAAAATGTGTTTTCTTATATCCATTTTCTAACAATTCTCCATTAAAAGCGAGATATTACAATCTCGGTCACACAATCCACGTCATAGATTTAATAGTTGACTTATTTACAATAAAGGGGGGATGACAAAAAGAAAGTGAAATGCGTCTACTCCATTTAGGAAATCAAAGCAAGAGATGTATATAAACTACTTGGTTTACCAAACAAAATTATCTCATGCCTTTTCCTGTTGACAACTCAAATGACGAGTCTTAATATAATAAGTTATGATTTTAAATCACTAACGATTTTAATTATTAGGATTAATCTAGTGAGAAAAATTTACCCTCAATTAGTAGGAAATTTTGAGTTCCAATCTTAAATTGATATATACTAAAAAAAAAAAGATATCACTGACAATTTTCAAAACAACATCTAATATTAATGAAAGTACAATAAAGAATAAATATAATAAGTTATTAAGTCAATTAAGCCATTTAACTAGTGGATTACTAGACTAAATTATTATAAAGTAGTTTTCGACTTAGGCTAAAAGCAAAATTAATGGGGTAAATATAAAATATTAGATTGTTCACTAATTTTTAAAGTATAAAAACCTCCACAATATTAAGCTAAATGCTCATGTACTATTTATTTTATGCTAAAGAGAGATATCATATGTTAATAACTTGAGAGATTACATCAAGATTCACAAACTTGTTTATCTTTTAGCCAAACAAAAAGAGCATGAATAAACTTAGCATGACTCCTCATGAATGGGCCATAGAATGCACTTTCTTCCTATCGATAGAATATCTTCCCATGCGATTATGAATAACAACATGCACTAACTTTTTTTTTTGGGTCATATTAACGTGTGCTCTAATAGCACATATTAAGTACCTATTTTTGAAAATAATTAACTCACAACATGCATTAAATATGGCACAGATTCTCATATAATATTTTATTATTTCCATTTATAGTAGTTTTAACATGTGCACTAAGGGCACATGTTATCATTTTCAATCTTTTTTTAAAAAAAAAAATTTTAATTTAAACAATATCTAAATTTCTTCCTTTTAACTATGAATAAAAAAAATCTACCCAAAATCTCCAGGTACATAACTCGAATATGAAATTTCTCCCGGATCTAATGAATATATACGTCCCCAAGTAAATTAACCAACTTGTTCGTGAACATGCACATCCATAATGACACCACCTATATACAATTGTATCATTCAATTGTTGTCTGACATGTACAAAGGAATTAATATTCAACTACTGGATGGTCCAGGGACATTAATGTTGAGATAAATGTAATCAACTAAAGCATATATAATTTCTTTTATCTGCTTCACCAAATTAAGAAAATACCACCATGCTGGGGGACAATGATATCGATTTTATCTGCCCACCCAAAATTTATAAGTCGACAATCTCAAGAAAATATTTGATACAATAATTCTAACTATAAAATGTTATTACAATTTACAAATTTAACCAAAATGCAAAAAATCGGTGACATAGATAAATGTGGTTATATAAGAAGAGAGAAATACACATTTTTTAAAGAACTAAGTGAATATATATATAGCATGTTATTGTTATAACTATTGTATTAAATATTTTCTCTAACACCATATATACTTTATGCGATTAGTTAAATTGAGGTGAGAGAAATGCATACTTTTTAAGGAATAATGTGAAAAATACTTTTTACTTTTTGCTATTGAATTGAGATTAATTTTTTTAAAAAAAAGAAGATCGAAGAAAATTACGGTCCAATATTATGACTTTTAATTCAGGGTGATTCTATTTTCACCCCCAATAATACTTGGTCTCACTTATATCCCTCATTCGATCTTTAAGTACTGAGAAATGGCATGTTATTCCGTTCTTGAAAATTGAATATAAGCTTCTTACTCAATGCTTAGAGGCCGAGTAAGGTATTGTCAGACTTATACTCGGCCTTCAAGAACCAAGTAATAAATCTTTACTCGGTGTTCATAGACCGAATAAAAAGTGAGAGTAAAATCATCAAATATTATTGATGGAAATAGAATCACTCTTAATTAATTTGAGATGGATGGAGTTTTTAAAACTTTAGGGATGTACTTTTCAAGAAGGTTTTAGTTAGAAAGATCGATGCAAGTCCTATTAGGAAAGAAGTGTGAAAACACTATTGATCATTTTTTAAGAAAGAAGAAATAAAAATAAAGGACCGACGTGATGTTTTAATGATGATATATATACACAGTAAACTTGAAAACAAAGCATTATCATCGATGATTGCTAAGGGGGCTCATTTATTACTTCTCAACACTACTGAGATTAAAATAATTGTATTAAAACATTTGTGCAAATTAACTTTGAAACTAATATATTTATTATAATTTATTAATTAATTTAGTTTAACATGATTTAATATTGGGGCAATTAGTATTACACCCCTCCTTTCTAAACTAATTAGTTGTAAGGACAAGTAAGATATAGATATTAGTATCTAGTCCTCATTTCCTTAATTCTCCTAATCCCCTAATTATTGAGCTGTTCGAAAGACAGAATTACCCATATGTCTTAAATAAGGAAACTACCATTGATTGATCTTTTTATATATGGATGTTTTTCAAAGATTACCTACCATTTAAAATTACAATTAATGTATATATAATTAGGATATATTGTTCAATAAAACTAGCTGTTAAAATATTAATAGATTTATACTAATCCTACCGTATATATATATACATATATATACTCAATAAAATCTTTAAATCAGATATAGTTATTAAGCAATAGAAGTTTACAATTATATCTATTTAAAACATATACATAAAAAAATTATCACAACCATATATAATTGTTATAAAGGAACAAACCGATACATGTGATCGTTATATATAAGTTTGAAAAATAACTAAAATGGTGATGTTATAAATATTTTTCATTGTAAAGTGAAATTAAAAATAAGTTAATTGA
Organism: Lonicera japonica; assembly: GCA_021464415.1. Taxonomy (NCBI): domain Eukaryota; kingdom Viridiplantae; phylum Streptophyta; class Magnoliopsida; order Dipsacales; family Caprifoliaceae; genus Lonicera; species Lonicera japonica. Next base: position 28,569,550 of record CM038466.1, read on the forward strand.
TTTAAAAAATATCAAAAATACAATAAATATTTTATTGAATATGCTATTTCGTCGTAATATGCTTCGATATATTTTATATTCAAAGATATTTCGTATATTATAATACAAACAGTTGTTGTATTTGGTATTTGTATATGTTTGGTTTGTCATCTCTACGTTAGAAAAATGAATCAATATTACTGTTTGAAACGTCTTTTTTTAAAATCCTAAAAATAATAAAAGGAATAATAATAAAATATTAATTATAATAATAGACATTAGAAATGTGTAGTAGTACCTTGAACCATGCCGACTTTCAATGGATGAAGATTAACTGTTTTGAAATAACCAAACAATTATTGCAACCCTTCATTTTTGACTCGTCACATCGGAAGACTAACCGTCACGACCATTGGACAATCATCAACTGGTTTAAATGGGTTTAATACTGTTAATAATCATATCCAAATAATGAAATAAATCTGTTGGAACAATTATGTCTCATAATAATAGTAGATCTCATAAGAGATTAAACTTTTTGCCCTCATTCTAGAACCAAATAAACGCCAACAGATGAATAAACAAACATCCCTACCAGGGTTGAGAACGATGAATACACCATTAGACAAGCGATGCATGATGTAAACATGGATGTTGACTTAGAGGATAACGATGATGATAAATTCGAGAATACATACGAGAATGGAGATGAAAGTGATGAAATGGGAGATGTAGACAATAGGACACTAAACATGGCAATGGGGTGGATCATAAGGAACTGCCTTATGTGGAGGACATGATTTATCTAGAGAGAGAAGAAAATGAAGAACTAAACAACTCGGATACATTTTCTGGTGGTGACAAATATATCGATTATAATGAAGATCAATCGGAACCGGGTGACGATGATCTTTAAACGCTCAGCTCCTCCTTCGAAAATTCGTATCCTAGAGATTGATGGTATGGTTTGAAGTATGTAATTAGGTTTTTCATTTTCAAAAAAAAGATTGCTTCTTTGGTTTTGATTTTGTGTTATAGTAACTTTTTGTTGAAAAAAACATTGTGATATTTTTTGTTTTTTTAACTGCATATGTCATGCAGGTTTTTAATTTTACTGATTAATATCATTTACTTGTTATGGTAATGTTATATATGGCTTATTTATTTTATAAAAGTTCCTTAATTTAATATTAATATGTGATTCACCGAACAAGTAAAGAAGGAAATTTTTTTTATATTAGTTTTTTTTAAGAAAAAAAAAGTTGAATGAAATAGTAATAAGTTATTATTGCGTATGTGCTAACAAGTTTTAATTTTTTTTGTTGTATTTTGGGATGTGTTATTCATAATAATAAATATACATGTTTTGGCAGTAATATATGGGAACTGGAAAATACATATGGAGTGATATTCAAATTTTTGAAATCTATTTTAATTTGTTTGGGAAACGGGTATTGAAATAAAGAAATACATTGTAATTAGTAGCTTATAGGTGGTAAAGTTAAGTTTTGTTAATATGTTCTTTTATCGTTAAGAAATAGGTGCATTGATTTGTTGTCATATATTAAATGGAATACAATCAAAGGTCTTTTTTTACCTGTATAGCATAAAATGGGATATAACTATTTACCAAAATTTGAATTTTAATATTTATTATACCCATGATTCATGCTAATTATTACCTAGATACTAATATAACTAAATTGTACCCACGATTCATGCTAAGTGGTTGCACAAATCTTTTAAACTAATATGGTATAATTGAAAATGGTAAATGGTACGACCTTTAAATGCACATTAATGGTGACATTTAATTAACCTACTTGTTACATTATTAATAAATAATTATAACATATAAGAGTTCAACACGGTTTGATGAGAAAAAAGCTGGAATGGGTCTTTATTCCCCCATCAACAATTAATGCAAATTATCAGTTAGTGATTTCTCAAAAACATTTAAACTCTTGCGAAACAATTATCAATTGTAAATTGTATAAAAAGACATATAGATATTTTTAAAAATATACATAGAATATCCGTTTGTTATCCATAAAAATTGTGATATAATCCTAATTTTAATATACATATATTATAAATTAATTTTTTAATTGATGTTTACAAAATATTTGAACATATACGGCCAAACTATGATATGTAAATGTATACATATAAAAATTGTATATAAAAATTGAAGAGATACAACAAATAAGTTGTTTATGTAATTGTTGACAAAAATATTAGAAAACAAGGATTTAGCCCTTATGATTTAAACTATTTAGTGCTAATGAATATATATTTACTAAAAATATATACATATACTTGATTTTTCTGTAAATATACACTGTATATTAACAAGGTTTTGTGTAACTTTTTTCTGTTGCAAATTGGACAGATACATTTTGACTATACAAAAATTGAACAGCTTTAAATATTAGTTTATTTATACAATTACGGTAATAATATGTACATATACAAATAGTTTATATATCTTCTGTAAATAATACATACAAATACAAATAGTTTATATATTTTATTTGAAAATATATTTCTTTATTAAAAGATATACTATATATTAATAAGGCTTGTCTAACTTTTTTGTTGCATGTTGAGTAGATGCAACGAATAATTTGTTTATATACTTAGTAAATTACTATATAAATTATATACCATACTATACATATACAAATATCTTATACTCAATTGTAAAAAATATATACAGATACAAAAAGTTACAGATACAAATAGATTATATATTTTATTTAAAAATATATACAGATACATATTTTTATTAAAATGTATACTATATATTAATAAGGCTTGTGTAACTTTGTTATTGCATGTCAAACAGATAAAATGGATAGTTTATTTATATAATTACTATACAAATTATATACCATACTATAATACAAATATCTTATGCTCATTTGTAAAAAATATATACAAATACAAAAAGTTTTCAAAATATAAATATGATATATTCATATACAATGTTTTCCAAATATATAAAGACAATTTTACGTATAAAAATAGCGAACGGATATGACTATTAACTTGTTTAGAAAACTATAAGTATTGTAAAAATATATAGATATACAATTTCAAAATATAGTTATTTTTTAGAAATCAACAAAATAAGATGAAATTAAATGTTTGAATTTTAATATATGGTTAAAAATAAATCAATCATATTAATATAAGATTAACATTCAAAATTTGTTTATAAACACATATAACTGTACCAAACTGATTTGCCTAATTACTTGTAGCATAGATAAATATTTAGTTTGTAGTTCAACTATATAATATATTTAATGTTTGTGGTGCTAGCATGTAGTTTATAAAACATATGATTTGTAAACATACTATAGATTAATTTTTATAGCATATATGTGTATATATATACAATTTATCAAATATTAATTTACTAGTCTATTAAGGTATGTTACAATTAACTTAATACATCTATAACGAGCACTTTTATTAAATATATCAGGCTGTAATCATAAATATTAACTTAATATTACTGTATGATTGCAAAAATATTTACGCTATATGTAACAACTAACTCAATAACTCTAGATGAAATGCTTGAGTGAAGTATATTGTACCAGTAATAAAAAAAACGCCTAGTATTATCATATAATATACCTAGTTTATTTGTTAGAAGGTTAACAATTGATAAGAGATACAATTGACTTAATAACTATATATGAAAGACTTATGTGAAAGTATACATGAAAGATTTATTTTGGTATAAGCTAGGTTCAAAATTATAATAAACCATCTAAAACATTACTAGCAAAATAAAAGAACTCAATAATACCTTTTTGTAATACCGTGAATTGCTACGGCAATAAAAAATATAATAATACAATATGATATATTTAGATATCATTTTTTTTAACAATTTAATACTACACTTCTATAATTGCAAGGGGGGTCTAGGTTTTTCGTGAGGGGTAGAATGATGTAAAAAGGAAACGCGAAAAATTTTAGTGAAGGGATTTGCCCTTGACAACTAATGAGAATTTATTGTCGCGAGATTAAAAAAAACAAATAAGTCATACTATTTTTTTTGAAAAATAAAAACATTTTTACAAAATTCAAAATTTAAATGTCACAATAATTTAATGAGATAATGAGTTATATGGTCTCGTTCCGTAATGTTTTATGACTCTAAGGACGGATTCATGTTTAATAAAGGGAAATAGTACTAATTTTATAATTTTGTTTTACAATAAGGACACTTTTCATAATATTAATTTATTTTAAGAAAAATGATAAATGTTGATGGACAACAATACCCCAAACAGTGCCTCTCTCTCGCTCACTCACTCTCGTCTCTCTCTCAGCCCATGAGCAATTGTATTATATTGATTTTAACTCCCTCTTTCTTTCTATTTGTTAAATCTAATTCCTATATTTGTCTAATCTAATTAAAAATAAAATTACCAATTTATAAATGGAAATCTCCTTAGCCTTTTGAAGCACCATAACAACAGTCTTCTTCAAATCAGAATCCCCGTAAGGCACAACCTCGACGGCTTCTGCAGTACATCGATCCATATATATATATATATATAAATTGAGTGGATGATGATCTCAGCAATTACTAGCAATTAATTCCCCAATAGTATCAAGTTCATGAAATATGTATACATTTACTTCAACTGTTAATTATTATTAAGAGAATTGGTGCTAAATCTATTTTAGCACCATGTAAATAGTTATTATATTCTGGAGAACTGGTGTTAAATCTGTTTTAACACCTTAATGTGTAGAATTGGATTGGTGCTAAATCTGTTTTAGCACCATGAATTTTGTTATTCTCTATTTCATATTGGTGCTAAAACAGATTTAGCACAATTAGTACTAAAACCACCTTGATGTAAAGCATTGGATATGTGCTAAATCTGTTTTAACACCATGAATTATGTTGTTCTCTGTTTCGCATTGGTGCTAAAACAGATGTTGCACCAATTCTGATGAGACGTGACATGTTATAAGGAAGGGGTATTAGTGTATGTTTTGTACAGTATCCTTAATTTACACGAGTAATTTGTAAGCGTCCTTTATAATTATATTATTATTAGAACGAGCCCCTATGCCCAATTGCCACTAGTTTAATTAAATCAGTATTTACAAACGTACAAGAAAACATAAGAAATGGTAAAATTGGAAATTATAGAAGAGAAACTAAATTTATATTAAGGCGAATTTTATAATTTAGATACAAATAATACATGTTATGTATAGTAAAAAAAATAGTATTGCTAAAGAATTACATATAATTTTAAACAATAACTAGTATATGCAATATTTATCTTGAAGGTTATTTGATAGAAAATATTTTTGTTAATAATTAGTTTTTTATTAACTTTATTAAATATATTTATATTTATATTAAAATTAATATCAAACTATTAAAATTAATATCAAGCTATAACGAGTGTACCTTTATAATTGATTTTGAGGGTTTCTAAACATTAAACATTACTTACAATAACTTTATAAAAAAATCCACAAAAACATAATCTTTCCACCAAACTTGTTCAAACAATAAGAGTATCATAAATTTTGTGTAGCAATTATAATAGAGAATATATATATATATAATGAATATTGAAACAAAATATCTAAAAGTTGAGCTCTTGTTTTGTCGATCAATTAGAAATTCACAAAGTTGTACTTCACATCGTCCAATTGATTTTCGCACTTGTTGGAGATCTGTGACTTTTGATCTGCAAAAAGTAAAAAAAAAATAATAAATAATTTGTGAAAAGAAAGAACATATATATATAACTATAATGTATATATTAAATAGCTAAACAATTTCGGAACGATATAAATTATTCATTATCTAATAATATATATTAGAAAACTAGGAATTTTAGCCCTATATATATTTATTGTATATATCTATAAACATGTTAACATGCGTTCTAATTATTTCTCAAACTAGAAATTTTATAATCTATTTGATAACTGATATTTTTAACATGTATAAACATGTAAAACAAGTATGGATATACTTACAACATATTTACCAACTTTCAGATAAAACATATATATTTTGTAAAAATGGTCAAATAATATAAAAACATGTATACGTATTATATAACAGTTATTATATATTCTAAAAATAAAATGTAATTATGCAACAGATATATAATTGAAAAATCAAATCAAAGAAATATGAAAATGTATACAACAGATAAATATATATATATATATATATCAAATTAAAAATATAAAACAGGTATGGATATACTTACAACATATTTACCAACTTTCAGATAAAACATATATATTTTGTAAAAATGGCCAGATAATATAAAAACATGTAGCATATTATACAACAATTATTATATATTTTAAAAGTAAAATATAATTATGCAACAGATATGTAATTGAAAAATCAAATCAAACAAATATCAAAATGTATATAATTATGCAACAGATATGTAATTGGAAAATCAAATCAAACAAATATCAAAATGTATATAATTATGCAACAGATATATAATTGAAAAATCAAAGAAATATGAAAATGTATGCAACAGATAAATATATATATATATATATCAAATTAAAAATGTAAAACAGGTATGGATATACTTACAACATATTTACCAACTTTCAGATAAAACATATATATTTTGTAAAAATGATCAAATAATATAAAAACATGGATGCGTATTATACAACAGTTATTATATATTTTAAAAATAAAATATAATCATGCAACAGATATATAATTGAAAAATCAAAGAAATATGAAAATGTATGCAACAGATAAATATATATATATATCAAATTAAAAATGTAAAACAGGTATGGATATACTTACAACATATTTACCAACTTTCAGATAAAACATATATATTTTGTAAAAATGGTCAAATAATATAAAAACATGTATGCGTATTATACAACAGTTATTATATATTTTAAAAATAAAATATAATTATGCAACAGATATATAATTGAAAAATCAAAGAAATATGAAAATGTATACAACCGATAAATATATATATATATATCAAATTAAAAATGTAAAACAGGTATGGATATAATTAAAAATGTAAAACAGGTATGGATATACTTACAACATATTTACCAACTTTCAGATAAAACATATATATTTTGTGAAAATGGTCTAATCATATAAAACATGTATGCATATTATACAACAGTTATTATATATTTTAAAAATATAATATAATTATGCAACAGATATATAATTGAATAATCAAAGAAATATGAAAATGTATATAACAGATAAATATGTATATATATATATAAATATATCAAATTAAAAATGTAAAACATGTATGGATATACTTACAACATATTTACCAACTTTCAGATAAAACATATATATTTTGTGAAAATGGTCTAATCATATAAAACATGTATGCATATTATACAACAGTTATTATATATTTTAAAAATATAATATAATTATGTAACAGATATATAATTGAATAATCAAAGAAATATGAAAATGTATATAACAGATAAATATGTATATATATATATAAATATATCAAATTAAAAATGTAAAACATGTATGGATATACTTACAACATATTTACCAACTTTCAGATAAAACATATATATCTTGTAAAAATGGTCAAATAATATAAAAACATGTATGCGTATTATACAATAGTTATTATATATTTTAAAAATAAAATATAATCATGCAACATATATATAATTGAAAAATCAAAGAAATATGAAAATGTATGCAACAGATAAATATATATATATATATATATCAAATTAAAAATGTAAAACAGGTATGGATATACTTACAACATATTTACCAACTTTCAGATAAAACAAATATATTTTGTAAAAATGGTCAAATAATATAAAATCATGTATGCGTATTATACAATAGTTATTATATATTTTAAAAATAAAATATAATTATGCAACAGATATATAATTGAAAAATCAAAGAAATATGAAAATGTATACAACCGATAAATATATATATATATCAAATTAAAAATGTAAAACATGTATGGATATACTTACAACATATTTACCAACTTTCAGATAAAACATATATATTTTGTGAAAATGGTCTAATCATATAAAACATGCATGCATATTATACAACAGTTATTATATATTTTAAAAATATAATATAATTATGCAACAGATATATAATTGAATAATCAAATCAAAGAAATATGAAAATGTATACAACAGATAAATATGTATATATATATAAATATATCAAATTAAAAATGTAAAACATGTATGGATGTACTTACAACATATTTACCAACTTTCAGATAAAACATATATATTTTGTAAAAATGGTCAAATAATATAAAAACATGTATGCGTATTATACAATAGTTATTATATATTTTAAAAATAAAATATAATCATGCAACAGATATATAATTGAAAAATCAAAGGAATACGAAAATTTATACAATAGATAAATATATATATATATATCAAATTAAAAATGTAAAACATGTATGGATACATTTACAACATATTTACCAAATTTCAGATAAAACATATATATTTTGTAAAAATGGTCTAATCATATAAAACATGTATGCGTATTATACAACAGTTATTATATATTTTAAAAATCAAATATAATTATGCAACAGATATATTATTGAAAAATCAAATCAAAGAAATATGAAAATGTATATAATTATGAAATAGATATATATAATTGAAAAATCGAAAAAAATATGAAAATGTATACAACATTTATATATATATATATATATCAAATTAAAAAATGTAAAACATGTATGGATATACTTACAACATATTTGCCAACTTTCAGATAAAACATATATATTTTGTAAAAATGGTCAAATAATATAAAAACATGTATGTGTATTATACAACATTTATTATATATTTTGAAAATAAAATATAATTATGCAACAGATGTAATTGAAAAATCAAACAAATATGAAAATGTATACAACACACACACACACATATATAAATATATCAAATTAAAATTATAAAACAAGTATGGATGTAAAAAATTTATATGTTGTATAAAAACAGATATAATATATGCTCATATTTGCAAACTTTCAGGTAAAAACATATATATTTTGTAAAAATTATCAAATAATATAAAAACATGTATGCATATTATACAATAGTTATTATATATTTGAAAAATGAAATATAATTATACAACATATATATAATTGATAAATCAAAGAAATATGTAAATATATACAACATATATATATATATATATATAAAATTATAGATAAATATATCAAATTAAAAATATAAAACAGGTATGGATATAAAAATTATATCTAGTGTATAAAAACAGATATAATATATACTCATATTTGCAAACTTGCAGATAAAAACATATATTTCTTTTTGTAAAAATGGTCAAATAATATAAAAACATGTATGCATATTATACAACATTTATTGTATATTTAGAAAATAAAATATAATTATACAACAGATATATAATTGAAAAATCAAATCAAAGAAATATGAAAATGTATAAAACAGATTTATATATATATATATAATAATAATAATTATAGATAAATATATCAAATTAAAAATGTAAAACAAGTATGGATATAAAAATTGTTACAAAATGAAACCACAAGAATGAATAATTCAGAAATTTCGCCCACGCAAAATGTGAACATAGCTGCATTTAATTTGGAAACTTAAAAGTTATCAATTAAAACACACATTTAAATCCCATAATCACAGCCAACGAATAATTGTATATTAGTCAATTAATAATTGTGTACATATATATATACACACAATTAATGAACTGCATTTAAAAGGTATGTTACACATCATATACCGTTTTTAAACGTTTATGCACATAATGTACGTGGCTATTAAATACTTTGCAACATATTAAATATTTATTGTATATTGAACCATATATATTAATTGCAACGGTAATTTGTATACATTCAAAAACTATATAAGTATATATTTCGTTTTTTTAGCATGTATTTATCTAAAATGTCATATATAAGATAATATTAGTATCTATAATGTACGTACAATAAGTTAAATATACGTGCATATATTATTTTTTTTAATCGTATAATTATCTAAAAAGTCAGACGCAAATTAATATTGGTTTATTACCATAAAAGCAAAATCATTAATATCAAAATAAAATCCTATAATCTCTCAATCATCAAAAATTTCTATAAAAGGTATCATGGGCAAATTAGACATTCTAATTTTCACATACAGCTCGACATTTAATAAATTAACCCTATTTTAAGAAAGAATTCAAAACAAGGGGTGCAATCCTAATAACACATCTTGTGTAGTCCTCACCCCTAATATGTTTCAAAAATAGGGGTGTAATCCTAGTTTTCTATTTAATATTTTATAATCTAATCTAATTCAATTTGATTTCAAAATCTGATCCAATTCAGCACGTTATATTAGATTGGTTCGAAACCAATTTCCTTTGTCTAAGGATTATTTAATTTTCAACAACATCCAAAATAAATCCAATTAATTTCGCAATGACCAAAAAAATAACTAAAAAAGTTCCCTTCATTACTAGAATAAAAGTATAAATTGAGTCATTCCTTATTAAAGTCTAGTTCATTAATAAAATAAAAGAGAAGTAAACTAGGATTTCCCTATTAGGATCTTTTATATATGTAGTAATAATAAGGTGTAGTGCAATATATATTAATAACTTAGTGTAAAATAATAACCAATTACGTAGGAACAAGCATTATTTTTAATTGAGGTATGATTGGATCTGTTTGATATTGGTTTCGCCAAGATGATAACCAAACCGATCCAATGTTTGGCCAGTTTTCTAAAATGCAAACCAATCCAATCCACTAGTTTCACTGATTCCAATCAAAATTGTATTATATTGAATTTGATCGATCGATTTAAATGCATTGGATTGAATTCTCACACCCCTACTCCATTATATTTGATTATTTCAAGAATTTTGGTCCAATCAGTTATACATATATTATACACCATAAGATTTTATTTATTTATTTTTTTGGTAGAACCATAAGCTTTTATTATACTATATATGTAAGATATATATTTCAAATTGAGTGGGTCAGCGTGTCGGCATGGCCTAGTCGTCTGGCCAGCATTGAAGATAATTGGGAGAGATTTATGGTTTTCAACAAGGCATATATCAGAATTTAATTGTCTGGGAGGATGAAATTTCAGGCCTTCATATTTTTGTTTATAATCGGTTAATTATCTTCTTGTTTGTTCTCTACTTGATCCTTAGGAATCTACTCTTCGTGTTCAAATTAATACAACCCCACACACAACCTCCATCTCCATATATATATATATTGTGAGTGATGCAATAATGGTGAGTTAGCTTCCCGGCCACCCTAAATCTTTCAAGCCAAGACCATTTCACTCTACAAATTTAGCAATCCAATATAATATTAAGGTTTTAAAAAAAGAAAGAAAGATATGGAACATCATCCAATAGTGAAGAAACCCAAGATTTTGTGCCTCCATGGACATGGATCAAGTGGTGCAATTTTGGAAAAAGAGATTTCACAATGGCCAGAAAGTGTGCTCGGAGAGCTTGATTTAGTCTTCATAAATGCACCTTTTCCATTACAAGATAATAAGGGCAACTATGATCCTCTGCATTTTGAATGGTTCCAAGCGAATGAGGTATTTTTATCTTTTTTAAAAAAATGAAAATCTCTTTCTCCTATCTATATACATGCATATACATATAATAAAATGTATATACATAATTATATATATTATTTGTGTTCTTTTTTATTTCAGCCTTCGCTTTAATTTTAACTATTTTTGTTGTGAGAAAATTATAATAATAAAAAAATGTGCTCTAATGTTAATTTATAAACAATTGTAGAATTTCACCAAGTACAAGAACTTTGATGAGTGTATTGAATACATTGAAGATTGCATGGTAAAGCTTGGACCTTTTGATGGTGTGCTAGGTTTTTCTCAGGTACTTTATATTATATTTTGTTCTCAATTTTGTGTCTTTGGAACACATATATATATATATATATAATCATTTATATAAATCTGGATCGAGTAAACAAACAACCAAATATATATTGCATACGTAGGTTTAATTTCTCTTTCTTTCTTTCTTTCTTTTCTTTCTTTTCTTTTTAGTTGAATTGTCGGGAGTGATTCGAGTCGTCAGGTTATATATATATACTTCAAATTAATCTCTTCTTTAGTCCACCCATTGCATATTTTTATCGGTTGTATTTGTGTGTTATACTTTTGTGAACTAACCCCTATATAGTAGAAAACTTGGGAAAAATCCCCGCAGGTGTAAAAATATTTCATAGCCAATAGCGAATGTGATTTAATCTGTGAAGGAAGATTAGTCGAAGTGCGTAAAAGCAAGGTCAAACACAGCTCGATATAAACTAAAAAAGTAAAACACATGAAGAATCTTTCTAAAAGAAATTCCACTGACAATAGTGTTTCTTATTTTATTTTTAATAAAAAAAAATTATTTAGGCTTACCGTTGAGCCTACAAATGATTGAAAAATCAAGGAGTTGCACCAACAAAAGTTAACCTGAATATCGCTTGATTTAAAACCATAAAAAAATATGTATATACACTAATATACGTGTACAGGCATTCTACATTTGTGTAATAAGATATTTAGTAATTATTGACATAATTAGAAATATATTATAATATTTGGTCCAATGGTTAATAAATGGGTTCTCTCTTGATCATAAGAACCCTATTTTCTTCCCCCCCCTCCCTCTCTCTTATAGTCAAGTGTATTCGTGTACAACTTGTATTAAAATATATATATATATATATTAAAAAATAGTGGTACACGCGTCCTAATTACTCTATCATATATTAATTTAATTAATGCATTTGTCAATTTTAATTGAAATCGAGATCAAGAGCATCTCCAATAGCAATGTGCAAAATTGATGTGTAAAAACATGTGAACTAATAAATAATTGACATTTGATTGATAAAAAGTTGTTTTACACATAAATTATACATATTCTCATTTTTGTTCCAATGGTTCATACTTATAATCTTGTGTAAAATTATGATGTATCAATTATATGGAAACACATGGAATATATAATATTCAACATTTTTTATAAATATTTTTGATTTATAATTAAATAGTCAAAGTGGGTATTGATTTAAAGATCTTGATGAGTAAAATTCAAATATGCAAGTTTTATTACAAAATATATTTTAAATTTTTAATTATACTATTTTAAATTTTTTGTAAAAAAATGAAGAGAGAAAATGATGAGTTGGATGTGTAAACTACACGCCCATTTTACATAACAACATTGGAGCATCAAAAATTATACTCAATGTTTAAATTTTATACACATTCTATGTGACATAGTTTACACATGTACATTGGAGATGCTCTAAGTCTCAAATAGGGATCAAGAGATTTGAGTTGGGCCTCTTTTATGAAATGGATCCAGATCAATGTGGGAGTGGGTCAACTCTCGATTCGGGTCTTCCGGGTCACTTAGCACTTTGAAGTGAACATGATCGTTACCATAAATGTCAAAAAAAATAAAAAAAAATTAAGGGGCAATTAAAAAAAAGGGCTTATTAGAGAAATATTTTCACACTAAAGTCAAGGAATATTTTTTTTTTTAAATAAAGGGCCTATTTTTTATTTTATTGATAATATGACATGTGTCTTTTTCTTTTCATTATAAAATGACATCCCAACCCTTAAAATAAACTAAAAAATACCAATATGCATTAAAATATGGACTGCAATATGAACTTTGCAGTCTATATTTCACTGCAATATGAACTTTGCACTCCATATTTCACTGCAATGTGAACTTTGCAGTTAATATTTTTAGTGCAAAGTTCATATTGCAGTCCATATTTGACTGCAATATAAACTTTGCGGTTCATATTTGATTGTAATATGAACTTTGCAGTTCATATTTCACTGCAATATGAACTTTGCAGTCTATATTTTTTGTGCAAATTTCATAAAAATGGGTAATTTAGGTAATACATAACATGTTTTTATTAATTAAATGATATTTAAATTTATTCAAATACATTCATTTAAAATATAAAACAAAATAAGCCTCTTACACTAATTACCAATTAAAAATAGGCCCTTCATTCAAAAAAATATTATTCATTGGATTTTTGGTAAAAATCAATGTATAATAAGCCCTTCTACCTAATTTCTAGAAAAATTAAAAATACTCTATTCAAAATTTAAATGTCCACTTTCTTAGGAAAACACTAATAAATCAGTATAAATAAAATAAATAGCATTAGAATTAGCACGGTTTAATTTGGGTAATTTTGTTTATATCTACAACTTCTTGCAATTAATTCGTATTGTTAAGTTAATCTGCATTATTTATTAAGTTAATCCGCAGATTGGGATAGGCTTAAAAAAAATTTACTTATTTTTTATAAATATTATGTTTCATAATAATTAATGTTGAAATATCTACTAAACATCATTATTTAGTATTTATAGTTTCTAAGAGCTTTTATATTATTTTTGAGAAATATAGGGAGCATTTTTATCAGCTGCTTTACCAGGAATGCAAGCACAGGTATATAGCCCGACACTCTCACAGTCTCATACCCTATGCAAAAATTAATTTAAAAATAAAATAAAATAGAGAATTGGGGCTAATTTATTTCATTTTATTTGGGGAAAATACATTAAATCCCCTATAGTTTGTTGGTTAATAAATCAACTCTTAAATTATTTTAAATGACGCTAAACTCTCCTGTAATGTTGCTGCCTTTGACTTTATCTCAACTCGGTTACAAATTGTCAGATTTTCAAACAGGAGGACCAACATAACATTACATAACTAAGTAAATTGTCATAAATATCCCAATTCATCCATTCAAACACACAAATGCTAAAAATGACCCCCTTTTAATTAATATGTTTTCTTCTTTTAATCTCTCTTTCAAAATATTTATTCTCATTTCTCTCTCATCCCTTTTTTCATTTTCTTGTCTCATCAACTTTGACTTTTATTCTCAGCATTTAAGGCATCCTCTCTATTTCTTGGAAAAATGTTTCTTTTCTAATTAATGGTGGGTTAAATGTAATTTATTAAAATAAGAAAGGAGTAATGTAGCCCCCTCTATTTGAAAATATGTGGGTTTATAACTAGGCAGGCTAAAGTAAAAGGCGGTAATAGTACAAAAAGGTTTAGTGTCATGTAAAATAATTTAGAAGACAATCCATTAACTCGACAAAGCACAAGAGAGTTTAATAGCATTTTCCATTTTTGGTCAAGCTTTTCAAAAATTAATGCAAACTATTTGATTGCAGGGAGTGGCTCTTACTAAAGTTGACAAAATTAAATTTGTCATAGTAATATCAGGAGGTAAATTTGGAGGGTTCAAATTTTCTGCTCCAAAGCTAGCTGAAAATGCATTTTCTTCCCCAATTCAATGCCCATCTCTCCACATCATAGGTTGGTTTTGTTTTGTTTTGGGGTTTTTTTTTTAGTCTATATACGTCAGTCCTATATATTAAATACATTTATCCAGTTTTGTTATATCCACAAAATTACTAAGTTATTCTTCTCGCACCTAAAATTACTACAAAATAATGTTAATAAAAAATTTGAACTCATGACTTTAAGTATAAAAAACTCATTTAATTACCACTAAATCAAATATAACTTTATCTTTTTAATGTGATGACTTCCAACTATCTTCTTAAACACGCACGACGTGCCCATAGAATAGTATATATAAAGCGGGAGTAAAAAGTTTGTAGGTCTATAAAATTACAAATATCTTTTATACTTCGAAATTTACAATGAAAATAATACTTAAGCAGTTACTTGAACCCATGACCTTAAACTTAAATAACACATGTTATTACTACTTCACTAAATTAATATCATTCGATATGTTCATTTTGTTTAAAAATTTTATACATAATATGTCCAAATTAGGTGGCTATATCTTTTTCTACTTAATTGGAGATATAAAAAGTATATATGGTTATTAACACGAGATTAACAGTCTAGTATTTATATATAATGTTTAGTAACAATTTTGGATGTATGGAATTTTTAGGATAGTTTATATAAATTTTGATTAATTTTGGAGTACTGATAGAGTATTAAAGTGAAGTGAAAATATATACATGCCTTGTTTAAATAGGTTAATGTTATGCAGGTGAGACAGATATTGCAAAGCCGTCTGCAATTGAACTCCTAGCAGCATTTGTGGACCCTTTTGTGATATTACACCATGAAGGTCATGTTATCCCAAAATTAGGTAATTTGACAAAACCCTTTTCCTTCCTTTTAATTTAATTAAGGAATAGTTATGGAGTTTACAAAAAGTACAGATGAATTAAGTAATATTAATGGTAATTGCTCAAAAAAAATAAAATTGGTGATTAGAATGTGGACAATGAACCTCACTTACTGGTTAATGCATACATATTATTTGAGTCACTTTCTTTTGGCGGCAATAATAACTTTATAGGACTTATTTGAAAACTCATAAGTGAAATATGTTTAGTTTTTTAAAGTTTATTTGAAATGTCACTTTGCTTCTTGATGGTACCCTTAAAATTTCAATCCAATTGCAAAGTGGCCCCAAATTGGACGCCCTGCTATTTTCTTTGACAGAAAAGGCATGTGCCATGCACGACGCAAACTCCTAAGGGGTAAAAAGGGGATTTTGGTTCTAAACAAACCCTAACAATCATGCTTTAATGGAGGGAATGAAGGACTTATAGGTTACGTACATTTGTTTTCTCTTTTTTGCTCCTAGGGATAGTGCCTTGTACATGACACATGTTTTTTATGTCAAAAGAATTAACAAAGCGTCCATTTGGGGTCACATTGCACCTGGAATGAAAACTTAGGTGTCAAATTGATGAAATTGAAACAGCAAGGACTAAAGTGAGACTTCGAGTAAACTTTAAGGAAATAAAGTGTAATTCACTTAATACTCATAATACTTTGTTTTGGGTGGACATGTGTTATGTGTTCAATAGTTGGATTGAAATGGGTCCCAATGGTAATACTGTGATATACCTTCTCAAAGGTACAATGTTTTCGCCCCAATTTTCTGCAACATATTACACATTCAACATGTTCGTATGAATTAATGCTAAATGGGTAAATCTTGCTTCATAATTTTATCTCTCTTCTTAACATTGGAAATTTTAAAAATCAATTTAATTTTAAGAATTATTTACACAAAAAAAGTCACTATATACACATCTTAGGAGCGATCTAGAAACAAATTTATATATTAAATGAGGCTCTTTTAAATCATGTACACTATACACACATACACAAATTTGGACCCTTAAAAATTGTCCAATAATTAAGCTGAGGCTCAAGGTGGCTGACTAACTGCCTTGCTCACTTGCCCCTCGGGCCGACTCTATTTTTATCCTTTATGTAATTATTTTCCTTTTTCACCGAGACAAAATGAAACGCAACAATTTTTCTATTTTCTTTTATAAGTTTATGAATCAAACGGTGTGTTAATTTCTGGTTTTGGATAACAAAAGGCAAAAAAGTAAGATTTTTAGTTTCATTAATTGGTGTTAATTAATTTCAGATGAGGAAGGCCTGAAAGTTATGTTCCAATTCATTGAGAAGATTCAGTCACTTCTCCAGAAGCTCTTTAAGAAGATTCAATCAAATATGTAGAGAGAAGGGGGAAGATTTATCTAATACTTCTCCACAACATCTAATGATATGTTGATGCTATATATATCACAATCAGAAATATGGATTTACTTATTATATCACTAAGTTTCTTATCACATTCATAAACCATACCGGTAATCTCATATTTAATATGATGTTTGCCTTCTATTTTTTATCTTATTGGAGCAATATCTATTTGTATAAAAAATTTATACAATTTATTAATACGCTCAGGGGCAAGGTAGTCCAGCTTGATTTTTAAAATGTGTTTATTTCTCACTAGTATTTTTTCCTAAAATAAACAAATTTCATTAAAATAGGCTTTTGCACACCTTATTTTATGCATAAAATTGTACTTTCGCCATCCCATTGTAGATTATCATTAACTTCATGACTATAGTAATACTTAACGCTTTAAATGACATTTTGTGATTTTTTTTATATATAATTTTGACAATTTAGAGTCATTTTCTTGAAACATTAAAGTGTCAAAATGCATTTAATTATATTATATTAATCATTAAGTCCTGCTTCCGCCATTTAGTATATTTTCTAAGAAGAATGATAATATGCATCTAAAGGGAGTTATTTACTTAAATAGACCACTTTTTAAACTTATTTACCAAATTAAACCACTTTTCAACTTATTTACCAAAATAGCACACTTTTTAAAATAGTGATTTTGAATCACTATTTCAATGAAAAGATAGTTATTTTGAATCACTATTTTAAGTTGAATTTGGAAAAATAGTGATTCGAAATCACTATTTTTAAGGAAAAATAGTGATTCGAAATCATTATTTTAAAAAGTGTGCTAGTTTGGTAAATAAGTTGAAAAGTGGTTTAATTTGATAAATAAGTTGAAAAAGTGGTCTATTTAGGTAAAAAAAACTCATCTAAAGGTACATTACATTAATTAAATATAGCTAGTACGTATTAAGATTAAATACGTGTGTCATCAATCAATCATTACTTTTTCTCTTCAAGTGGAGATGCGTGGTTTGGACTATAACTCATTTTTTGCACTACATAGCATTTTTCAAATAAATTGCATATTAATTAATGTTGTTGTGTAAAACTAAATTAATATTATAGCGGAAGAGTATGGTCTTACCTCCACCCATTATTGTCCAAGTTGAAATCTAAACCACCGGTTTCTGTCTTTGCTTCAAACATACAGCAAAATAACACTCAATAGTTTTATATATATACACAACATTATAACCAAGCCCACGGGTTTACATAAAACTATTGAGCGTATTATTTAACACCTTTTTTTTTGATGCAAACCGGCCGGTTTATATATTGTACACTAAAAGGTAATACAATTGATTTCCACTTTGTAGATTTGTCGATCAAACATTTACATAATGCATTTATATGAAAAACTCTTTATGTTGAAACTAATTTACACCGAATCATATTTTCAATGAATCAAATACAGTAATATATATTATTTTGATTTAGTTGAAACCTTTTTTTCATTTTTTATTTTCTTGAGAATTTCACTGAGTACAACATTCGTACGTTTGATAAGTGCATTGCTTATATTGAAAATTGCATGGTAAAGCCTGGACCTTTTGATGGTTTTTCTCAGGTATTTTTTTTAAAAAAAAAATTATGTTAAAAAATGTCTAACTTTATTCTCTTTAATTTGTCAAAAGCTTTTCGCATGTATATATATATTTATCAGATCGTTGTAACTTGAAATAAGTGCGAAATTGCACCTTAAAATAGGAACTATCTTCTTATATCTGCACACATTAATACTTTATTAAACCATTAAACATTTTTAACTTTTGAATATATTTCTTTAGCTTTTGAAATTCTTTTTCTTTTTATATATTACACTGTTCCAACAGTTCAAGGGCAGTCGACGGCACTGAAAATCCTAATTAGACCCAAACATTGTCAAATAAAACTACAGAAATATCAAATATTTTCTCTCCATAAAATACGCACCAATGCGCGTGCACGTTCACATGCCAATAATTTTCTTTCCTGCACAATACTTGTTCTTGACTATTTTTATTTTTTAATTTACGTTACTCTATTTTATCCTGGTACGTAAGCACATGTATAACTTCTTCTTTTTTCATCTACATTTGAAATTTGAATCTAGAGTTTAGAAATTAATGAATATTATTTGATTGCAAGGGGTGGCTCTCACTAAAGTTGACAAAAAAAAATTGTAATATTAATATTAGGAGCTAAGTTTGAAGGATCAAAATATATATATAGCTCCAAAATTGGCAGAAAATGCATTTTCTGCTTCCATTGAATATCCATCTCTCCACGTCGCAGGTATTTGTTGCAATCAAATAGAAGCTGGATTAGCCTATTATTTGTTGCAATCAAATAGAAGCTGGCTAATATCCGAAAAGAGAAAGGAAAAATGCGAAGAGGGGTGAAGGCCGGTTGGACCAACGTTTTTATTATACAAATTGCCAAATAAAATCCCTTTCATTCGCATATTTATATTACGGCAAAATCACTGATTTGTGACTGCCAAAAAGTCACAAATGACTATCACAAAAACAACGGTCATATGATATTTTGTGACTGTCAAAAAGAGTTATAGTACAGTCATAATTTTTTTTTTATATGACTTTCTGAGCCCACTTTTCATGGCAGTCACTAAGACGATTTGTAACTTTTTCCCAGCAATTACAAATTGTGTACTTGTACGAAGTCACATTATTTTTTGCTTTGTGATTGTTAATAACAGTCAATAATTGTTTACATGCATTGTGACTGCCATTGGCAGTCGCAAATTTTATATTTGTGACTGTCAGAGCAATCATGCATAAAATTGCGACTGACTATCAGAGCAGTAACAAAATTTGCCAAATGTGACTGCAACAAGTGACTGTTTGTGGGACAGTCATAAATTTGAGATATGTGGATGCTATGGGCGGTCAGAAGTTAGTCACAAAACTTGCAATTGTTTGTGATGGTCAAAAATGTAGAAACAATTTAAAAAAATATTGAAAAACCAAATTTATTTTAACTGCAATCCAATCAATTTTTACAATGTATTGACACTACAATCCCAATCAATATTCACAATGCAATCCAATATCAATATTCATGATACACATCTCGATTTTACACAAACACACTAATTCAATCAATATTCTCTTTAAACACAAACTAACTTGTAGAAGCTAGCTACTACTTTAAAATTCTTTACCCCAAGAATGGAGGAGATGTGCAAGTGTAATTCTTCCAAATTCCTGATCCTCCTGGGGACAATGCATGATCAAATCTCTAGATTCCAAATTCCAGTTTTCTGATGTTGTACAAATGTAATTCTTCCAAACTTGAAAATTTCATGCCAAAAAAAGATGATCAATTCAGAAAATATAGTATGTTTTAAGGTGTATTTGCTTGAATCTATATTTGAAAAATTAGTCTTTGTTTAAGGGAGCAAGTCTTCTTCCTTTTACTAGTATGAACGGAATTTGAACCACGACCTATCATGTGAAAAATCTGTCATCGCACACAATGAATTAGCCAAAAAAAAAACTAGTTTGATGGTACGAAATTACCAGCACAAGTGATTAGCTAAAATATACCAAGTAAGTGTTGAGAGCAAACTAGTACGCTACTAGTTTCAAGTAGGATCTTGGGATATAAATGACAAAAGAAAATTGTACAATAAAATTATTTGGCACAACAATACACTAATCTCACAACATAAAGAATTACGTGGTATCGGCAAATTGCCACTAGTCCACGAAGCACACCAAATTCACTATATCAAAAAAAAAGAGTGGTTTACAAGACTGGTCAGCAGACCTATACACACACTGTGTATCTCTCAATACTCAAAAATAGACACTGCAATTTTTTTCACTTAGAAAAATTACTTCTATTTTTCTCACTCTTATTTTTGGCTCTCTGCTTTCTCTCTAATTTTGCTCTCTACAAAATCCTCTTATACACTGTATAATATTTATGCACCAGACTCAATTGCGTCTCTTAAGTGCCCTCGTGCATGTATATATATAGGAGCTCATCTACCTAAAGTATTAACAAAAAAAGCCACCGCCTTTGAACAACCGCCTAAATTGATTTGAGAATTGATCAAACAAGGGGGCTTTCAATATTTGCTTTCAACTTTCAAAAAATCCATCATTATGTTTGCTCATTTTTGAACCCCTTTTTTTCATTCATTTTCTAACAATCTCCCACTTGGAAGAAAAATAATATAACTAACTATGTCAATGATTAGTGTGTAATGGTGCACTCATCTTTGTCTTTAGTCTTGAAGACTTACTGAAGTTGCGCACAACTCTAGTTTATCTTTGGTCACTGCCTTGGTTAACATGTCGGCTGGATTTTTACTGCCTTGAATCTTTTGAAGTGTCAATACCCCATCATCTAGAAGTGATCTGACTAAGTGATACCAAAGTCCTATGTGCTTAGTCTTCGAATGAAATGCCGAATTCTTTGCTAGATGTATAGCACTTTAACTGTCACAGTGAAAGGCATTCTTCGTCTTTCTGAAACCCAATTCTGCTAACAAACTCTTTAACCAAATCATTTCTTTGCTTGCCTCAGTCATGGCTATGTACTCTGCTTCTGTAGTGGATAAGCCAACTATCTTCTGTAGTTGTGAGGCCCAACTGACTATAGTAGCACCTACTATAAAGACATAACCAGTAGTGCTTCTTATGTGATTTATCTAAGCAACAAAATCTGAATCTACAAATCCTTGGAGTCTTAGTTCGCCTTTGGTGAAACATAAGCATTTGTTGGTGGTA
The DNA here is from genome assembly GCA_021464415.1 of Lonicera japonica. Lineage (NCBI taxonomy): Eukaryota > Viridiplantae > Streptophyta > Magnoliopsida > Dipsacales > Caprifoliaceae > Lonicera > Lonicera japonica. Next base: position 28,592,008 of record CM038466.1, read on the forward strand.
CGTTGTAGATATCTGTGAGAATCCGCAAATGCGACCCCCGGGTCTCAATCCCGTTCTTGGGCGTCTGAAGCGTCGGAGAGGATTCCGTCGTTCCATTTGCTTCTATTGGTTCGATAATTCATATCATGTGTCCCTATGTTCTATTTTTAGATGCAAGAGGGTTCGTTCAGAGTCACCGGTACGTTTTACGAGAAAAACGGGGAAAAGGATATAAACCTTTGTGTTCCGAGATCCAATGTTTTGTTTTTGGAAGATGTAGATACAAGTGACAAAAGTTGTTTTATTTTGAGAGAGAGAGTTTCCCGTATTATTTCTCGGATAATGACTGTCTTTCTCGGGTTCTGACTTATTTTGGAGAAAGCTTAAATCTTGTATCGGGACTAATTTAATATGGAATTAGAACTCTTGAGGGGAGTTTTATCAGACACGTCGCAATCTAAAAAGACAGGATATGTTGATTTTAATTCCTAGATAAGTTTTATCAATTCGGGTTTTGAAAACAGGATTTTGTCCGGACGATAATGTACTTATTCTTGTGATTTTGCAAATGGTTTTATCAGGGTCTTTTATTTTGAAAACAGTAGACTACTTTGTAACTTGGCAATAAGTTTATTCAAATAAAACGTGGACAAAACAACAGGAGTAAAACAAATACACAGATATACAATTTAAATACTAGAAGAGACTTTCTTTACCTTCCCGACGAGAATAATAATAAGAAAGAAAATATAATGCGGCAGAGAGATCTCCGGCGATAATGATCTTTTTCTTCTTCAGATATTTCCGAGAATTCAATTTCAGAAACGGGACACGTCGAGTGTCGAGAATAAATTCGATAATTCTTCAGAAATAAGACGATAATCGAGAGTACTCGAGGAAAGACCCAAAAATCAAATATAAGCCAATAATTCTTCAATCCCAAGTTGCTGTCTTTGAACTCTTGGGGGTGTTGGCCTATTTATAGTGCTCGGGAGGGATTGTCGCGCGACACTAAAGAGAAAGTGTCGCGCGACAATGTGTACAATGTCGCACGACAAACGGCTGAAGTGATGTCTCTGACAGACTGATGTGTCAGAGAGTGGATGGTCTGGGTCAGAGGGGTTTGTCGCGTGACATAGAGGAGATTGTCGCGCGACATAGCAGTGATTGTCGGGCGACACACTGATATGTCGTGCGACAATCCTACTTAAAAACAGGTTTGTTGGCCAATAAACCCTTTCGGGTGCTCGGGTGGGTCCCGAACTCCAAAAACAGTACTTCTCGAAGGTCGTTAGGGTTCTTGCGGGGGTCACGGATCGGGGTGTCTACAGACCCTCTCGACTCAAGTTTCTTGCTTGTAAGGAATTGAGGCGACTGAAAGAGACCGTGATCCATGGCTCTCGCAAGAACTCTAAGGAAGTGTGGGTATGCAAAAAAGTGTTTGTGAGTGCCTCCGGAGAGGGCTTTGTGTTTGGTTTTGCCTCCGTAGAGGGCTTGTGTTACGTCCTTGCCTCTTTCGGTGACTTTCATTTGCTCCACTTGCCTCAGATGGGAGGACTACCACTGCTACACTTGCCTCAGGTGGGAGGACTACCTTTGCTACACTGTGCCTCTCTGGGAGGGCTTTGATCTTCTCGCCTCAAGTGGGAGGACTACCATTGCTACACTGTGCCTCTCTGGGAGGGCTTTGCTCTTCTCGCCTCAAGTGGGAGGACTACCATTGCTACACTGTGCCTCTCTAGGAGGGCTTTGCTCTTCTCGCCTCAAGTGGGAGGACTACCATTGCTACACTGTGCCTCTCTAGGAGGGCTTTGCTCTTCTCGCCTCATGTGGGAGGACTACCATTGCTACACTGTGCCTCTCTGGGAGGGCTTTGCTCTTTTCGCCTCATGTGAGAGGACTATCATTGCTACACTTTGCCTCTCTGGGAGGGCTTTGCTCTTCTCGCCTCATGTGGGAGGACTACCATTGCTACACTGTGCCTCTCTGGGAGGGCTTTGTTCTTCTTGCCTCATGTGGGAGGACTAACATTGCTACACTATGCTTCTCTGGGAGGGCTTTGCTTTTCTCGCCTCATGTGGGAGGACTACCATTGCTACACTGTGCCTCTCTGCGAGGGCTTTGCTCTTCTTGCCTCATGTGGGAGGACTACCATTGCTACAATGTGCCTCTCTGGGAGAGCTTTGCTCTTCTCGCCTCATGTTGGAGGACTACCATTGCTACACTATGCCTCTCTGGGAGGACTTTTGATCTGTAAGAAGAAAGAAAATTGCCTCTGGGAGGGCTTTTCGTGAGTCTTTTTGCCTCTAGCGAGGGCTTGTATTTGTGATTTGCCTCTGGCGAGGGCTTGTGTTGTATTCTGGTAAATTTGATTTGTTGTTTCTCTTAGACTGCTAGAGTGAGAGAGAGGAATTTAGCGAGGGTGAAAAGAGCTTCTCGGGGTTTAATTTCTATCTGGATGTCCATTTTCCTGTATCTTTTTCGATCTTTACTCTCATGTTTTCCTCGAGTGAAGATACTTCTCTTAGAAGACAGTTTTCAAATTTCTTTTGCTCTTCGCAGTGTGGTGATTCGAGATTTTTCCAAACCATCTCTTCGGTATCGTGTTGAAAAGAAAATTTGTTTAAAAGTTCAATCTCTGACCTCTGGTATACTTAGTTCTCATTTTGTGGGCCCACATCATTTTCTGTTTTTCGATACCCTTATTTCTCCCTCGTTTTGGGAAAGACTTTTCCCGACCTTCTCTGTTTTTGACCATGAGTCTTTTTATCCCTTGGTCGTGATCAGGAGCCTTAGTCACCCAAAACGAAGCCCTGAGCCGATTTTGGCCTAGCTGTCACTTTTAGTGTGGCTCTCCCTATCACTCTGCATTTCTGTTTCTCTCGCTCACTCTAGGCGCTCATGCAGGTTCTTTCTTTTTTCTACTCTTTTAATTTTTTTTATTCCCATCTTATCTTGATATTTTTCTTTTTTGATTCAAAGATGGCTTTTTTGGAGATCAGAGATCACCTTAATCACTGTATTTTGTTCTCCCATTTTTCGGAGAGATGGTTTGGAAGTCCTTTCCTTGAATTTTCATCATGGGTGTGCAGTACTCAGAAAGGTTTTCGAAAACTGTTTCCCTGAAGCATTCCTACAGGAGAAAAAAATGAGACAAAGGTCAAAAAATCAGGGGAGGGGGCCAAATGTCGTGCGACAATTCGGTGGAGAGCTCTTTGTCGCGCGACAAAGAGCCCATTTGTCGCGCGACAAACTGGCGTATTACATAAACCCCTTGCTAAGCTCATTCCACCTGATTCTCTCATTTCTCTTTCTCTCTCTAGCTCTCTTTCTCTTTTCTCTCAAGCGCGGAAGCCCTACCGCTTTTTCCATTTTTCCGACTTTCTCACTACTCTACTTATACATAGATGGATCCCGCACAGCCAGATCGGCTTGAGGGTGACCAGGAGGGTTACTTTTACTGATGCTCAGGGAGTTCTCCGTTGCAGCCCTCACCACGATGATTAGGTTGATCTTGACTGGTATGGCGAGGATGGGGTGGACCGTGGTCGGGCGGTGGTCTACCGAGATGTGACCCGGGCTGCTCTAGTCACGGATGTTCCTTGGCTCTTGATAGAGCCCGTTTCTCATGAGATCCGTCGACGGTCTCTGGTATGTCTTTTTTCATGTATTTATCTGCTCTATTATTTCTGTCGTTTCCTGCATGTATTTTGAACAATGTTAGTATGCATGTCTGTTTAGAAATAACGTCCAATTTAGTGAACACATACTTTTACTCGTGATACCCTTTAGGTTTTTAGAAAACTACATAATCTATCCTCAAAATTCTATAACTCTCATAATTACACCAAAGTACCCTCAGGTTTTGGAAAATTACATAATTTACCCTTATAGCCCTATAACTCTCATAATTACACCAAAGTACCCTTAGGTTTAGAAAATTACATAATTTACCCCTATGACCCTATAACTCTCATAATCACACCAAAGTACCCTCAGGTTTGGAAAATTATATATTTTACCCTCATAACCCTATAACTCTAATAATTACACCAAAGTACCCTCAGGTTTTGGAAAATTACATAATTTACCCTCATAACCCTATAACTCTCATAATTACACCAAAGTACCCTCAGGTTTTGGAAAATTACATAATTTACTCTTATAGCCCTATAACTCTCATAATTACACCAAAGTACCCTTAGGTTTGAAAAATTACATAATTTACCCTCATAACCCTATAACTCTCATAATTACACCAAAGTACCCTCAGGTTTTAGAAAATTACGTAATTTACCCCCATAGCCCTATAACTCTCATAATTACACCAAAGTACCCTCAGGTTTTGGAAAATTACATAATTTACCCTTATAGCCCTATAACTTTCATAATTTACCCTCAGGTTTTGGAAAATTACATAATGTATCCTTATAACCCTATAAGTCTCATAATTACACCAAAGTACCCTCAGGTTTTGGAAAATTACATAATTTACCCTTATAACCCTATAACTCTCATAATTACACCAAAGTACCCTCAGGTTTGGAAAATTACATAATTTACCCTCATAACCCTATAACTCTCATAATTACACCAAAGTACCCTCAGGTTTGGAAAATTACATAATTTACCCTTATAATCCTATAACTCTCATAATTACACCAAAGTACCCTTAGGTTTTGGAAAATTACATAATTTACCCCCATAGCCCTATAACTCTCATAATTACACCAAAGTACCCTCAGGTTTTGGAAAATTATATAATTTACCCTCATAACCCTATAACTCTCATAATTACACCAAAGTACCCTAAGGTTATAGAAAATTACATAATTTACCCCCATAGCCCTATAACTCTCATAATTACATCAATAACCCTTTATTTATTATATACATCACTCTTGTTGTTTGTAGTGGGTTGGCCGAGGTTGGGGTTCTCCCAACACTATTTCTCTAGAGTGGCGACAGGCATCGGCCCCTGTCTAGGAGTTACTCCTTGCGACTCCATTTGGTCCTCTTTTTGATGCCCTCCCGGAGCGGGTATCTAGGGAGGCTGTGCTGGTGTCGGCTCTGGCTTCTCACTAGTGGGACACCACTCATACCTTCTATTGGAGCTGGGGCGAGATGACGATGACCCCCCTCGACTTATTTGCTTTGACCGGGATTTCTTCAGGGGGGTCCCTATCCAGATTGACGTCCTCTTGTGTCTGACGGCAGAGGGCATCGTCGGTGCACTAGGATGATTTCTGGAGCGGAGGAGTTCCGGGGACATGATTCCTCGGGCTATTTTGGTCACGCGTCTGGCGACAGAGAGAGCCAGATTGATTGCTTTAGGAGCGCCGATGACCTGCCAGGAGGCACGTCAGTATGCCCGCGTCCTTCTCTTACTGACGCTCCATGATCTGTTTGAGGCCCATGGGGGGGACACAGCCCATCTCTGGTGGCTGCCCTATCTCTGGGACTTTAGCATCATGTTCGACTACGATTGGGGCGGTTTTATCCTGGCCGTTCTTTACGATGCTATGGATCAGGTTTCTCGCCACTTAGCCCTGAACCTTAAGGGCTTTTCTTTGCTGTGGGAGGTATGTATTTCTGTTCCCTTATCTTTGTTCCAGTCTTTTACATATCATCTGTTGATTGTTGCTGACATTCTTTATGTCTTCTCTTCAGAGTTGGTTCGTGGCCTATACCCGCCTGGTCGCGCCCAGGTGGATCTCCTCGTTGAGAACGAGGATCAGTTCCCCTTTCTCCGCCGATTCATCGCGGGGAACTACAGGGCTCTCTATATATACCGAACTTGGGAGACCAGAGCTGCTACCGTCCATGACCTGCTGAAGGAGCAGGTAAATATCTTAGTATTCTTTTTTTCAAATGGATAAATAGTAAATAGAATACAAATAACTGAAATAAAATTTTGTTTTTGTTCAGATTGAGTGGGCCCCCTGGGGTGATCTGGGCCTCCACTTCGGATATGGCCGCGCTCTGACCGCCTCGAGGACCAGGCGGCTTATCAGGGACGAGTACGACCTTCACGTTTACTTGGGCAAGAGAGTTATTTGCCAGCACACACCGGCCTAGTGGCCCCGAGTTCCTCTATTTTTGCTGGTTCTGATGAGGCGGACGGGTGAGATCGACCCGGTGACGGTGCAGGCGTTGGTCGACGGGCTCGGTTTTCAGACGTTCACTGAGAAGGGAGACTACACTGCCTTTGTTGCCCGTTACTTGATGAGGGAGCCGAAGGAGACTCGGGAACGGGTCTTCTACGAGAGGTACCGGGCATTGGGAGGCGATCCCAACTACATACGAGGACAGACTCATTTGTCCCGGACGGTTTCCGGTCAGCTGCCGCCTGTCCCCGATCAGAGGGACAACATTTTGGATTTTGACGATGATGATCCTGAGGGAGAGAGGGACGTCCCTGCTGGTGCTGAGGGAGGCGATGATAGGCTCGAGGGAGGTGATGATAGGCCCGAGGGAAGTAAGGGAGGCGGGGCAGCGGCTGTTCCAGAGCAGCCTCCTCAGACGACGCCTATGGAGGAGCAGCGTGCTGAGGGTTTTGAGTTTCCCATTGGTCCATCAGTATCACCTGGGGTAGTTTTTGAGGCTACTGAGAGAGAGGGAGCAGCTTTTTCTGAGTGATCCTAGGAGCCTGCGAACTTTGGGGTTGACTATGAGCAGTTTGGCTGACCCCTCCTGCTGCTGTGACTACTCCTTCCAGTGGGGTCCTACCTCTGAGAGAGACGGCCGTTGTGGATCCTCCAGGTGTCCATACTTATGCTACGCTGACTCTGCTTTTGTCGACTGCTATGGGCCCTCCGGCTCGCTCTCCCGGTCTTGGCGGCTCGTCTTCTCGGCCTCCCCTGTTCTCTATCTGCGAGGAGGGTGGGTCTTCTTCTGCTTTTATACCGGCGGGTTCGTCTGTTCACTCGATAGATCTGCCGCCACTTCTTCGGGATATCTCTTATATTGGCGCCGGTCTACGTCAATATACGGTGCCCGAGTATCCTCTTCCTGAGGATACGTTTGACTACTTGGGTGGTCACCCTGATGATGAGGTATATGTTTTATCTTCCCTTAATATCCCCTTATATCCGTGTTTATTTACTTTAACTGTGCTAATTCCCTTTTCTTTTTTTTTCAGCGGGTGAGCGTGCGTGTAGCGGATCTGAGAGCTTTGCATTCCCAATATCTCTACAGCTGGAACCTGCTCCAGTACGTTGGTCGAGACCCCACGATATACATGCGTGACTATCAGAGGGAAATCGATGTTTCCCTTCGGGCAGATGACCCTCTGTCCTCTTCTCGTGCTCGAACGGAGTCCTAGAAGAGCGCTAGTCAGACCTCTAGGCGATCTCGGTCCTCCGTGATTCGCCCCATGGCATCGGTCCAGTCGACGGGGCCTTCTCAGGCAGCAGTTCCTTCTCATCCGGATGTCCCAGTGGTTGATCCTACTCCGGAGGAGGGTTCTGGTGACAGTGGTAACGTGTCGAAGCGCGCTAGGATAGATTAGTTTTCTTTTCCTGCATTTAGTTAGTTCAGACAGATATGTAGTTCTTTATGTAGACAAAAATTTAGTTTTGAAAACTGTTCTTTTATTGGATTTATGAAAAATCTTTATTTGTGTCTGATGATATACTTTTATTCTCTATCTGTGAAAAATATATTTATATGAATCAGTAATTTAGGAGCCATACCTTGTAACACAGTGATACTTAGGGTCCCTGCAAAAGAACATAGTGGGACAAATGTATTCAGAAGTGATTCTTTTGGCAAGAATGACTCTTATGTGTAAAAAAGGAAAAAACAAGGTGACACCAGAGGGAATTGTCGCACGACAATCCCTTTTGGACATAGGTTTGTCGCGCGACAAACAGGTACAGGACCCTCTTTTTTGCTATAAATACACATATCCTCCTTCCTTCATCCCTACACCTTTCCTAAAATGTCTTCATATCGTACAAATTCTTATTTTTCTTATGTTAAAGCCCGAGATGCTCTAATAAATTTTGAGAATGGCTTGAACTTTAGTGCATTCAGTCCTTTAGCGGGTTGGTGCCATCGTCTTGTAAATTTTTCCTTTTTGCTAGGCGCTTTGTATTTCTAGAGCCCTGCTGATCATCTCTTCTGCTTCGGGCTAGATGAGCTATGTCCGACTTACGAGGAGTTTTCCTGGCTGTTGCGTTCTGACGTCCGTCTCCCGATGGCAGTTCCCATAGAAAAAATCGGTCCTCGAGATATGTTGATTGCCTTGTTAGCTATTTCCCAAACGTCCTGTGATGGTTTTATTATTTACGGGCTTCTTGACCTCCACAAGATGGTGAGGTTCTTTCATCGTTATGAAGAGAGAGTCTCTTATAGCGTGGAGCGTACTACGGCGGCCTTGATATGTCTTGTTTCTGATATGTTACTAGTGACGGGCTCTTCCTGTGTCGATCCGACTATTCTGAGCTTGATTTACCATGCTAGGAATGGGGAGTCCATAGTGCCTATCGTTCTTGCAGAGACTCTGAATGGCCTAGACGATCTCCAAAGGGGAGCCTCACCTTTCTTCAAGGGAAGCCCTCGTTTACTTTACATGTGACTGTTGGAGCGTTTCCGATCGGTGGGTTTCAACGGGGTTCGGCTAGACAACCTGACGCACTTCTTCCATCGTCTTCTTTTTGGTGCTTTGACCATGTCTTCCTCTGATTGGACGGTGTGATTTTCGGAGAATTTTTAGGCTATTCGGTGGAACATTCCTTGGTGGAAGTTGAGGGCAATGGTGCTTAGTACCGGAGGGCAGAATTATGTTCGGCTCCGTGGGCTCTAGTTCACCTCCTTTTATCTCCCAGGACGTCTTCTTCGGCAGTTCAACGTTCCTCAGGACATTCCCCTCGGCCTGAACAACTTTTCTTCAGATTCAAAGTTTGTGACCCCGTATGTTTCTTTATCAGTGGAGAGGATGTGGCGTGCTCGACTGACTCGTCAGTTCAACTATGCCCGTTTTGGTATTTCCAGGCCCCTCCGGGATGACATCATTCGTTCTCGTTGGGGGTCTCTGGAAGGGGAGCTGATTGATGATCCTTTCCAAATGGAGTGGTTTTGGTTTATGAATTCTGAGCCCGCAAAGGAGAGTATCGTCTTTGTGTACCAGATTTTGGATGAGGCTCGAATTGACTTGGCCACTGAGGACCCTGTTTGGCCGACCCCTAGGGATTAGGTTTTTCTGTATATTGTATTTCCTTTGTAACTTTCGGTGTTCTGAACCACCTTAAAAATAAACGAGGGACTGCATTATGAGAAATAAATTTCTTTACGATGTTTAAACCGGGCCTGAAGTCACTTCTTAGGTTGCCTACTGTAGACACCCCGATCCGTGACCCCTGCAAGAACCCTAACGACCTACGAGAACTACTGTTTTTGGAGTCTGGGACTCACCCGAGCACCTAAAATTACCCCGAAAGGGTTTGTTGGCCAACAAACCTGTTTTTAAAAGGGATTATCGCACGATATATCAGTGTGTCGCGCGACAATCACTGGCATGTCGTGCGACAATCACCTCTGGGTCGCGCGACAAACCCCTCTGACCCCGACCATCCACTCTCTGACACATCAGTCTGTCAGAGACATCACTTCAGCCATATGTCGCGCAACATTGGTCAACATGTCGCGCGACACTTGCCCTTTCTGGAGAAATATCGCGCGACAATCTTCCTCGAGCATTATAAATAGGCCAACACCCCCCAAGGGTTCAAGGACAGCAACTTGGAATTGGAGAATTATTGGCTTATATCTGATTTTCTAGTCTTTCGTCAAGTATTTTCTGTTATAATCTTATTTCTGAGGAATTATTGGATTTATTCACGACACTCGACGTGTCCCGTCTCTGGAATCGAATTCTCAGAAAATATCTGAAGAAGGAAAAGATCATTATCGTCGGAGATCTCTCTACCGTATTATATTTTCTTTCTTATTATTATTCTCGTCGAGAAGGTAAAGAAGATCTCTTCTAGTATTTAAATTATATATATGTGTACTTGTTTTACTTATGTTATTCAGTCCACGTTTTATTTGAATAAACTCATTGCCAAGTTACAAAGTAGTATGTTGTTTTCAAAACAAAAAGACCCTGATAAAATCATTTGCAAAATCAGAAGAATTGGTACGTTATCGTCCGGACAAAATCCTGTTTTCAAAACTCGGACTGATAAAACTTATTTAGGAATTAAAATCAACATATCCTGTCTTTTTAGACTGCGACGTGTCTGATAAAACTCCCCTCAAGAGTTCTAATTCCATATTAAATTAGTCCCGATACAAGATCCGAACTTTTACAAAAGTAATCACAATACGAGAAAACCGTCATTATCCGAGGAAATAATACGGAAAACTCTCTCTCTCAAAATAAAACAACTTTTATCACTTGTATTTACATCTTTCAAAATAATAAAAACATCGGATCTTGGAACACAAAAGTTTTTATCCCTTTCCCCGCTTTTCCCAGAAATTAGGGTTTTTTCACTTGGAAAGTAGTAGACTGTCAGTAAAAGCATCCAAGTTTTTCAACATAAAATAAACATATAAGACCACTAGAGACCGAAAGGGCGGAATGGGTGCTTAACACCTTCCCAAACCATAATATAGTTTCCGAACCCTATAGAATCCTGGTTCCGCAGACAAACGTGTAAAGAAAGGCTTATCTGTAGCCTTTTCTCTTACACAACTGTTTTGTCCGTTTTCTCGTAAAACGTACTGGCGACTCTAAAGAAACCCTCTTGCATCTAGAAATAGAACATAGGGACACATTATATGAATTATTAACACCAACTGAAGCAAATGGAACGTCGAGATCCGTTCCGACGTTCTAGACGCCCAGTAACGGGACCGAGACCCGGGGGTCGCATTTGCGGATTCTCACAGTGGCGACTCTGCTGGGGACCCTAGAAAACTAAACTCTTATATGCGGACTTTTGTTTATTTGTTGAATACCTGCCTTTACTGCTTTCCCTACTTGTGTTAATTGATTGAGAAGAAATATTTTTCCAAAAGGAGAAGTTTTAAAAAATACGTAATAAAGATAATGATATTTGTGAAACCAACCTTTCAAACTTTACACGCACTTTCACAAAATCATGCATTGGTTCTACGAGTGTGAATTTACCCCAAACCCTCGGAAGTATTATAAGTGAGTAGGGAGTTGGCTTGCTTGGGCCAACATAAACCGAAAGCATTTACTTCCACTCTCCTTGGCCAAGTACGCCCCCGAGGTATATCGAGTGACGAGAACACTCGCGTACTCGAAAAGTATATCAAAAGGCTCTTGCACGTACCCGCCCCTGGGGTATATCGTAAGGTCTTGCCAAATAGGAGGGAGCCTGAAGCCTTAACCGTTCGTACACCTACGCTACATATAAGATTGAGTTGGCTAAAACACTTGTCAAACAGCCGTAGGGGATGTACCACCTTACGGCTTACTTTACAACACCTTTTTAAAACTCGAGTTTCTTTCTCGGTGATTTTTAGTGTTTCTTTTGGCAAAAATCGAGTCGCATCATAGTCTTCCTTCATCTCTGCCACGTGGTTTCGTCTACAGCCGTGAACAACGACAGTCTGGAAGGTTGGGCCGGTCGAGATCATACCGAAAGACTAGTAAGATCAAGCACACCCGAAATGGCCGATGGACGCGAGAATCAAAAGACAGATCAGAGCCTAGCCGAGGCGTCTGCAACTCAGCCAGCTTTAGCCGAGATGCATCGTTTACTTATGACCGTTAGCAAGAATTTGGCAAGCCTCACCACCGAGCAACAGAGTACCGTAATTCGAGTAGAATAGTTGTCAACCGAACGAACTGCACCACCGGGGTTTGAACGGCTACCACTGAATCGAGATCAGAACCAAGGGCAGTCATCGCAAGTACTTCCCCCAATCCAAGGAACCAATCCACCCCAAACGGGCCCCATCATAGCCGGTCTCGTTCAGACCGATCCCAACAATCAGAACCAATGGGCCCCGGATTCAGGCCCCACTTACCAACAGCAAGAGCCACCCATCATCTGGCCGCAACCTCAACAAGGCCTTGATCCCCAATACCAGCCATGGCTACAAGTCCCCGCAAGACCTATTCTACCACCGGCCCCAGTAGCCCCTCCTAATGAGTACCAAGACATCAATCGACTTCGGGCAGTGTATGCAGAATTGGTTATAGCTCGGGAACAGCCCGATGAGGTGTCAAGAGAGCCTGAAGAAATGAAGAAACTGAAAGAGCAGATGAAGGTTCTGGAAAGGGGGATTTCCCTAATAAAATGGGCAGATGAGATTACAGATATGAATGCCTTCTCCCTTTACCCAGAAGCAAGATTACCCCAGGGATTCAAACTCCCTTCTATCACCAAATTCACAGGAACCACACCCCCTAAAACCCATCTTCAATCCTACATCAGATCCATGCAAGTGTCCGGTTGTGGAGAGCTGGAGTTAGCTCAAGCCTTTCACATGGCTCTCACGGGGGCCGCCCTGAGATGGTTTTTCGATTTGGAGAGGCACCACACAAAAACTTAGGAAGATATCGTCAAGGAGTTCATGACCAAATACCGGTCCAACGAGGATTTGGAAATTACCCGTAAGCACCTGGAGATGGCCAAACAAGGCAAAAAGGAGAGCTTCAGCGACTTTGTCACCCGCTGGAGAGAAATAGCCTCCCAAATATCCAAACGGCCCAATGAAGAAGAACAGTTGGAGATAATACAGAAAAATTTCACTCCAGCCGTATTGAGTTGTATGGGAAAGTATGTATTCCCACAATTCAGAGCCCTGTTAAGCATGGGGTCACAAGTAGAGGAAGAACTGGCCAAGAAAGCAGAAACTGATACCAAGAAAGCCTCATACACTGGGAGAAAGACGGCCACTCCAGCCGTAAATCAACTAAGCTCATACCCATATCAACAAAACTCATTTCAACAGTCCCAACAAGCCCCTCCGATGAGTTGGCCTACACAAGGAGACTCTTCGAGCACCGAGGCCAAAAAAAGGAGAAACTTCTGCACCCTTCCCACTACCCTAGTCAAAAGCCTGGAACTACTCCGAAAAGCCGGACTGATCACTCCACTCAACCCGCGCCCCCACCAAACCCTATTCCCGCACCTGGAGAATGAATAAGAACTGTGCATACTATCAAGCAGCGGGCCACGACACGGAATGTTGTTTAGCTCTTTGCCATCGTATCCAGGACCTCATTGAAGCTGGTACTATACCCGCACCCGGTGGGCCCAATGTTACTAACAACCCCCTTCCCAACCATGCTCCACCTGCGGGAATTAACGCCTTAACCACTGATGAAGAAGGCTTTGATCCCGTGGGACTCATTCGAGATGACCCAGCCTACAAGTCACCAGTTGTGCCGCCAAAGAAGGCTCAAGTTGCCCCATGCCTCAATCTGATAATTGACCAATGGATGGCTAAGATGAACTTCCTACTCGGGCAGAGTTTAGCAAAAGCGAATCAGGGGATCCCCCAACCACTTACAATCAAGACCAATCCCAGAAAATCTGGGTTAGGATGGACCTAGGATAAGAAGAAACAATCATGGAAGCCCCGAGGTCTCCCCAAGAAGACAATCTATATGACAGAAACCTCCCCCGAAACTTTCAATTGGTTAGCAAAACCAGAATCATCGGAAGTCTCAGAGGGGTCAGACCCAGCATCCCTTTGGATACAACAAATTATCCGTTCAGGGAGGGTATACCAGCCACCCCCAATGGATACCGAGAAATCACCACCTCCTAAGGAAATAGGAGACGATCGAGTACTGGAACAGTTGAAGAAAACTTAGGCACACATCACCATTTAGGGCCTCTTGGTTGCCTCCAAATCTCAATGGACCGCCTTCATCAAACTCCTAGATGAGGCCGTCATATCACTAGACTCTATGCCCGAACAACTGCCAAACATGATCGGGTCCCTTACAGTCCAAAGGAGTCTATCATTTTCGGATGAAGACTTATCTCCATTGGGGAAGAAACACAGTCTGGCCCTCCATATTACTGTCTGGACCCAAGGGAAAGTCTTGCCGTAGGTCCTCATCGACAAAGGGTCAACCATAAATGTATGCCCTTTGAAAAGCGCCAAATGTCTGGATATCTTAGACTTAGAACTTTCTCTATCAGCTGTGACCGTTAGAGCCTATGAAAAAACCAGAAGGGCCGTTCTGGGTTCCCTAAAGCTAGATCTCATGGTCGGTCCCGAAAACTTTCCAGCCGACTTCCAAATCATAGACATTCCCTCCAGTTTTAACCTCCTGTTGGGAAGGGCATGGCTACATGACATAGGAGCACTCCCCTCCTCCTTACACTATAAGATTAAGATACCGTTCGAAGGGAATATAATCACCATCCAAGGAGATCCTGAGAGGACTTTGGCAGATCTGGAATTACCTGTTCTGGGCATCGGGAGCCAGAGCATACAGTTGGGAGGCTTTTCTTACGAGCCTCAAGTACAAGCTCTCACTACCCAGAGAATCGAGTATCTACCCCCTGATAATATTCTCGGTCTCAGCACCAAGATCACAAATATGCTGAAAATGATAAAATACTTACCTGGAGCCAGTCTGGGAATGGGACAGCCAGGATTGCTTTAGGCCATAGAACCAGTGACGAGGCATGAAAGAGAAGGGTTGGGGTACCGGCACACTGAAGAAGAAAACTAAGAGAAAAAGTGTCGAGGGCATCAGTATCCGAGTTTTAGCTCTCTGAATGGGTTTTTCGTCAAAGAAGGAGAAGACTTCCCCTTTTGCGGCTTTCAGGAGCCTTGGAGAAACAGCGACGGAGATAACCTCCCAAGATGGGAAATCTTCTATAAAGAGGACCTCTATCTCAAGGAAAATATTATACACAGCTTCTCTACCAAGTTAACGATCGGGCCAAAAGAAGAAAATGAAGACAAGGACGATGAAGAAGAAGAAATGATCGGAGATCTCTTCGACGTCATGGCTCTAGGGGATGATGAGCCAAGAGACGACCCTGTACACTTAATACATGCCGATCCAGATTACCAAAAAAGGAGGAAAATAGTGAAATTGTAAGGGTGAGAGATAAGAGTGGGGTAAGACTAGGGATGAGTCGCTCCTAGATTTACTTTTTAAACTTGTACCTGTAAGCACTATTATTAATGAAGAAGACTTTGTTTTGCGTTATCCTTTTAGTTTTAATTCTGTAATTTCTTATATAGAGATGGAAAGACTAAACGAACACCCTGAACATGAGGAACAGCGTGTACAGAGTGAGGAGGGATACACTATTTTGATTAACCTCGGGACGAAAGAAGAAAAGAAAGAGGTCCGTATTGGGGCAAGTCTAAGCGAGACAGAAAAAGAAGAATTCACACAAACTCTGAATGAGTACGTGGATGTCTTTGCCTGGTCCTATGCAGATATGCCAGGTTTGAACAGCCAGATAGTCATGCACGAGATACACACCAAACAGAAGTTAAGAAAGCTTACGCCTGAATGGTCCCTGAAAGTGAAAGAAGAAGTGATGAAACAACTGAGTGTGGGGTTCTTACGAGTGATCGAGTACCCTTCATGGTTAGCCAACATTGTGCCCATTCCAAAGGCAAATGGGAAGGTCCGCATGTGTGTAGATTACCGAGATCTCAATAAAGCCTGCCCGAAAGACGATTTCCCATTACCCAACATCGATTTGATAGTGGATAATACCGCTAACCATGCTTTGAAGTCGTTCGTAGACGGTTTCGCCGGGTATAATCAGATCAAGATGCACCCGGATCACCAAGAGAAAACAGCATTCATCACACCGTGGGGAACATACTGCTACACCGTTATGCCATTTGGGCCGAAGAATACAGGGGCAACATATCAGAGGGCAGCTACCGCTATCTTCCATGACATGATTCACAAAGAAGTAGAAGTGTATGTGGATGACATGATAATCAAGTCGAAGGAGATGGAAGGCCATGTACCAGCCTTACGAGCCTTTTTTGACCGCCTCCGCCAGTACCAGATGAGACTCAATCCCCAAAAATGTGTGTTCGGAGTAACCAAAGGAAAACTCTTGGGTTATGTCGTCAGCCAGAAAGGCATCGAGGTAGACCCTGCCAAGGTTCGAGCTATCAGAGAAATGCCCGAGCCTCGTACCGAGAAAGAAGTCCATGAATTTTTGGGTAATTTGCAGTACATCAGTAGGTTCATCTCTCAACTTACTCAGACTCGCGAACCCATTTTCAAACTCCTGAGGAAGTCTTCACCAGGAGAATGGGACGATCAGTGCCAGGAGGCTTTTGATAGAATCAAAGACTACCTCTCCAAACCTCTAGTGTTAGCCCCACCACAGACCGGACTGCCACTAATTCTATACCTGACCGTCATTGATTCAGCTGCAGGAGCCATGCTAGCCCAACATCTGACCAACACACAGAAAGAATAGGCCATCTACTACATCAGCAAGAAATTATCCCCATTTGAGATAAACTACACACCGTTGGCGAAATCATGCACCGCCCTCGTCTGGGTAACACAGAAGTTACGGCACTACATGCTGGTTTTCTCGGTCATCCTAGCATCACGAATTGATCCCTTGAAATACCTCTTCGAAAAACCAGCTCTCTCAAACTGTATGGCAAAATGGTTATTCTTGCTCTCCTAATTTGACATCACCTACATGACCAGAAGACAGTCAAAGGCAAGATCATAGCTGATTACCTGGCCCACAATCCAATATTGGGGGATATGCTAGAAGAAGCCGAATTCCCAAACGAAACTATCATGAATGTTGAGATCGATGAAGACTGGAAATTATACTTCGACGGGCCGCCAACAGAAATGGAAACGGGATAGGCATCCTGTTAGTCTCTCCAGACCAAACTCACTCCCCAGTATCGTATCGTCTAGACTTCTTCTGCACCAACAACATGACCGAGTATGAAGCCTGTATAATTGGACTAGAGATCACGCTCCAAAGAGGTATAAGGAGAATACAAGTGTACGGAGATTCAGCATTGGTGGTCCACCAAGTTCTGAAGGAATAGAAGATCAGAGACGAAAAATTAGTCCCTTACCTCACCCGACTAGAGGATGTCGCAAGAAGGTTTGAGCATTCAGAGTTTTACTATATCCCCAGGTCACAAAATAGTTTTGCTGACGCACTAGCAACTCTAGCATCTATGATCGATATCCCGGAGGGGATGGAAGAAATAACTCTTACAGTGCAAAGAAGATCAGGACCAGCACACTGCATGGCCCTTGAGGTAGAGAATGAAGAGAACGGGGACTTAACCGCTTGGTTTTACGACATCTGGAACCTGTTGAAAAACCACTAGTATCCCGAGCAAACGGACAAGAGAACACGGGTTACATTCAGAAGATTAGCATCAAGATTCATACTTTGCGCCGGAAGGTTGTATAAGAAGAACTACGACGGAGCCCATCTCCAATGTCTCACTGAAGAAGAGTCTGTCAAAGTGATGGATCAGATACATGGGGGCGATTGTGGACCTCATATGAGCGTCCATACACTTGCCCGTAAAGTCATCAGACAAGGTTATTACTGGTGTACCCTGCAGAACGACTACGTTAACCACTTACGCCGTTGCCACAAGTGCCAAATCTATGCTAAATCTCAGAAACTTCCTCCGAAAGAGTTGTACAGTATGACTGCTCCCTGGCCTTTCGCAACCTGGGGAATCGACATTATTGGGAAGATCTCGCCCAAAGCCAGCAACGGCCATGAATTCATACTAGTGGCCATCGACTACTTCACCAAATGGGTAAAAGCTGAGTCTTTTCGAACCCTTGACGCCAGAAAAGTTGTCCGATTCATCAAACAGAATATCATCTGCCGGTATGGGGTCCCACATGAGATCATCTCAGACAACATCACCCACTTCGAAGGAGAGGCTAATACAGTCATAGAAGAAAATGGTATCACCCTCCACAGATTCTCGCCATACAGACCGCAAACCAATGGGGCAGTTTAGGCCGCCAACAAGAATCTGAAGAATATCCTAAGCAAGATGATCGACACCTGCCGGGACTGGCCCGAGAAATTTCCATATGCATTGTGGAGATACCGCACCACTGAGAGGGTCTCTACCGGGGCAACCCCATTTTCTCTTACATACGGAATGGAAGCAGTCCTCCCTGTTGAATTGGAGGTCCCTTCCCTCAGAGTTATACTAAAGAATCAAGTTAACGAGCTGGAGTTGGTCCAGACATGTTATAATGAGCTGGCCTTGCTAGATGAGAAGAGATTGAGAGCCGCATACCACCACCAAGGGTATCAGAAGAGAATTGCTCGAGCATTTAACCAGAAAGTAAAGACTCGGGGTATCAATAAGAACGACATCGTGTTCAAAGAAATTTGAGAACCAGCCAGGGACCTAAGAGGAAAGTTCGAGCAAAAATGGACAGGGCCATACATCGTCAAAGAGATTGACACTGGGGGTGCTGCCATACTCACAGACTTGGACGGACAATTACTGCATTCACCAGTCAACATGGATCGTTTAAAGAAGTATTACCAATAGATATGTATATATAAGAACTACGTAAACCTGAGCCCTAACTCGAAAATGTGTTTTTGGAAAAATCGAAAAGGGAACGTAGGCAACCTGAGAAGTGACTTCAGGCCCAGTTTAAACATTGTAAAGAAATTTATTTCCCATAAGCAGTCCTTTATATATTATTAAGGTGGTTCAGAACACCGAAAGTTACAAAGGAGATACATCATACAGAAAAAAACTAATCCCTAGGGGTTGGCCAAACAGGGTCCTCAGTAGCCAAATCAATTCGAGTCTCATCCAGGATCTAGTAAGCAAAGACAATATTCCCCTCTGTGGGCTCAGAATCCATGAACCGGAACCACTCCATTAGAAGGGATCATCAATTAGCTCCCCTTCCAAAGACCCCTAACGAGAATAGATGATATCATCCCGGAGGGGCCTGGTAATACCGAAACGGGCATAGTTGAACTGACGAGTCAGTCGAGCACGCCACATCCTATCCACCGATAAAGAGACATGCAGGGTCACAAATTTAAACTTAGAGGAGAAGTTATTCAGACCAAGGGGAATGTCCTGAGGAATGTTGAACTGACGAAGGAGACGTCCTGGGAGATAAAAGGAGGTAAACCAGAGCCCGCGGAGCCGAACATAGTTCTGACCCCCTGTACTAAGCACTATCGCCCTCAGCTTCCACCAAGGAATGTTCCATCGAATAGCCTGAAAGTTCTCCGAAAACCACACCGTCCAATCAGAGGAAGACATGGTCAAAGCACCAAAGAGGGGACGACGGAAAAAGTGCCTCGGGTTGTTAAGCCAAACCCCGTTAAAATCCACCGATCAAAAACGCTCTAACAGCCACATGTATAGCAAACAGGGGCTTCCCTTGAAAAAGGGTGAGGCTCCCCTTTGAAGATCATCTAGGCCGTTCAGAGTCTCTGCAAGAACAATTGGCACTATAGACTCCCCGTTCCTAGCATGGTAAATCAAACTCAGAATAGTCGGATCGACACGGGAAGAGCCCGTCACCAGTAACATGTCAAAAACAAGACAGATCAAGGCCACCGTAGTACGCCCACACTATGAGAAGCTCTCTCTTCGTAACGATGAAAGAACCTCATCATTTTATGAAGGTCAAGAAGCCCGTCGACAATAAAACCATCACAGGCCGCTTGGAGAATAGCTAACAGAGCAATCAGCATATCTCGAGGACCGATTTCTTCTATGGGAACAGCCATCGAAAGACGAACATCAGAACGCAACAGCCAGGAGAACTCTTCATAAGTCGGGCAGAGGTCATCTAGCCCGAAACGAAAAAGATGATCCACAGGGCTCTAGAAATACAAAGCACCTAGCAGAAAGGAAAAATCTATAAGACGATGGCACCAGCCCGCTAAAGGGCTAAAAGCACCAAAGTTCAAACCATTCTCAGAAGATATCAGAGCATCTTGGGCTTCAACATAAGAAAAATCAGAATTTGTGCGATAAGAAGACATTTTGGGAAAGGTGTGGGGATGAAGGAAGGAAGATGGGTGTATTTATAGCAAAAAAGAGCGTCATGTGCCTATTTGTCGTGCGACAAACCCATATCCAGGAGGGATTGTCGCGCGACAATCCCCTTTAATGTCACCTTATTTTTGCTTTTCTTACCCATAAGAGTCATTTTGCCAAAAGAATCACTTCTGCATACACTGTGCTCACTTTGTTCTTCTACAGGAACCCTAAATATCACCACATTACAAGGTATGGCTCCTAAAATTATCGATTCATGTAATTATTATTTAAAATATATTCTTCACAGATAGAGAATAAAAGTATATCTTCAAACACAAATATAGATTTTTTTAAAAAAACCAATAAAAGAATAGTTTTCAAGAAACTAAATCTCTGTCTAAATATCTAAAAATAAAACTACATATATGTCCGAACTAACTAAATGCAGGAAAAGAAAACTAATCTATCCTAGCGCGCTTCGACTCGCTACCACTATCACCAGAAGCCTCCTTCGGGGGTAGGATCGACCGTTGGGACATTCGGATGAGAGGGAACTGCCGCCTGAGAAGGCCCCGTCGACTGGACCGGAGCCGTGGGGTGAATCACTGAAGATCGAGATCGCCTAGAAGTTCGACTAGTACTCCTCCAGGACTCCGTCCGAGCACGAGAATAAGACAAAGGGTCGTCCGCCCGCAGGGAAACATCGATCGCCCTCTGATAGTCACGCATGAACATCGTGGGTTTTTGACCAACGTACTGGAGAAGGTTCCAGCTGTAGAGATACTGGGAATGCCAAGCTCTCAGATCCGCTACACGCACACTCACCCGCTGAAAAGGAAAAAGGAAAAGGAATCAGCACAGTTAAAATAAATAAGCACGGATATAAGGAGATATTAAGGGAAGATAAAGCATATACCTTATCATCAGGGCGACCACCCAAGTAATCAAACGTATCCTCAGGAAGAGGATACTCGGGCATTGTATACCGACGTAGACCAGCACCGACATAAGAGATGTCTCGAGGAAGTGGCGGCAAATCTACCGGACAGACGGACGAACTCGCCGGTATAGCAGCAGAAGAAGACCCACCCTCCTCGCGGATCGGGAACAGGGGAGCCCGAGAAGATGAGCCGCCAAGACCGGGAGAGTGGGCCGGAGGGCCTATAGCAGTCGACGGAAGCGGAGTCAACGTAGCATAGGTGCGAACACCCGGAGGATTAGCAACGGCAGTCACCTTCAGAGGCAGGACCCCGCTGGAAGGAGTAGTCACAGCAGTAGGAGGGGTCCGCCCAAACTGCTCATAGTCTACCCCGAAGTCCGCAGGCTCCCAGGATCACTCCGAAAAATTTGCTGCACCTCCCGTAGCAGTCTCAGCAACCTCAAAAATAGCCCTCGAAGATGCTAACGGACAGGTGGAGAACTCAAAACCCTTGGCAGGCTGCTCCTCTCTAGGCGTAATCTGAGGAGGCTGCTCCGGAATAGCCAATGTCCCACCTCCCTCACCGCCCTCGGGCCTATCATCGCCTCCCTCAGCACCGGCAAGGATGTCCCTCTCTCCCTCGGGGTCGTCATCGTCAGAGTCCAAAATGATGTCTCGCTGATCAGGGACAGGCGGCAGCTGACCAGGAATCGTCCGGGACAAATGAGTCTGTCCCCGAGTCCCCTTCGGCTCCATCATCAAGTAACGGGCAGTGAAGACAGCATAATCACCCTCCTCGGTGAACGTCTAAAAATCGAGCCCGTTGACCAACGCATGCACCGTCACCGGGTCTATCTCACCCTTCTGCCTCATCAAAACTGGTGGAAACAGAGGAACTCGGGGCCACTGGGTCGGTGTGTGCTGACGAATAACTCGCTCGCCCAAGTAGAAGTGAAGACCATACTCGTCCCTGATAAGCCACCTGGTCCTCGAGGCGGTCAGAGCGCGGCCATATCCGAAATGAAGGCCCAGATCACCCCAGGGGGCCCACTCAATTTTATTCCAGTTATTTGTATTCTATTTTACTAGTTAAATATTAAAAAGAAAGAATACTAAGATATTTACCTGCTCCTCCAACAGGTCATGGACGGTAGCAGCTTCGGTCTCCCGAGTCCGGTATACATAGTGAGCCCTATAGTTCCCCGCAATGAATCGGCGGAAAAAAGGAAACTGATCCTCGTTCTCAACAAGGAGATCCACCTGGGTATGACCCAGACGGGTATACGCCACGAACCAACTCTGAAGAGAAGACATAAAGAATGTCAGCAACAATCAACAGATGATATGTAAAAGACTGGAACGAAGATAAGAGAACAGAAGTATATACCTCCCACAGCAAAGAAAAGCCCTTAAGGTTCAGGGCTAAGTGGCGAGAAACCTGATCCATAGCATCGTAAACAACGGCCAGGATAAAACCGCCCTAGTCGTAGTCGAACATGATGCTAAAGTCCCAGAGATAAGGCAGCCACCAGAGATTGGTTATGTCCCCCCCTCTAGCCTCAAACAGATCATGGAGCTTCAGCAAGAGAAGAACACGGGCATACTGACGCGCCTCCTGACGGGTCATCGGCACCCCTGAAGCAACTAACTGGGCTCTCTCTGTGGCTAGCCGTGTATCCAAAACCGCCCAAGGGATCGTGTCGCCCGAACTCCGTCGCTCAGGAAACCACCCGAGTGCACTCACAATGCCCTCTACCGTCAGAGGCAAAGAGACATCAATCTGGATAGGGACCCCCCTGAAGGAATCCCGGTCAGAGCAAATAGGTCCAAGGGGTCATCGTCATCTCCCCCAGCTCTAGTGGAAGGTATGAGTGGTGTCCCACCAGTGACAGGCCAAAGCCGACACCAACACAGCCGCCCTAGATACCAGCTCCGGGAGGGTGTCAAAAAGAGGACCAAATGGAGTCGCAAGGAGCAACTCCTGGACAGGGGCCGGTGCCTGTCGCCATTCTAAGGAAATAGTGTTGGGAGAACCCCAACCTCGGCCGACCCACTACAGACAAAGCAGAGATATAAAAATATGAGAAACCTAAGGGTACTTTAGTGTAATTATGAGAGTTATAGGGCTATAAGGATAAATTATGTAATTTTCAAAACCTGAGGGTACTTTGGTGTAAATTATGAGAGTTATAGGGTTATAAGGGTAAATTATGTAATTTTCAAAACCTGAGGGTACTTTGGTGTAAATTATGAGAGTTATAGGGTTATAATGGTAAATTATGTAATTTCTAAAACCTGAGGGTACTTTGGTGTAATTATGAGAGATATAGGGTCATAAGGGTAAATTATGTAATTTTCTAAAAACCTGAGGGTACTTTGGTGTAATTATGATAGATATAGGGCTATAAGAGTAAATTATGTAAATTTCTAAAACCTGAGGGTACTTTGGTGTAATTATGAGAGATATAGGGTTATAAGGGTAAATTATGTAATTTTTCAAACCTGAGGGTACTTTGGTGTAATTATGAGAGATATATGGTTATAAGGGTAAATTATGTAATTTTCCAAACCTGAGGGTACTTTGGTGTAATTATGAGACATATAGGGTTATAAGGGAAAATTATGTAAATTTTCCGAAACCTGAGGGTACTTTGGTGTAATTATGAGAGATATAGGGTTATAAGGGTAAATTATGTAATTTTCAAAACCTGAGGGTACTTTGGTGTAATTATGAGAGATATAGGGCTATAAGGGTAAATTATGTAATTTTCCAAAACCTGAGGGTACTTTGGTGGAATTATAAGATATATAGGGCTATAAGGGTAAATTATGTAATTTTTCGAAACCTGAGGGTACTTTGGTGTAATTATGAGAGATATAGGGTCATAAGGGTAAATTATGTAATTTTTCAAATCTGAGGGTACTTTGGTGTAATTATGAGAGATATAGGGTTATAAGGGTAAATTATGTAATTTTCCAAACCTGAGGGTACTTTGATGTAATTATGAGAGATATAGGGTTATAAAGGTAAATTATGTAAATTTTCCGAAACCTGAGGTTACTTTGTTGTAATTATGAGAGATATAGGGTTATAAGGGTAAATTATGTAATTTTCAAAACCTGAGGGTACTTTGGTGTAATTATGAGAGATATAGGGTTATAAGGATAAATTATGTAAATTTCCGAAAGTTGAGGTAACTTTGGTGTAATTATGAGATATATAGGGCTACAAGGGTAAATTATGTAATTTTTCGAAACCTGAGGGTACTTTGGTATAATTATGAGAGATATAAGGTCATAAGGGTAAATTATGTAATTTTTCAAACCTGAGGGTACTTTGGTGTAATTATGAGAGATATAGGGTCATAAGGATAAATTATGTAATTTTCCAAACCTGAGGGTACTTTGGTGTAATTATGAGAGATATAGGGTTATATGGGTAAATTATGTAATTTTTCAAACCTGAGGGTACTTTGGTGTAATTATGAGAGTTATAGGGTTGTAAGGGTAAATTTTGTAATTTTCCAAACCTGAGGGTACTCTGGTGTAATTATGAGAGTTATAGGGCTATAAGGGTAAATTATGTAATTTTCCAAAACCTGAGGGTACTTTGATGTAATTATGAGAGTTATAAGGTTATAGGGGTAAATTATGTAATTTTTTCGAAACCTAAGAGTATCACAGGTAAAAGTATGTGTTCGCTAAATCGGACGTTATTTCTAGGCAGACATGCATACTAAACATTGTTTAAAATACATGCAGGAAACAACAGAAATAATAGAACGAATAAATACACAAAGGAAAGGATTTTCAAGAGAACATACCAGAGACCATCGACGGATCTCATGAGAAGCGGGCTCCATTAAGAGCCAAGGAACATCCGGGACTGGAGCAGCCCGGGTCACGTCCCGGTAGACCACTGCCCGACCGCGGTCCACCCCGTCCTCACCATACCAGTCAAGGTCCTCCGAGTCATTATGGTGAGGGCTGCAACGGAGGACTCCATGAGCGTCAGTAAAAGTAAACTCCTCCTGGTCACCCTCAAGTCGATCTGGCTGTGCGGGATCCATCTGTGTATATAGAGAGTAGTGAGGAAAATCGGAAAATCAGAAAAGCGGCAGGGCTTTTGCGCTTGAGAGTAGAGAGAAAGAGAGCTAGAGAGAGAAAGAGAAAGGAGAGAATGAGGTGGAATGAGCTCAGCAAGGGGCTTATATAATGATCCAGTTTGTCGCGCGACAAATGGGCTCATTGTCGCGCGACAATAAGTCCTACATCGAAATGTCGCGCGACATATTGTCCCCCTCCCCTGATTTTTTGACCTTTGTCTCATTTTTTCTCCTGTAGGGGTACTTTAGAGAAACAATTTTCGAAAAACTTGCTATATACCGCACACCTAGGATGAAAATTCGAGGAAAAATTTCCAAATCATCTCTCCAAAAATGCGAGAACAAGATACAAACGGTTAAAAGTAATCTCTGATCTCCCAAAAAGGACCGAGACCATCAATGAGAAAAGAAAAATATCAAGATAAGACGAGAATAGAAAGAAATTGAAAAGGTAGAAAAGAGAAAGAACCCGCACGAGCGCCCAGAGTAAGCGAGAGAAACATAAATGCAAGAGTGACAGGGAGAGCCACGCCAAAAGTGACAGCTAGGCCAAAACCGGTTCAGGGCTTCGTTTTAGGTGAGTAAGGCTCCTGATCACGACAAAGGGATAAAAAGACTCCCGGTCAAAAACAGAGAAGGCTAGGAAAAGTCTTTCCCAAAAGAGGGAGAAATAAGGGCATCGAAAAACAGAATACGATGTGGGCCCACCGAAAGAAGAGAACAGAGATCAGATATTAGACTTTCAAACAAATTTTCTTTTCAGCACGATTCAGGAGAGATGGTTTGGAAAAACTCGAATCATCACTCTACGGAGAGCAAAAGAAATCCGAAAACTGCCTTCTGAGAGAAGTATCCTTACTCGAGGAAAACATGAGAGTAAAATTCAGAAAGATACAGGAAAACGGACATTCAGATAAAGATTAGACCTCGAGAAGCTCTTTTCACTCTCACCAAAATTTCTCTCTCTCACTCTAGCAGTCTAAAGAGAGAGACAACCATCATCACCAGAATACAACACAAGCCCTCCTCGAGGCAAATCACAAACACAAGCCCTCGCCATAGGCAAAAATACTCACAAAAGCCCCCCCTAGAGGCAATTTTCTTTCTTTTTTACAGATCAAAGCCCTCCCAGAAAGGCAAAATGGAGCAATGGTAGTCCTCCCACATGAGGCGAGAAGAGCAAAGCCCTCCCAGAGAGGCACAGTGTAGCAATGGTAGTCCTCCCACATGAGGCGAGAAGAGCAAAGCCCTCCCAGAGAGGCACAGTGTAGCAATGGTAGTCCTCCCACCTGAGGCGAGAAGAACAAAGCCCTCCCAGAGAGGCACAGTGTAGCAATGGTAGTCCTCCCACATGAGGCGAGAAGAGCAAAGGCCTCCCAGAGAGGCACAGTGTAGCAATGGTAGTCCTCCCACCTGAGGCGAGAAGAACAAAGCCCTCCCAGAGAGGCACAGTGTAGCAATGGTAGTCCTCCCACATGAGGCGAGAAGAGCAAAGCCCTCCCAGAGAGGCAAAATAGAGCAATGGTAGTCCTCCCACATGAGGCGAGAAGAGCAAAGCCCTCCCAGAGAGGCACAGTGTAGCAATGGTAGTCCTCCCACATGAGGCGAAAAGAGTAAAGCCTTCCGAGAATGGCACAGTGTAGCAATGGTAGTCCTCCCACATGAGGTGAGAAGAGCAAAGCCCTCCCAGAGAGGCACAGTGTAGCAATGGTAGTCCTCCCACCTGAGGCGAGAAGATCGAAAGCCCTCCCAGAGAGGCACAGTGTAGTAATGGTAGTCCTCCCACCTGAGGCGAGAAGAACAAAGCCCTCCCAGAGAGGCACAGTGGAGCAATGGTAGTCCTCCCATCTGAGGCAAGTGGAGCAAAATAAAAGTCCTCGAAAGAGAAAATGAGGTAACAAAGCCCTCTCTGGAGGCAAAACCAAACATAAAACCCTCTCCGGAGGCACTCACGAATACTTTTTGCATACGCACTGTGAGAATCTGGACCCGCGACCCGTAGAAGAAGGGTCCTCGTTCTCGATTTTCTTTAAAAACGTGTTTTGTAGAGTCGCCAGTTTGTTTTACGAGAAAACAAACAAAAGATCGTACGAAGGACAATTCGAAAACGAATTATCTTTCATACGTTTGAAACCAGAGTTTTATTTTAAAATTTTACTTTGCTAGGGTTCGGGAACTACGTTACGAATTGGGAAGGTGTTAGGCACCCAATTCGCCCTTTCGGTCTCTTAATGGATTATGTATCTAATTCCTATTTTAGATATCTTGCAAGTAGTTTGAATAGTTTTCAGAATAATCCCTTCCGGATAAATTTAGTTTGAAACAATATTTTGAAATCAGACTCGAGCTTTGCGAGCGCCTACGTATTCATTCGTAGAATGAAATCAGAGTCTCGTAGTTCCTTTCTTCTGGAAATTGTTTTTGTATTTTAGTTTGTTTTGAAAACGTGTCAAAACAGGTTTTAGTTTTCTTGTAAAATTTAGAAAGGATTTATTTTGAAAGCAGTGAACTTCTTTGCAAGTCATCTAATTTTCTGTATTAAAAATGAATTTGAATGCAGTATTGAAATTAGTAGAGTAGCAGAAAGACGTACCTGATGTGCCTGAAGAAGAAATAAGAACCTTGCCTGGATTGCCTTGCTTGCCTCCTTCTCTCTCTAGAACTTTCTCTCTCTAAAGCTTTCTCTCACTAACTTTCTCTTACTAGCCTTTCTCTCACTAGAAATTCTCTAAATTTTGACTCTCTAATGATTTTGACAGAACTTCACCTTACTAAAAAACACCAGTGAGTGTTGATCCTCCTAAATGAGAGCCCAAGGGTCCTATTTATAGGAGAAAAATGCAGAAAAACGGCTTGGGTAGCCGCGCGGCTAGGAGCCAGCCGTACGGCTAGGTAAGGCTGCGGCTAGGGCGTGCGGCTCGAGCATGCGGCTCAAAGCCAACCGTACGGTTGGGAGCCAACCGTACGGTTGGGAGCCAACCGTGCGGCCAGGTCGATCCCCGTCCTAGTAAGCGAAGTGGCAACATGGCTATGGTAGATTCTTGACACGCTCGGAAAACAAGGCTTTTCCTAATGGTCTCCTGTTGTGAGAATCCGCAAATGCGACCCCCGGGTCTCGTCCCCGTTCGTTGGGCGTCTGAAGCGTCGGAAGGGATTCCGTCGCTCCATTTGCTTGGAGTTGTTTGATGATTCATATCGAGTGTCCTTACGTCTATTCTAGATGCAAAGGGGTTCGTTCAGAGTCGCCAGTACGTTTTACGAGAAAACGGACAAAAAGGGTTGTGTAAGGGGAAAGGCTAAAGATAAGCCTTTATTTACACGTTTTGTCTGCGAAACCAGGATTCTATAGGGTTCGGAAACTATATTACGGTTTGGGAAGGTGTTAAGCACCCATTCCGCCCTTTCGGTCTCTAGGGGACTTATATGTTTATTTTATGTTGAAAAACTTGGATGCTTTTACTGACAGTCTACTACTTTTCCAATGAAAACCCTAATTTCGGAGGAAAAACGGGAAAGGGGTATGAAAAGCCTTTGTGTTCCGAGATCCGATGTCCTTGTTTTGAAAGATGTAAAATACAAATGACAAAAGTTATATTTATTTTTAAAGAGAGTATCCCGTATTATTTCCCAGATAATGACGGTTTTCTCGGGTTGTGATTACTTTTGTGAAAGTTCGGGTCTAATATCGGGACTAATTTAATATGGAATCATGACTCTTGAGAGGAGAATTATCAGACGCATCGCAGTCTATAGAGAAGACAGGATATGTTGATTTTTAATTCCTAGATAAGTCTTATCAGTCCGGGTTTTGAAAACAGAATTTTGTCCGGACGATAACGTACTTATTCTTCTGGTTTTGAAAATAGTTTTATCAGGGTCTTTTGTTTTGAAAATGGTAGACTATTTATAACTTGGCAATAAGTTTATTCAAATAAAAAGTGGACAAAACAACAGAAATAAAACGAGTACACATATAGACCTGTTTAATTACCAGAAGAAACTTTATTTACCTTCCCGACGAGAATAATAATAATAAGAAAGAGAATATAATACGGCAGAGAGATCTCCGGCGATAACAATCTTCTCCTTCTTCCGATATTTCCGAGAATTCGATTCTAGAGACGGGACACGTCGAGTGTCGGGAATAGATCCGATGATTCTTCAGAGATAAGATGATAATATAAAATGCTTGATAACAAAATCAGACTAAAGCTCCGGATTTTCCAGATCCAAGTTGCTGCCTTGAACCCTTGGGGGTGTTGGCCTATTTATACTGCTCGGGGTAGATTGTCGCGCGACATTTCCCTAAAAAAGGCAAGTGTCGCGCGACATATCTGTTTGTCGCGCGACATTCCTGTATGTCGTGCGACAAACGGCTGAAATGATGGGTCCTGACACTGTGATGTGTCAGAAAGTGGTTGGTCGGGTGCAGAGAGGGATTGTCGCGCGACATAGTGGGATTGTCGCGCGACAATGTGATATGTCGTGCGACAATCCTTCATAAAAATAGGTTTGTCGCGCAACAAACCCCCCCCCCGGGGTTTTTTTCGGGTGCTCGGGTGTGTCCTGGACTCCAAAAATAGTAGTATCGTAGGTCGTTAGGGTTCTTGCGGGGGTCACGGATCGGGGTGTCTACAGACCCTCTCGACTCAAGCTCCTTGCTTGCAAGGAATTGAGGCGACTGGAAGAGATCATGATCCATGGCTCCCGCATGAACTCTAAAGAAGTGTTTATGCAAAAAGTGCTTGTGAGTGCCTCCGGAGAGGGCTTCGTATTTGGTTTTGCCTCCGGAGAGGGCTTTGACTTGTTCCACTTGCCTCAGATGGGAGGACTACCATTGCGCCTCAGGTGGGAGGACTACCGTTGTGCCTCTCTGGGAGGGCTTCGCCTCAGGTGGGAGGACTACCGTTGTGCCTCTCTGGGAGGGCTTCGCCTCAGGTGGGAGGACTACCGTTTGTGCCTCTCTGGGAGGGCTTCGCCTCAGGTGGGAGGACTACCGTTGTGCCTCTCTGGGAGGGCTTCGCCTCAGGTGGGAGGACTACCGTTTGTGCCTCTCTGGGAGGGCTTCGCCTCAGGTGGGAGGACTACCGTTGTGCCTCTCTGGGAGGGCTTCGCCTCAGGTGGGAGGACTACTGTTGTGCCTCTCTGGGAGGGCTTCGCCTCAGGTGGGAGGACTACCGTTTGTGCCTCTCTGGGAGGGCTTCGCCTCAGGTGGGAGGACTACCGTTGTGCCTCTCTGGGAAGGCTTCTAGATCTGTAAGAAGAAGGAAAAAATGCCTCTGGGAGGACTTTCATGAGTAACTTTTGCCTCTGGAGAGGGCTTGTGATTTTGCCTCTGAAGAGGGCTTGTGTTTGTGATTTTTGTTAAAATTTAATTTGTCTCTCTTTAGACTGCTAGAGTAAAAGAGAGAAGTTTTTGTGAGGGTGAAAAGAGCTCCTCGAGGTCTAATCTTATCCGAATGTCCGCTTTCCTATATCTTTCTTGAATTTTGTTCTCATGTTTTCCTCGAGTGAGGGTACTTTTCTCAGAAGGCAGTTTTCGATTTTCTTTTGCTTTCCGCAGCGTGATGATTCGAGGATTTTCCAAACCATCTCTTCTGTATCGTGCTAAAAAGAAAATTTGTCTAAAAGTCCAATCTCTGATCTCTGTTCTTTTCTCAGTTTCTCTTTTTGGTGGGCCCAACATCGTTTTCTGTTTTTCGATGCCCTTATTTCTCCCTCTTTTGGGAAAGACTTTTCCTGGCCCTCTCTGTTTTTGACCAGGAGTCTTTTCATCCCTTTGTCGTGATCAGGAGCCTTACTCACCCTAAAACGAAGCCCTGAGCCGTTTTTGGCCTAGCTATCACTTTTGGTGTGGCTCTCCCTGTCACTCTACATTTCTGTTTCTCTCGCTCGCTTTGGGCGTTCATACGGGTTATTTCTCTTTTCTACTTTTTCAATTTTTTCTATTCCCGTCTTATCTTGCTATTCTGCCTTTTCTTATTTGATGGTCTCGGTCCTTCTGTGAGATCAGAGACTACTTTTAATCGTGGCATTCCGCTCTCGCATTTTTCGAGGAGATGATTTGGAAGTTTGCTCATTGAAATCTTTATCATGGGTGTGCGGTTTTAGCAATCTTTTCGAAAACTGCCCCTCGGAAGTCCTCCTGCAGGAGGTAAAAAATGAGAAAGAGGTCAAAAAATCAGGGGAGGTGGGAGATTGTCGCGCGACACTTCGGTGGGGAGCTCTTTGTCGCGCGACAATGTGGCCATTTGTCGCGCGACAAACTGACCAACTATATAACCCTCCTGCTGAGCTCATTCCACCTCATTCTCTCCTTTCTCTTTCTCTCTCTAACTCTCCTTCTCTCTTGTTCCTAGCGCGGAAGCTCTGTCGCGTTTTCGACTTTTCCGGCCTTCTTCATATATCCTACCTATACCTGATGGACCCTGCTTATCCCGACAGACGGGAGGGTGACCAGGAGGAGGTCACCTTCACTGACGCTCAGGGCGTTCTCCGCTGCAGCCCTCATCATGACGACTGGGCGGATTTGGATTGGTATGATGAGGATGGGATAGACCGCGGTCGAGCGGTGGTCTATCGAGATGCTATCCGAGCTGCTCCAGTCCCAGATGTCCCGTGGCTCTTGATGGAGCCTGTCTCTCACGAGATTCGCCGTCGATCTCTGGTATGTCTTCTTTATCTGTTCTGTTTCTTGTCGTTTCCTGTATTTCATTTTCAATAATGTTAGTATGCATGTCTGCCTTGAATAACGCCCGATTTTTAGCGAACACATACTTTTACCTGTGATACCTCTTAGGATTTAGGAAAAATACATAATCTACCCCTATAGCCCTATATCTCTCATAATTACACCAAAGTACCCTCAGGTTTGGAAAATTACATAATTTACCCCTATAGCCCTATAACTCTCATAATTACACCAAAGTACCCTTAGGTTTTAGAAAATTACATAATTTACCCCTATAGCCCTATAACTCTCATAATTACACCAAAGTACCCTCAGGTTTGGAAAATTACATAATTTACCCCTATAGCCCTATAACTATCATAATTACACCAAAGTACCCTCAGGTTTGGAAAATTACATACTTTACCCCTATAGCCCTATAACCATCATAATTACACCAAAGTACCCTCAGGTTTGGAAAATTACATAATTTACCCCTATAGCCCTATAACTCTCATAATTACACCAAAGTACCCTCAGGTTTTGGAAAATTACATAATTTTACCCCTATAGCCCTATAACTCTCATAATTACACCAAAGTACCCTCAGGTTTTGGAAAATTACATAATTTACCCCTATAGCCCTATAACTCTCATAATTACACCAAAGTACCCTCAGGTTTGGAAAATTATATAATTTACCCCTATAGCCCTATAACTCTCATAATTACACCAAAGTACCTTCAGGTTTTGGAAAATTACATAATTTACCCCTATAGCCCTATAACTCTCATAGTTACACCAAAGTACCCTCAGGTTTGGAAAATTACATAATTTACCCCTATAACCCAATATCTCTTATAATTACACCAAAGTACCCTCAGGTTTGGAAAATTACATAATTTACCCCTATAACCCAATATCTCTCATAATTACACCAAAGTACCCTCAGGTTTGGAAAATTACATAATTTACCCCTATAACCCCCTATTCGTTCTCTTGTCTGCAGTGGGTTGGCCGGGGTTGGGGTTCTCCCAACACTATATCTTCGGAGTAGCGACGGGCACAGGCCCTTGTCCAGGAGTTGATTCTTGTGACTCCTTTTGGCTCCCTCTTCGACGCCCTCCCAGAGCGGGTTTCTAGGGCGGCAGTTTTGGTGTCAGCACTGGCTTGCCATTGGTGGGATACTACTCATACCTTCCATTGGAGCTGGGGTGAGATGACGATGACACCCCTCGATCTTTTTGCTCTGACCGGGATTCCTTCGGAGGGGGGTCCCCATTCAGATCGATGTCCCTTTGCGTCTGACGGCAGAGGGTATTGTTAGTGCGCTTGGATGGTTCCCGGAGCGACGGAGTTCCGGTGATACGATTCCTCGGGGTGTCTTAGTTACGCGGCTAGCCACAGAGAGAGCTCGGCTAGTTGTTTCAGGGGTTCCTATGACCCGTCAGGAGGCGCGCCAGTATGCCCGCGTCCTTCTTCTGTTGACACTCCATGATTTATTCGAGGCACGTGGTGGGGACACGGCTCACCTTTGGTGGTTGCCCTATCTTCGGGACTTCAGCCTCATGTTTGACTATGACTGGGGAGGCTTCATTCTTGCAGTCCTCTATGATGCCATGGACCAGGTCTCTCGCCATTTAGCCCTGAACCTCAAGGGCTTTTCTCTGCTGTGGGAGGTACATACTTTAGTCCTTTTGTCCTTGCTTCAGTTCTTTACATATTACCTGTTTGATCATTGATGATTTCTTTTATCTTTCCTTTTCATAGCTGGTTTGTTGCTTATACCCGCCTGGGTCGTGCCCAGGTGGATCTCCTCGTTGAGAACGAGGACCAGTTTCCTTTTTTCCGCCGATTCATTGCGGGGAACTACCGGGCTCCCTATGTATACCGGACTCGGGAGACCGGGGCTGCTGCCGTTCACGACCTGTTGGAGGAGCAGGTAAATATTTTAGTTCTCTTGCTCTTTGATAGTTAGATAGAATATATAAATTATTGAGAATAAAAAACTTGTTTTCAGGTTGAGTGGGCCCCTTGGGGTGATCTGAGTCCCCATTATGGGTATGGCCGCGCCCTGACCGCCTCGAGGACTAGGCGGCTTATCCGGGATGAGTATGGCCTTCTCTTCTACTTGGGCGAGAGGGTCATTCGCCAGCACACGCCGTCCCAGTGGCCTCGTGTTCCATTATTCCCTCCTGTTCTGATGAGGCGGACGGGCGAGATCGATCCGGTGACGGTGCAAGCCTTGGTTGACGGACTCGGCTTCCAGACGTTCGTCGAGGAGGGAGACTACCCCGTTTTTGCTGCCCGTTATCTGATGAGGGAGCCGAAGGGGACTCGGGGACGGGTCTTCTATGAGAGGTACCGGGCACTGGGAGGTGATCCCAACTACATACGGGGACAGACCCATTTAGCTAGGGCGGTTCCGGGTCACTTGCCATCTGTCCCCGATCAGAGGGACAACATTCCGGATTCTAAAGACGAGGATCCTGAGGGAGAGAGGGATGTTCCTGCTGCGGCCGAGGGCGGTGGTCGGCCAGAGGGCGAGGGAGGTGATGTGACAGCTGTTCTGGAGCCGTCGCCTCAGGCGACACCTGTGAGGGAGCAGCGTACTGAGGGTTTCGAGTTTCCCACCGGCCCTTCTGTGTCTCCGGGGGTCCTTTTTGCTGCTGAGGGGAGAGCGGGATTGTCTGAGAGGTCCTGGGAGCCTGCGGACCTTGGGGCAGACTATGAGCAGTTCGGGCGGACTCCTCCAGCTGCGGTGGCTACTCCTTCTAGTGGGGTACCTCCTTTGAGGGCGACGGCCATAGTGGATCCTCCGGGGGTCCGTACCTACGCCACGTTGACTCCTCTTCCGGCGACTGTCATGGGTCCTCCTGCCCGATCTCCAGATTTGGGGGGTTCTTCATCCCGGCCTCCCTTGTTCCTGATCCGTGAGGAGGGCGGGTCCACTTCTGCTGGTGTTCCGGCGGGGTTATCTATTCCGTGGGTAGATCTACCCCCACTCCCCAGGGACATCTCTTACGTTGGCGCTGGATTACGTCGATATCCCGTCCCGGAGTACCCTCTTCCTGAGGATACTTTTGACTATCTAGGTGGTCGCCCTGATGACGAGGTACTTTCTTCAACTTCTCTTGATACCCTTACATCTATATCTATCTATTTTGGTTGTGCTGATTCTTTTATCTTATGTCTTTTTACAGCGGGTGAGTGTTCAGGTGGCAGATCTACGGGCTTGGCACGCCCAGTACCTCTACAGCTGGAACCTGCTCCAGTATGTCGGTCGAGACCCTCCAGCCTACATGCGTGATTATCAGAGGGCTATCGACATCTCCTTACGGCCGGACGACCCCCTGACTTCCTCTCATGCCCGGACGGATTCTCGGAGGAGCAGTAGTCGGACTTCCAGGCGTTCCCGATCGTCGGTGATCCGTCCTACGGCACCGGTCCAGTCCACGGGGCCTTCTCAGGCGGCAGTTCCTCCCGTTCCTGGCGTCCCAGTTGTTGATCTTACTCCCGAGGAGGGCTCGGGCGATAGTGGGGGCGTGTCAAAACGCGCCCGAGTAGATTAGTTTTCCTTTCTGCATTTAGTGTTAGTTTTGGACAGATATGTATTTATTTTAGACATGTTTAGACAGATATTTTAAAAAACTATTTTTTTATAAGAGTTTTATAAAATATCTTATCTGTGTTTGATTATACTTTTATTCTCTGTATATGAAAGATATATACATACACACACATATATATATATATAAGAGTCGGTTTTTTAGAAGTCATACCTTGTAGTGTAGTGTGATACTTTTCCTGTAAAAAGAGCAAAGTAAGAACAAGAAAGCATCCAAAAATGATTCTTTTGGCAATCATGACTACTATGTGTAGAAAGAACAAAATTAGGGTGACCCCAAAGGAGTTTGTCGCGCGACAATCCCTCCTGGATATGGGTTTGTCGCGCGACAAACAGGTACAGGTCCCTCTTTTTTGCTATAAATACATCCATCTTCCTTCCTTCATCCTCACACCTTCCAAAAATGTCTTCTTATCGCACAAAATCTGATTTTTCTTATGTCAATGCTCGAGATGCTTTGATATCTTCCGAAAATGGTCTGAACTTTGGTGCCTTCAGTCCTTTAGCAGGTTGGTGCCATCGTCCCGTCGATTTTTCCTTTCTGTTAGGTGCCTTGTATTTCTGGAGTCCTGCGGACCATCTCTTCCGTTTTGGACTAGATGAGCTCTGCCCGACCTATGAGGAGTTCTCCTGGCTGTTACGTTCTGACGTTCGTCTCCCGATGGCAGTTCCCATAGAAGAAATCGGTCCCCGCGACATGCTAATTGCTCTGTTAGCCATTCCCCAAGCGGCCTGTGATGGTTTCATTGCCGACGGTCTTCTTGACCTTCATAAAATGGTGAGGTTCTTTCATCGTTACGAAGATAGGGCCTCTTACGGCGTGGGGCGTACTGCAGCGGCCCTGATTTGCCTAGTTTCTGATATGCTGCTGGTGACGGGTTCTTCCCGTGTTGATCCGACTATCCTGAGTCTGATTTACCAGGCTAGAAATGGGGAGTCTATAGTGCCGATCATTCTTGCAGAGACCCTGAATGGTCTTGATGATGTTCAACGGGGGCCGCGCCCTTCTTCCGGGAGTCCGCGTCTGCTATACATGTGGCTGCTAGAGCGCTTTCGATCGGTGGGTTTCAACAACGGAGCTCGGCTCGACAATTCGACTCATTTCTTCCATCGCCTCTCTTTGGTGCTTTGACCATGTCTTCCTCTGATTGGACGTATGGTTTTTCGGAGAACTTTCGGGCTATCCGGTGGAACATTCCTTGGTGGAAGCTGAGGGCAATGGTACTTAGCACTGGGGTCAGAACTACGTTCGGCTCCGCGGGCTCTGGTTCCACTTCCTTTTATCTCCCTGGGCGTCTTTTTCGGCAGTTTAACATTCCTCAGGAGGTTCCCCTTGGTCTGAACAACTTCTCTTCTGAGTCTAAATTTGTGACCCCACATGTTTCTTTATCGGTAGAGAGGATGTGGCGTGCTCGACTGACTCGTCAGTTCAACTATGCCCGTTTTGGTATTACCCGGCCCTTCCGGGCTGATATCATCCGCTCTTGCTGGCAATCTCTGGAAGGAGAACTGATCGACGACCCCTTTCAAATGGAGTGGTTCCGGTTCATGGATACGGAGGCTACTGATGATAACATTGTTTTTGCATATCAGATCTTGGACGAAGCTCGGATCGATTTGGCTATTGAGGACCCAGTGTGGCCAACCCCTAGGGATTAGTTTCTTTCGTATTTGTTATGTCTCCTTTGTAACCTTCGGTGTTCTGAACCACCTTTTAATAATATATGAGGGACTGCTTGCGGGAAATAAATTTATTTACAAAGTCTAAACCGGGCCTGAAGCCACTTCTCAGGTTGCCTACGTTCCCCTTTTTGATTTTTTTACAAAGGACAAAAAGTTTTGAGTTGGGACTCAGGTTTACGTAGTTCTTATTACATGCCACACCTATTGATAATACTTCTTCAGTCGATCCATGTTGACTGGTGAATGTAGTAACTGCCCATCCAAATCAGTGAGTATAGCGGCACCTCCTGTATCGATTTCTTTGACGATGTATGGCCCTGTCCACTTCTGCCCGAACTTACCCCTCAGATCTCTGGCCGGTTCTCGAATTTCTTTCAATACAATATCGTTCTCGTTGATACCCCGAGTCCTCACTTTCTGGTTAAATGCTCGAGCGATTTCTCTTCTGATACCCCTGATGGTGGTATGCGGCTTTCAATCTCTTTTCATCTAGTAGGGCTAGCTCGTTATAACGTGCCTGGACCCATTCCAGTTCATTGACTTGATTTTCTAGTATTACCCTGAGGGAAGGGACTTCTAACTCAACAGGAGGACTGCTTCCATCCCGTAAGTAAGAGAGAACGGGGTTGCCCCGGTGGAGACCCTCTCGGTGGTGCGAAATCCCCACAATGCATAAGGTAACTTCTCTGGCCAGTCTCGACAGGTGTCGGTCATTTTGCTTAGGATATTCTTCAGATTTTTGTTGGCGCTTCAACTACCCCATTGGTTTTGTGGCCTGTATGGCGAAGACCTGTGTCTGGTAATACCGTATTCTTCCATGATGCTATTAGCTTCTCCTTCGAAGTGGGTGCCGTTATCTGAGATGATCTCGTGTGGGACCCCATATCGGCAAACAATATTCCTTTTGATGAATCGGGCTACTTTTTTGGCATCGAGGGTCTGTAAGACTCGGCTTCTACCCATTTGGTGAAAGTAGTCGATGGCCACTAGTATGAATTCATGGCCGTTGCTGGCTTTGGGCGAGATATTCCCAATGACGTCGATTCCCCAGGTTGCGAAAGGCCAGGAGCAGTCATGGTGTACAACTCTTTTGGAGGAAGCTTCTGGGATTTAGCATAAATTTTGGCACTTGTGACAACGGCGTACGTGATTAGCGCAGTCGGTTTGCAGAGTAGACCAAAAATAACCTTGTCTGATGATTTTGCGGGCATGTATGTCCGCTCATATGAGGTCCGCAATCGCCCCCATGTATCTGATCCATTACTCTGACTGATTCTTCTTCGGTGAGGCATTGAAGATGATCCCGTCGTAGTTTCTTTTATACAATCTTCCGGCACAAAGTATGACCCTGATGCTAATCTTCTGAGCGTGACCCCGTGTTTTCTTGTCTGTTTTCTCAGGATACTGATGGTTCTTCAGCAGGTTCCAGATATCGTAAACTAAGTGGTTGAATCCCCTTCCCCTTCATTCTCTACCACCAAGGCCGTGCAGTGTGCTGGTTCTGATTTCTTTTGCACCGTAAGAGTTATTTCTTCCATTCCTTCCGGGATATCGATCATAGATGCCAGGGTTGCCAGTGCGTCGGCAAAACTGTTCTGAGACCTAGGGAGATAGTAAAATTCCGTATGCTTGAACTTTCCCGCGATATCCTCCAGTCGGGCGAGGTAAGGGACTAATTTCTCATCTCTGATCTTCCATTCTTCAGAACCTGGTGGACACCACTATTGTTGAATCTCCGTATACCTGTATCCTCTTTATACCCTTTGAAGAGCGATCTCTAACCCGAGTATGCAGGCTTCATAGTCAGCCATGTTGTTGGTGCAGAAGAAGTCCATGCGATATGATACCGGAGTGAGTTTGGTCTGGAGAGACTAACAGATACCTACCCGTTTCCATTTTCCATTCCGAGATTGGCGGCCCCTCAAAGTACAATTTCCAGTCTTCATCGATCTCAACATTCATGATGGTTTCGTCTGGGAACTCGCTACTTCTACTAGCACATCTCCCAATATTGGATTGCGGGCCAGGTAATCAGCTATGATCTTGCCTTTAACTGCCTTCTGGGTCATGTAGGTGATGTCAAATTCGGAGAGTTAGAAATAGCCATTTTGCCATTCGGTTCGAGAGAGCCGGTTTCTCGAAGAGGTATTTCAACGGATCAATCCGTGATGCCAAGATGACTGAGAAAATTAGCATGTAGTGCCGTAGTTTCTTCTGTGTTACCCAGATGAGAGCGGTGCATGATTTCTCCAATGGTGTGTAGTTCATTTCAAACAGGGACAGTTTCTTGCGGAGAAATTAGATAGCCTGCTCTTTCCGGTATTAGTCAGGTGCTGGGCTAGCATTGCTCCTGCGATGAATCAGTGACGGTTAGGTATAAAATTAAAGGTAGTCCGGTTTGTGGTGGGGCTAATACTGGGGGGGTGGAGAGATATTCTTGGATCCTATCAAAAGCTTCCTGGCACTGATCGTTCCACTCTCCCGGTGAAGAATTTCCTCAGGAGTTTGAAGATGGGTTCGCAAGTCTGAGTGAGCTGAGAGATGAACCTACTTGTACTGCAGATTACCCAAAAATCCCCGACTTCTTTCTCAGTACGAGGTTTAGGCATTTCTTGGATAGCTTGAACCTTGGCGGGGTCTACCTCGATTCCTCTCTTACTGACAACATAAACTAGGAGTTTTCTTTGGTCACCCGAACACACACATTTCTGCGGATTGAGTTTCATCTGGTACTGGCGGAGCCGGTCGAAAAAGTTCGCAGGGCTGGTATGTGACCTTCCCTCTCCTTTGATTTGATTATCATGTCGTCTACATACACCTCTACTTCTTTGTGGATCATGTCGTGGAAAATAGCGGTGGCTGCTCTCTAGTAGGTTGCCCCGGCGTTCTTCCAGCCCAAATGGCATAACGTGTAGCAGTATGTTCCCCATGGTGTGATGAATGCCGTTTTCTCCTGGGTGATCCGGGTGCATTTTATTCTGGTTATACCCCGCGAAACCATCTACGAATGATTTTTAGGGCGTGGGGTTGGCAGGTATCGATTATCAAATCGATGTTGGGCAATGAAATCGTCTTTCGGACAACCTTGTTAGATCCCGGTAATCCACGCACATGCGGTCCTTCCCATTTGCCTTTGGAACGGGCACAATGTTGGCTAACCATGAAGGGTAATCGATCACCCGCAGAAACCCACACTCAGTTGTTTCATCACTTCTTCCTTTACCTTTAGGGACCATTCTGGCGTAAGTTTTCTTAACTTTTGCTTAACAGGTCTGAACCCGGCTTGGTATTATCTCGTGCATGACTATCTGACTGTTTCAATCCTGGCATATCCGCATAAGACCAGCGAAGACATCCACGTACTCTTTCAGAGTTTGTATGAATTCCTCTTTTTCTGTTTCACTCAGACTTGTCCCAATGCGGACCTCTTTCTTTCCTTTTCTGTTCCGAGTTAATTTCGAGAGTGTCTCCTTCCTCACTCTGTATACGCTGTTCCTCCCGTTCCGGGTGTTCGTTCAGTCTTTCTAACTCCTTATAAGCTATTACAGAAATTACAAATACAGGATAACGCAACACAGAGTTTTCTTCATTGATAATAGTGTTTACAGGTACAAGTTTAAAGAGTAAATTTAGGAGTGGCTCTTTCCTAGCCTTACTTTCACTCTCACCTCTCACCCTTACAATTTCACTCTTTCCCTTTCCCTTGGTAGTCTGGATTAGCGTATATCAGGTGTACGGGGTCATCCCCGGCTCGTCATCCCCTATAACCATGATGTCGAAAAGATATCCGATCATTTCTTCATCCTTGTCTGTCTTGTCTTCATTTCCTTCTTTCAAACCGATCGTTAATTTGGTGGAGAAACTGTGTTCAAAGCTTTCTTTGAAATTAGGTCCTCTTCATAGAAGATTTCCCATCCCGGCAGGTTCTCTCCGTCGCTGTTTCTCCCAAGGTTCCTGAAAACCGCAAAAGGGGAAGTCCTCTCATTCTTTGACAAAAAAACCCGTTCAAAGAGCTGAAACTCGGATACTGATGCCCTCGCCCCTTTTTTGCTGATCGCTTCTTTCAGTGTGTTGGTACCCCAAACCTTCCCTTTCGTACCTCGTTACCGGTTCCAAGGCTTGAAGTAGTCCTGATTGTCCCATTCCTAGGCCGGCTCCAGGTAAAATTTCATCATTCTTAGCATATTTGTAATCTTGGTGCTGAGACCGGGGATATTGTCTGGGGGAAGATATTCGATTATCTGAGTGCTGAGAGTTTGTACTTGAGGCTCATAAGAAAAGCCTCCTAACTGTATGCTCTGGCTCCCGATTCCCAAAACAGGTAACTCCACATCTGCCAAGGTCCTTTCAGGATCTCCTTGGATGGTATTATGTTCCCTTCAAACGGTATCTTGATCTTTTGGTGCAAGAGGAGGGGAGTGCTCCTATGTCGTGTAGCCACGCTCTTCCCAGCAGAGGTTGAAACTAGAGGGAATGTCTACGATTTGGAAATCGGCCGAAAAATTTCCGGGACCGACCTTGAGATATAGCTTTAGAGAACCCAGAACGG
The DNA here is from genome assembly GCA_021464415.1 of Lonicera japonica. Classification (NCBI taxonomy): domain Eukaryota; kingdom Viridiplantae; phylum Streptophyta; class Magnoliopsida; order Dipsacales; family Caprifoliaceae; genus Lonicera; species Lonicera japonica. The sequence goes on from CM038466.1 coordinate 28,633,522, forward strand.
CCCTTCTGGTATTGTCGTAGGCCCTGACAATCACGGCGGATGGAAAAGTTCTGAATCCAAGATACCCAGGCATCTAGCAGTTTTCAAGGGCAGACGTTATGGTTGACCCGTTGTCGATGAGGACTTGTGGCAAAATCTTCCCTCGGGTTCGGACGGTGATATGGAGAGCCAGGCTGTGTTTCCTCCCCAATGGAGACAGGTCCTTATCTGAAAATGACAGACTTCTTTGGACTGTAAGTGACCCGATCATGTTTGGCAGTTGTTCGGGTGTGGAGTCCGGTGATATCACGGCTTCGTCCAGAAGTTTGATGAAAGCGGTCCTGTGGGGGTTTGGAGGCAACCAAGAGGCCCCAAATGGTGATGTGTGCCTGGGTCTTCTTCAACTGTCAAGCACTCTATCTTCTCCTATTTCCTTAGGTGGCGGTGTTTTCTCAGCATCCGGTGGTGGTTGGTATACCCTCCTGAACGGGTGATTTGTTGGATCCAAAAGGATGCCGGGTTTGATTCCTCTGAAGTTTCTGACGATTCTGGCTCTGTCGACCAACTGAAAGTCCCGGGGGAGGTTTTTGTCATACAGATTGTCTCCCTGGGGGGGTTTTGGGATTTCCATGATTTTTCTTCTTATTCTGGGTCCATCCTATCCCAGATTTTCCGGGATTGGTTTGATTGTGAGTGGTTGTGAGATCCCCTGATTTGTTTTTCCTAAACCCTGCCCGGGTAGGAAGTTCATTTTGGCCATCCATTGGTCATTATGGATTGAGGCCTCGGGTAACTTGAGCCTTTGCTGGCAGTACAATGGGTGCCCTGTAGGTTGGGTCATCTCGAAATGAGCCCCACGGGAATCGAAGCCTTCTTCATCAGTGGTCAAGGCATTAATCCCTGCAGGTGGAGCATGGTTAGGAAGTGGATTGTTAGTAACATTGGGCCCGCCGGGTGCGGGGATGGTTCCGGCTTCAATGAGGTCTTGAATACGAACGAAGGGCCAACAACGCTCCGTGTCGTGTCCTGCAGCTTGATGATACGCACAATTCTCATTCATTCTCCAGGTATTTGGAATAGGATTTGGTGGGGAGCGCGGTTGAGTGGAGTGATTAGTCCGGCCTTTTGAGCAGCTCCAGACTTTTACAAGTGTAGTGGGGAGGTGCAGAAGTTTTTCCTTTTCTTGTCCTCGGTGTTCGAAGGGCCTCCTTGTGCGGCCAACTCATCAGAGTGGTTGTTGTGGTTGTTGAAAGGGGTTTCTTGATAGGGGTATGACTTATTTGATTCACGGCTGTAGTGGCTGTCTTTCTCCCGGTGTATGCGGCTTTCTTGTATCGGTTTCAACTTTCTTGGCCAATTCTTCCTCTACTTGTGACCCCATACTCAACAGGCCCTGAAGTGGGGAATACATGCTTTCCCATGCAACTCAGTACGGCTGGAGTGAAATTCTTCTGAATGATTTCCAGCTGTTCTTCTTCATCGGGTCGTTTGGACATTTGGAGGCCATCTCCTCCAGCGGGTGACAAAGTCGCTGAAACTTTCTTTCTCGCCCTGTTTGGCCATTTCCAGGTGTTTTACGGGTAATTTCCAAATCCTCGTTGGAACCCGTATTTGGTCATAAATTCTTTGACGATATCTCCCCAGTCTGCGTGTGATGCCTTTCTAGACCAAAGAACCATCTCAGGGCGGCTCCCGTGAGAGTCATGTGAAAGGCTTGTGCTAATTCCGGCTCTCCACAACCGGACACTTGCATGGATCTGATGTAGGACTGTAGGTGAGTTTTAGGGGGCGGGGTTCCAGTGAACTTGGTGATGGAAGGGAGTTTGAATCCCGGGGTAATCTCGCTTCTGGGTAGAGGGAGAAGGCATTCATATCCATGATCTCGTCTGCACCTGTTATTAGGGACACCCCCTTCTGTAGGACCCTCATCTGCTCTTTCAGCTTCTTCATTTCCTCACTCTCTCTTGACACCTCGTCGGGCTGTTCCCGTGCTATTTACCGATTCTGCATACACTGCCCGAGTCGGTTGATGTCTGGGTATTCATTAGGGAGGGCTGCTGGGGCCGGTGGTGGAATGGGTTTTGCGGGAACTTGTGGCCATGGTTGGTATTGGGGTCAAACCGGGTTGTACTTAGGGTTGCGGCCAGACTATGGGTGGCTCTTGCTGTTGGTAAGTGGGGCCTGAATCCGGGGGCCCATTGGTTTCTGATTGTTGGGTCGGTTTGAACGGGACCAACTACGATAGGGCCCGTTTGGGGTGGATTGGTTCCTTGAACTGGGGGGGGTACTGTGGGGTGTCCGGGTTTGGTCTTGTTCGGTGA